>VNJM01001466.1:0-560778 GCA_008042475.1 Drosophila kanapiae
GCATGGTTTATTCGCTCATCTCGACATAGAGGCCTTGTTGGCAGCTGCCTGGGGATCTCATTGTTGGCGCCAGCGCATCCGCATCGTGTATTAGTTGTCATACTCGGGGTCAGAGACAGGAGACGACTGCCCATAAAATAACCCACGAACAATACTTCACTTGTAAATTTGAGTCAAATAACCCATAGAAAGACATCTAGCTCAGCGTTGTTTCCTTTTTATAACTTGTAATCTATTCTCTGTGTGAAGTTGGAGCTTTTAACGTATTCTAATTATAATTATTATAATTTTTTTTGCATTTCGCATTTCCTTGGTGTGGAGTTGGATTTTAAGCACATTGAATAAAAGTCGAATCAAAAGTAATGCCTTTATATTTTCTTCTCCATGTATAGCTTGAGGGACAGCGGATTCTTCAACTAACTAGCAGTCCGAGGCAGCAGCAGCGTGGATCGAGCACCCCAACACACTTTAGATAACAAAGATTATAAAAAAAAAGAGGTACTAAACCTTATCATTATCAGCATAATGTAGGCGACAGGTACATTGCCATTGTGTTCAGTTCAAAAAACCCTTTCCATGTCCGTATGTACGTATTTATAACTTTATTATACAATCGCTTCCGGGTAGGCCACAGCTTGGAATAAACAATATTGTGATTCAAACTTGATTAAAATGAATAAGTTCCGTATTACAAGGGGGGGAAGGTACTTGGGGCAACCTGCTGGCTTCGACTTCTCGATTACGACATAAAAACAACAAAGAACAGGAAGAAGAATATGAGAACGCCGAATATCTTGATCATAAGCCAGCGGTTCTTTGACACGGACTGAAAATACTTGAGGATCTCCCCATGGGCCGCCTCAATATTTAATTCCGCATCCGCCACATTCGTATCGATCCTCTCAACGATCTCCTCCTGCTCTTTGACCATATGCGCCAGCTGCTGGAAAATGCCACCCAGCTCAACGATCGTAGATTCTATATTTTGCATGGTCTCCGCCCGCTGTTGGACATAGTTGTCCGACTCATCGTAGATGGCCATCTGTGTCTGGGTGGCTAGGAGGGGTGCTGTGTCACTGCTGCCCATGTCTATGCTCACAGCCTGGTTCTCCTCGCTGAGGAGCAGGGATCCTTGCTTGGCAGTCGACGGTGACACGGTGTGAGCGGCCATTGGACCTGGTCCCTGGCTAAACTGATCGCGTCGCGTCTTCTGTTGCTTGAGGTTCTCGGTGCGCACCTCCAGGATCTGCTTGAAGTCCGTGCTCATGCTGGCCAGCTTCGATTGGAGGGCCAGAACCATGTTCGAGGAATGTGACACCAGGTGTTTGCCATTCGAATGACGCCGCTGGTCCTTGGAAATGTCCTGCAGTCTGGCGATCTGCTGATTCAAGGCATTGAGGTCGCCCTTGATGATGTACGTCAGCTCCTGGATCTCCTGCGGTCTGTCGTCGAATAGACTCTTTTTTTTTGCCACTGAAATTGAGAGGCGATATTTATTAGTCTTAATTTTTACGGAAAAACCATAACCGTACTGTGTCACTTACACATGGTGAGCTTCTCCAGCTTGGCGTAGGTGCTGGCGATGTTTTTGCCAATGAATCTGGCCACCATCATGAACTCCGAGTAGCTCTGCACCTGCTTGGCCTTCCGGGGATCCCGGATATTGACAGCCCGTGTGATGTTGCGTGCCTGCAGCGATCGAATCGCATTGGCGAATTCGCCCGTCCGATCCCGGGCAGCCATGATGAAGACCTCCGGTTCGGGCTCCGGATCGAAGTGTTCTTCTTGTGAAAACTGTCCTGTGGCCGCAACGGAAGCGGGATTGTAATTGTAGTTGTTTTGGCTATTGAAGTTGGTGTCCGGTTGATTATTTCCTGTGACTACGGCGGCAGCGGCACTTAAGGTGCGCAGAGCCTGGCCAGAGAAGGCGCGCAAATTCCACTGGCGGGCCGCCTTGCCGTACTTGTCGTCGGAGTCGGGGGCGAGCGATACGCCGGATTGGGCGTCACCGATGTGGATGGCCGCTTCGGCCGACGCTTGCGGTTGCGATGGATAACCAAGAGGCTGCACTAGTAGTCCTCCAGATCCGCCAGCAGCTCCTAATCCTGCGCCAGATCCTGCGCCTGCGCCTGGTCCTGTCTGATGGTGATCCTCGCCCGCCTGAATGGTATATGTGCTGCTGCTGCTGCTGTAATCCTGCTGGTCCGTTTGATGGAGTCGTCTTCGAGTTTGCATCTCATCTCAGATTGGAGCTTGTCCCTGCGAGTTGACGTTGCTGTTTTTCATATGCACACACAAGCGATCTGTTGGACTTTCCTTCAGAGTGGCGAAATTTTCCCCTTTGTTTTCCGCGTGCAAATCGCTGGTTTTCAGCTTGATTTCTGGCTGGGCACTCAGTTGGCGATCCAGTGTGTCCTAGACGATGTATAATTTGAAATTTTGTTTAAGAATTTTCTTCGGGGTTTCGACAAACTACTCATAATAATTGTAAAAATATTGCAGAAAACTCACTAACACGCACGCACACACTCTCAGTCACTCACACAGACGCACCCACAAGAGCACAGATGACAGATGACGATGACGTGTTGATATCTAATCAGCTATCGATAGGCATCAGTGGTGGCTCAACACTTAGCTTTTTACATTAAGATTTAGGTACTTTTCCAACTTATTTGAATCAATTAATTGTTAGTTAACTTCTTAAGGAACAACTATTTTATTAAGAAAAATATATTTTATTTTCTTAAATTAAAATTAACCAAAAACATTAAATGGTAATACGTTTTGTAAAAAACGTACTTATTTACTGTTATTATTAAATAGCTATATACTTTTAAAGCGAGCGAAAGGCCCTGTTAACATAGTTTAGTTAACATTTTTAGTTAAGAAAACATTTCTAAAAGCCTAATTAAACAAAATAATGAAATGCTTGCTGGAATTTTGTTTGTCTCTTCCCGCTAAAAACTGCTTTTTTTCTCTAGCAACACTAACAGGCACATATCGATAGCCAACGGCGAGCAACGCTAGTTTTTTTCTTTTCAACTTTTAATTCTTAATTAAAGCAAAATAACTATAGTTTATCAAAGAAAATGACTTTGTATCACTTCGGAAATTGTGTAGCCCTGCTAACGCCATACTACTTCACCTACAAATACTCCGGCCTGTGGGTTTTAAGCTAACTTAGCGCAATTTTAAATGTACTTCGTTCCAGATCAATGAAAATATTTATAAATTGTCCCGGTTTTTTGCAGATCTGAATATGGGGCTTTCTGGAAATGCGTGCAGGCAGGCGGCATCTATATATTCACTCAGCTCTGCAAGATGCTGGTCCTGGCAACGTTCTTCTATTCGGACAGCTCTTCCGCCAGCGGCGAGTTCAATTTCTTTGCGGTGCGTGTGTGTGCGCTTACCTTTTATTTACCCAATTATTAAGGTTAAGTTGTTCTGATTTGCAGGAGATCTTCCGCTGCAGCGTGGACATAGCCGATCTGCTGGGATTTGCCCTGATCCTGAGCCGCATTCCTGGAAAGGGACACTCAAAACTCATTACGGCTGGACTAGGATGTAGGTCAATCGAGTAACTTAATTAGGCCCATGCTAATAGCCCCAATCTTTGACCTTAATCTAAATTCTTTATCGTGTAAATGAGATTTGTATCCACTAATACGGAGATATACCTTTTATTTTCATGCAGGGGCCACTGCCGAAGTGATTCTCTCCCGCGGCATCATGCTGTGGGTCGGAGCCCGTGGCACCGAGTTTAGCTGGATCTACATTCTCAAGTGTCTGGAGTCGAACGTGCTTTTGGTGCAGCACATAACCACGGCGACTCTGATCTGGCTGTTCACCCGTCACGATCTGAACAAGGCGCTGAAGCCATTGGTCAGCCTGCTCCTGGCGGTGACCATATTCAAGGGTGTTTGGCTGGAGGGGATGCTCCACATCCTGGCCATTGGACCCTGGCTGACGGTGGCTGTGAAAGCGCTGGTGGCAGCCGTAATTGGTTTCTGCACGCTGCATATTTACTCGGGTCTGGCCCAACAGATCGGCATTTAAGCAAATTGTGCCAATAATACATTATATTCCTTTTGTTTTTGTAACTTGTTTATTATATAGATTTTTTTGGTGTTGTCACAGAGAGAAAATGAGATTTAGTAACGAAGGACAACAAATACGGTTTAGAGAATTACTCAGAATGTTAATGAATTATATAGCTACAATAACGTAATAGTAACAAAGAAATGTACAAGAGTTTTTTGTTTTTAAAGAACATAAGTATGGATACATAGTATGGGAGTTTAGACTAAACGAATGACATATGAACAAAGTCGAGATAATGAGTATTGAAAAAACAATGATTTATAGTCTTTTTAGGACTTAAAATATTTTTTAGGTGGTGTCCTCTTGTGTCAGACCTTGAATGAGCTTATAAGACTCTGGGCCGAGCACTATTTCGTCCATTTCAATGGAGTTTGGCTTCTTGGAGATCTGTATAAAATTGTCACGAACTAGGTCTGAAATGAAACCTTTGATTAATGTTAGGGGTGTTCCCTATGCGAATAAATGACTAAATATATCGAAAGAGATTTCGATAATTTAGCCATTTCGCGACCCCGAGGTCGCTAAAAATATCGTCTAAATGACTGAAAAGCTTGTGTGGCTTTCTTTTCTTTTAATGACTTTGACTCTTCAACACTATTTCAGAGAAAAAAAGTTCATTTGAGAAAGACGTTAAGTTATTAAAGGTAATAACATTGTTGAAAACAATTTCACTCCAAACTAGATTGGGTATACCAGGTCTTACATATTATAATTGTAGACTTGGTATGGAAAAGTAAGCATGATGACAAGCAATTTGCCATTAAAAGCATTAGTAACTCTTTTTTTCAAACTTTTATGTGGTATTTTCCTCGATTGTTTTCAAAAGCAGAGAAGCTTTGAAATATCAGCTGTTAGTTAATTGCCTCCTTTATATATATATATATATAGAAAATACTACTTTTAATATATCGGCGATATATTGAGAAATGTAGTCCTATTGGGAAACCCGATATTTACTTGTGTACCTTTTACTTACACAACAAAAAGTTAAAGGCTAACGAAGCCTTGATACGATCTGGAAACGATTTGATATATTCATTTGCATCGATTCCTTTGATTTCTGGATTATTGCGCCAAATCATTAGCAGATCCATCATCACGGAGTGAGCATCTGAAAAGCAAATGTACATATTAGCAATATATGTTTCAAATAATCATTTATCAATGAATTTATCTTACCAAAATGATCGTCCTGGTAGCTTAAGGTAGATTGCAAATTATTATTATTAGTGTGTTCATCGAGTAAAGGCATTGGCGGCGTTAACAAAACATCTTCTAGAGCCTCTGGAGCGATGGGCTGATCAACAACCTTCTTTTCTTTCTTTTTAACTTGAACAAAAATCTCCTTGACCAGATTCTCTGTAAATTCAACGCCTAATATGCTTCTTAAGGTAAACTCGGATTGCATTTTCATCTCCTCTCGGGTAAAATTATAGCTATTATTTTTTATAATATCTGGAAATATTGTAATCGGCTTTGCCAGTTTAGATAGGAGGTCACCGGGATTCTTTCGGCGTTCGGAAGGCGGTGGAACTACCACAACTGTTGCCTTTTGATTCTTTAAATATTGACGCGTGTGTTTCAGCAGCGTGTCACGCGAATATTTAATGCACTTGTCGATAATTAGCTTTTTCTTGCCAGAATTCTTTGGCGTTTTTCTAGCTATGGTAGGTTCAGCTGTTTCAATGTTATTCGTTGTCATAATAGAACTGTCAGCACTGGAGCTCCTCGGCGATGGAGGATAAGAAAAGAATAGGGGAAGCGATGGTTCGCATACTATATAAGTTATATCCGCTGGATCAATGCTATCTGCGGCTGGATAATCTGTGGTCATAATAGCACTGTCAGCCTGGGAAATGTTCAGATCATTGCCATCCAATCTGGGCATTTTCGCTGGTAAAATGTCAGTTGAAACGCAAATTGTTAGCCGTCGTTTTGCTAAAAGTAAATTAGGATTAATTGTATATAAAAACATAAATTAAGAACCATTTACGGGACTCTCGCGGCACTCTTATGCAGGAATGAAGTTCTTGTAAAAAACCTAAATCCATTTCATCGCCGTCCCCAAAGCCACCGGAGGGATAAACGACGTCTGAGGGATCCTCGTTAAGTTCAAATTCCTCGGTTAAGGTTATGGCATGATACGAAGTTGATTGGTTATAATTACGAGGTAGTTCAATGGACTGGACATAAAAGAAATAATTAACATGCTTTGTAGATACATTTTTGAATTAATTGTTCAGACCCACCTGCTGCAATGGAACCTGTTGAGTGCATTCCGACTGCCAGTCCTGACATTCGGATAGCATACTTGCATAGTATTGCTGTACGGGTTCATCTATAAGTTCGGATACGTCCAATCTGGAACGTTTGGTGAACGTCAGTTTGGTCTCCGTGGTAATTACGCGCTTTCTCTTTAGATTTTTTCGAACCACTGAATTCCTGGCTGTTGAAAACAAGTCAACAAAGTTGGTGCCCTTCATTTGATCCAGCAAATGTTTGGTGTCCTCTAAAGGGATAGGTATTAAAAAAGATTCCTTTCAACCAAAAGCAACATACATATGTACTTACGCAGGAGAATATCCACTTGACGACAATAAATATTGGTGACACCGCTCGTCAATTGAGCCATGTCCTTGAAATTTAGTTGGTGTCTCCGGGCTACCGTCGAATGGGATCGCTGCAACTGCGATGCCTTGTTCTCGATTAAGGTAGTGATTCGCTTGCTAAGTGATTACATGAATTAGTGCGTTTATGTTGCTGAGAATATGGTTAAACATATTTTACTAACCAACAGGCAACAATATCCACGGCGGCGATCTCATTCCTATTGAGCGAGGCAAAACGGGCCGCCCGGGAATGGCTGGCTCCAACTCTTCTGCAGCTATCCAAAAGGATATCCTCATATAGGTCCAATTTCAGATTACACGCCGGCATGTTGACTACACGATTAAAAATTTAAGTCCTACCCACAATTGGGTAAATCAACACTTATTCGAAAAAAATTTGCCAATTAGCAAAAGAAAATGGCGGGAAAAAAACAAACGGTTCTTAGCAGCCATTTTTATTAGGAATGGGAAGAGTGATCTACCGTCGTGAACGATATACACTATTATGCAATTAATATCGTTTTG
Organism: Drosophila kanapiae; assembly: GCA_008042475.1. Lineage (NCBI taxonomy): Eukaryota > Metazoa > Arthropoda > Insecta > Diptera > Drosophilidae > Drosophila > Drosophila kanapiae. The sequence goes on from VNJM01001466.1 coordinate 7,239, forward strand.
GAAAAGATTATAAATATAATATTTGTAATATAAGACTTGAGTTAAATTTCTTAACGGATTATATTTATTTATAATGACCGTATTTTCAATATTTCAGCAAATGTATTTATTTGCGATATATTGTGCAGCGCCATATGTTTTTATGAATGTAATGTGGCATTGTTTGGCGTTCAAAAAACGGTCATACTGCAGGTCAGTCAAACATTTTCAACGAAAGCAACAACAAAAACCGAACGTAAATATTTAACTCGCTTAAAAGTGATATTTAATCGCCACGACAACTGCCAAAGAATCCGCAGGCTTACTTCCAGATACCCCAAAAAATTAAAAAGCTATGGTAAGGAAGTGTGATCCAGAGAGGAAATCAATTACGAAAAATGAAAACATGACTAATGGAAGGAGTGTGGGCGTGTTTTTGTTTGTGTTCTTTTTCTTTCCGCTTGCTGATTTCTGTTCTCTGATAACTCTGGTGATTTTGGAGCCATTAATCAATTAACCTTTATTTCTGCAGGGTGATAACAAAATATGCGACATTAGCAACGAAGTGCTGGAGGAGTTGAAGAAGTTTCGATTCAGCAAGAGCAAAAACAATGCGGCTTTGATATGTAAGTGGTGCCCATTGCCATGGAGACGGGTTTACGGGTGTCATAGCCCCGGGGAACTCGGCTCTCTAAGCGTGTCAAAATAGCGAAACGAATTAGGCGCTGATTGATGACTTTGGTTTCTTATATTTTTCTATTTTTAGTGAAAGTCGACCGGGAGAAGCAATCGGTGGTGCTGGATGAGTTCATTGACGACATATCGGTGGACGAGCTGCAGGACACTCTGCCGGGTCATCAGCCCCGCTATGTGATCTATACATACAAAATGGTGCACGACGATCAGCGCATTTCCTATCCGATGTGTTTTATTTTCTACACGCCGAGAGATAGTCAGGTGAGAGAGAAGAGTTACATCTATCTCCCATGAGTACCGCGTTATCCTATTGTACTTTATAATTCATTTCCAGATCGAACTGCAAATGATGTACGCCTGCACGAAGAGCGCTCTGCAGCGTGAAGTGGATCTCACCCGCGTCTACGAAATACGCGAACTGGACGAACTGACCGAGGAGTGGCTAAGGGAGAAGCTCAAGTAAGGCTGGGATGGGATCAGGGATCGAATCATTCCACGCCGTTCGTTGTTCAAAGCAATATTTTATGAGATAACTCTTGGATTCGATTTTTGGAGCTTTTATAGACATATTCACAAACTGGATCAAGACGATACCAACGATGCATACCAATACCAAACAAACCAATATTGAGATACGACAATTTTTTTACAAACAGAAACTCAAATCAAGCTAAGTTTATATACAACTTAAAATGACAATTTTATATAGAAGACGACGATGCATGCTTTAGGTGCATGCGGATAGTGATTTTAGTTCTTGCATTTAAGTAATAATCTTTATAGAAGCTGTGCTTGCCAAATTTCTACACACTTGTATTTATTTGTAAAGATATTAAAGAAAGCAAACATATGACAACAAATATTCCATTTTAAACGTACATATTTAGACGAAAACAAATAAAAGTGTTCAATATTAGAAAACTAAACAAACAGAGGACTTTTTTATAATATTTGTGAAAGGATCCACAGGGAAATGTATCGTTTCCAGAGCGTTGTATTTAGGTAAGTAAGATTACCCATAGGATTGGGAAAATAGATATTTCCTAAAAGTAAGTACTTCTATATTTCAAGTATGTAAAAGTCCGATTTTTATTTTAAATTCAGATAATACACGAATGTACATGTATTTTCTCTTTCAGCGCCAGCTATTGAGACCGTTTCGTTCCCGATTGTTACAAATACCGATCGGTATTCTTATCGATATTTACATGTGATAGTTTCTTAGTGTTACCCTATTTCTAATATATTATTTAATATTTACACCATTTTCAAATATGTAACTAATAATACTTTTAGTAATGCAATCTCTGAGCCGCTGTGTGATGCAGCATCGAATACCGTCCGTCACTGGGCGTTGGCGGCGGTGGTGGCGGCGGGGCCAGCATATGAGCCATGGCAGCCATGCCCATCTGGGTGGCGGCATTCGGCGGTCCCAAGTGATGCAGGGCGTCATGGTGGTAATGATGCGACATGGGCGGTGCTGGTGGCAGCGGCAGATTCAGCAGGTTGTTGTTCGCCGCATGCGTGCGGAAGTGCAAACTAAGGCTGTCTGCCGTATCGAATGCTTTGTCGCAGTCGGGACACTTGAAAAGGGCATGATCCAGGTTGTCAAGACCCACAGGATCGGTATCGATGGCCTCGTCATCATCGTCGTCCACTATATCATGGTTCGTACTCGACTCCAGAGGATGAAGCTTAAGTTTATGCGACCGCATGTCTCTTCGCCGGCTGAATGCCTTGCCGCACACATCGCAGTGGTGGTTCTTGATGCCCGTATGGGTTAGCATGTGCTTGGAGAGATCTCCGGCGGTATAGAAGCCCTTTGGACACAACGAACACATCTGATCCCTAACACCCAAATGGATCTTTTGGTGAGCTTGGAAATTACCCAGTGCGGAGAACTGTTTCGAGCAGATTTCACACTGAAAGGGCTTGTCTCCCGTGTGGGTCCTTTCGTGCACCTTTAGGTTGTACTTCTGGGCGAATCTCTGGATGCAATAGCTGCACTGATACGGCTTCTCCCCCGTATGCGTTCGTATGTGCTGTGTGAGCTGGGCGATGCACTTGAAGCTCTTGTGGCATTCGTAGCAGGTGTGCGGCATCTTGGCCACCGGCTTCGGTCCCCTTTTCTTGTGCTCCTCCGGCGGTTTTCTTTGATAGCGCGATCGTCTTTTGTTTACTTTTGTATCCACCGGCTCCTCCTCGTCGCTATCACGCTGCATGATAGATGGCTTCTCCACAAAGTCCGTGTTGGTGGCAGCATCCTGGCGCCAAGATTCGAGGATGCCCAAATACTGGCGCAATCGGATATCGCTGTTTTCGCATTCCTGTTTGAAATGGAAGGCCACTCCTAGCCGGTAAATACAATTGTTGCAGATCACCGAAGGCAGGCCATCGGTTTTGTAAACCTGAAAAGAAATAATTCATATGTACATAAGTTAAAAGTTAAAATTGTATTAAGAAAAGCGTAAGGTAATGATTTTTGATGTATCTTCAATATACTATAACTTAATAAGTTTATTTAATATTTAATGTGAACTAACATTTGTTTGTAGTTTAATTTGATATTTGTTTGTTTTTTACTTACTCTTATTTTCGCACACTGCATCAGCATTACCGAGGGCATCATAGCAAAATCTGTGCTATATATGGAAGTCACCGATATCGGATTGACCTCCTCCAAGCAAACGCGACAAATCTTGTGAATGTTATAATCCATTTTTTGTACAAATTACTTAGAATTAAAATCAACAAATATTTCGATTTTGTTTGTTTTCTATCCAACCAACAGCTGTTACGGCCAGGGCTCCGGCAATACTCACAATCGTGTTATCGATGGTACGGCTAGCAATTTGCTTTGAAATTATTAAAATATAATAATTACAAGTATAACAAAATGGAAAAATGACCTCTGTGATATTAATACATGTTTATAATAGGGGAATTAATACTCTTATACAAAAAATAACAACTTGACACCAGGGCTGCACCGATTCCAACGATGGCAACGAAATGCACTACTTAGGAAAAGGTATGACCTTCTTTCGTTTAGCGCTGACGTGACAGTTGATTTGTTTGATTAAAATAAAGTAAAAGATATAAGCGCATATAAAATAATCATTACGGCGTTATCAATCAATCAAAGCAGTTGCCGAAATCGAAAAAGTTGCCAACGAACCTGGAAGTAGCACGAAGCGAGCGAGCGGAGCGGGGCGACAGAGAGAGAGGCCGAGCGAGTACGAGAGAAACTTGGGGCTCCACGGGTGAAATTCCATGGTTTTGTGGAGCTGCAGAGGGCGCCCCCCTATATAACCAACGCCCCCCTCAACACCCCCCGCTGGCAAGATGCTGTGTATACAATATTAGCGATTATTGAAAGCGTACGCACACACGAGCGCACCTGGGGAAAGAGCAGGAGAACAGGAGACCGACCAGAAGGAGAAGGTGGAGGAGCAAGAGAGAGTGAGAGAGAGAGAGAGTGGAGCAGCAACAGCAGCAGGGCAGCAGGGCAGCGCAGCAGCAGAGCAGCGTATGTGCCGGCATCCGAAAAAACACTATTTAATATTCAAACTTTTGTAAACAATTCGCTTTGGTCGGGAGACCAAGGTCAAACACACTCACGGCAAGTTGGTGAATAAGTTTCGGTGAGAAGTGCCTGCCAGTAGACCCGTGCAGCTTGCAATGGCAACAACAACGACGACGGCCAGAAGAACCGGCACCGAGGAGGAGGAGGACACCTCCCAGCTGTTGCCCAACGGGAATCCTCCCACCACGACCACAAATGGGAAGGCAGGCGGCGGAGGAGCATTGAGCAGAGGGCAGGAAATCGGAACAGGTGCAGGTTCAGGCGTAGGACCAAAAGGACATCCCCACACATCCGGTACCTTTATGAAACTGAAAACCTATCTCCTAGCTCTGCGTCCCTGGTCGCTATCCGCCAGCTTGGTGCCGACGCTCCTCGGATCCGCTTTGGCCTACCGCTCCCAATGGTCGGCGGAATTCTCTCTGGCCACCTTCTTTCTCACCGCCTTCACCGTGGTCACCGTTCACTGTGCCGGCAACGTGGTCAACACCTATTTCGACTTCATCAAGGGCATTGACAAGCAAAAGGCCGACGATCGTACGCTGGTGGATCATATACTCACCAAGGATGAGGTAAGCACGAGAGCCGAGGCTTGATCGAATTATATGGTATTAATTGCTGTTAGATTAACCCTGGAAAGCCCAGACACTATACGAGGTTTTTTCGCATAGATTAAGATCAAATAAAAGTAGAAAAAGCAGGGTGGGGCACACAGTATCCAACTCGGAGCCTAGAAAAAAATACCACATAGGCATCCTTATAATCCAGACAGAACATGTATGCAAAGTTGTTTTTGTAAATGCTGTTTTTCTTTACTTTCAGAGAGTGTCTAAGTCTCTGGAATGTTTTAAAACCTTTTGGTTTTTCTTGTTTTATGAACACAAATACTTTCCCTTAAATAGTTTCCAGTATTTCCTGTAATTGTTGCCAACAGGCCAAGCTAAAACACTTTTGAATGCCCAAAACGAAATAATTTGTAAAGATTTACAAATTTGTAGAAACTCACGTTCAAAGGTCTTAATTTGCATACACTTTTATGACCCTAACATAGTATAAAGAGGTAATTGTTCCCATTTCCTATTGTTCATTTTTAGTTTTAAATTGTGGCAACATATACGGAGAATTTTGTGAATAACTTTTGCACACTTTATTTTTGTTTGCCATTCGATACACATTTCAATGTATTATTGATTAACCAAGAAATTGTTAATTATTTCCTGTTGCTCCGTCTCGATGCGCTGCAAATACTGATGTTCGCTCTTCAGGCGCTCCAGTTCCACGGTCTGCTCGTATATCTGACTCTGATAGACCTGCTGCTCTCCCTGCCGCTGTTTCGATATGGTTTTCAGCTGATTCTGAGTGCCAATAGCTCGTAGCTTCTCCTTGTCGACATCTTTTGCAAATGTCTCAGATATTTTATAGAAATCAGCCGCCAATTTCTTGAATAATTGCAAATTCTTTGAATATTCCAAGCATTCCTGTCGCAATTCACTTTTTTCATTGGCAATGCTGGGATCCTCCACACGCAGTCTGTAGATATCGTCGATAAAGAGTCCTACTTTTTGCAGTTCCTCCATGTTGAACGAAATTGGGTTGAATGGGAAAAATTCTATAGGTTTGTTATGGAAAAAGGCATCGGTTGTCAATGGCAACGGAATGGATGGCATTCTAAGTACATATTGTATTTACGTACAACCTTAGTAGTCACCCTTAATAAGGTGTTACAGGAGGGGTCACGGAAATAGCTGTGGTTTTGAAATATATTAAATTTGTCTCCATAGTTCCAATTTAAAATATTGTTGCATAATTTTGGAGGGCTAAAAAACACCTAGTGTTTGCCTTAGCTTTATACTTACCATATAAACAAGAACACATTATATTTTGAGACTTACAGAACTTATTATTCCAATCACATGAATGTTTAATTTCATCAGAAATTAAATTCTTTTGTTTTTGTCTCAAAAGTCGTGCTTAAATCATAAACCGTTTTATGGTCCCAGCTGTTTTGTTTTTGCAAGTTCTTCTAGTAATTATCAAGATACTAATTAATAACGAGGACATGAGTAATGCCATAAGAATTTATAAAAACATCACTATATGATCATTAAATAAACAGTAAAGGAGCATTATAAATAGGAACGTGGTCGTCCTTTAAGGCATTGATATTTTTATAGACTAGCGATGGCATACTCGTATACTCTTATTTTTGCTTATACGAATATTAATCGATATTTTGCGATAAATCGATATACTGTTGGATATATCATATAATCGGTAAAAAAAATTAAATAAAATTTTATGATCTTTTAACGTAGAGTTGATACTTTTTAATATTTACAATTCCCGATTTACATTCCTAATATAGACACTCTGGGCATTGTAGAGTTAACTGACAGCCAATTAATTCGCTTAACACCTTAATAAATATTGATATGTTTATTATTTATTATTTTCAGGTGGTTTCGCTGGGTGCCATTCTGTACATGGCTGGCTGTGGCGGCTTCGTTCTGCTGGCGGTGCTCAGTCCGGCAAAAATGGAGCACCTGGCGCTGATCTACTTTGGTGGATTGTCCTCCAGTTTCCTGTACACTGGCGGCATTGGTTTCAAGTATATCGCCTTGGGTGATCTGGTGATACTGATACTGTTTGGACCCATCTCTGTGCTATTCGCGTTTATGTCTCAAACGGGTCACCTGGACTGGACGACAATGGGCTATGCCATTCCATTGGCCCTCAATACGGAGGCGATACTGCACAGTAATAATACCAGAGACGCAGATAATGATCGTCGCGCTGGTATTGTTACGTTGGCAATATTAATAGGACGCACTGCCTCGCATGTACTGTATGCGATGCTTCTCTTTGCCCCCTACTCGCTGTTCTTTATTTTCGGGCTGAAGTACTCGCTGTGGTTCCTGCTGCCACTGGTCACCCTGCCGCAAGCCTTTCAAATTGAAAAGCGATTCCGGAACGAGCAGACGATGCATCTGGTGCCGCGGCAAACGGCCAAGCTGAATTTCTTCTTTGGCATCCTGTACATCGTGGCCTGTTGCTGTGCCCAGCAATTGCCGACCTTTGGCTTCCGCAAGCATTGAGCGAAGATGAAGGATCTGCTGAAACTAGAAATCAGAAACAGAACAGAGGGGAAACTGGTGCAACTCGTTGTTTGTAAGGGAATTTCATTAGTTTTATAGTCAAATCAATGTGTGTAGTGCGAAATCTGTCAATTTCCCCGAGTGTTTGATGTTGCACAAACATTTTAAATGCTTGCTAGTTGCCCAACTTAACTTAGTGTCTCTTTTTTTGAACTGAACATATCCTAGCCCTATATATATTCTAATCCTTGGATGGGTCGACACAATTGACGCGGAATCTATGGGCATATCGAAGATGTTTTGTAATGAATAAAGTGTGGGGGGTTTAATATTAAAATTTTAGAAAATTCCAGCAGGAAAATAACAATCTTGAGTATATTTTCCTTTAAGGAATCTCTTAAAGAATTTTAATATTGATCCTGCACTCTATTTGCTACCGGAATCTCTGTATTGTCCATAGATTGCCTACCTCTTCGACATAATCGACTCCTAGTCCTACTAACCCACTCGTTCTTATTTATTTCACATCGTCACAAACTCTAATCTTAGTCAATCACCGACGACTCTCAATTGTAAGTGTAATTAATAATCATACTCTTCCTCTCGCGCATTGAAAATATATTACGGACCAAGCAAAGTGACGTGCAAGTGCAGTGTAATCGGTAATAGCTAATGCGGACACAATTTTTATATTATTCTGAAGGATATATACCATATATATTATCATAAAGGGATGCAGCATATACTTAAGTTTTCGCGAATCAAAATGCAGATTTACTTTACAAAACAAAAAACAACCATAGAAGTGCTTGGAAACGCAGCTAAGTTGAACGTTTATTGGCAATGCTTAGCTGGCTTGCTTTTTGTGTGACAATTGTTAGAGTTTTTACATACATATATATATATTATATACACGATCATATGCATATATATTTATATACACATCTAGATCATATACATAAGCCCAGTGTGTCTAGCGGCAGGCTCAAGAGTGAGAATATATCAAAGCGAAACATCAAGTAAATCCAAACAAAACAAAATGCACACATTTAAATTTTTAAAACGAATTATATATATACGTATGAGAAGGGATGTCAGGGCGAGGATCACCAATTGTTTTCCATTAACAATACCGTTTGAATATAAACAAAATAGCTTTAACAACAGAAGAGGAAAGGAGGGAAGTACGCAGCCTATTCGCATTCTATAATCCATTTTGTTACTGAACAAACATTTTTGTGTGGCAATACTTTTATTTGTACGCTAGTGTTTTTTTGTATATTGTCTAAGCTAATCAATCCATCGGATCATCCATTCTGCATATTTGGTATATATATACATATATATTTGTACGATTTTGTGCTGAGTTTGCTTAGCCGAAGAGAAAATGCTTTTTGTTGAAAACGCTGAGGAGTTGCAAGTTGAGGAGAAGGCAACCGAATGAAACTAAGTGACAACTTTGTAGACTACAAATCAACCACAACAATAATAATTATAATGATATTGATAATTAAATGTTTAACTAGAGAATATAAAACCGATGAATTGTGTAATATATACTGATGTTTATTTTATTGAAACGGAAGAAAATGGGAGGGTATTTCGACATTGATATAGTTGTATATGTTTTTTCCTCAATTCAAGATTGGGGAATACTTTTTAAGGGATATACAATTATTAATTAAATTATGTCATTTTTATTTAATGCCAAATGAGTTACTAAAACTCTCACTTCATTTTAAATCGTCTTTGTCTGCGTTTGAATGTTCTCAGTTAAGCCTATCTGGTTACGCTCTTTCAATGACAACTTAAAAGAGCGATTCAGCACTTTGAGAGTCAGAAGAGTCACAAAAATGATACAGAGTTATCTTTAACTTTAACCCCGACCTTAACCAATAACCAGTAAACATTTAACGGAAATACAATTCACACTCCCTGCTCCCCACGAGCCACCAACATGATGTCGTATGGCTTTACAGCTGCTGTGGCTCCTTCGAGTGGTATCTCCTCCGGCATCTGACCAGGAATGGCCACCAGCTTGAAGTTCTGCAGCACAGTGGTGGTGAACATAAACAGGTTCTGCCTGCCCAGCAAGTCTCCCATGCAGCGATGACGTCCGAAGCCAAAGGGATTGAAGGCCTCCGGCAGTTTCAAATGTCCATCGAAAAGGAATCGCTCCGGATTGAAGGCATCGGGCTCGGGGAAGTCCACGGGATTGGTCAGCATGCCGCGGAAACAGGCAATGACCATGGTATCCTTGGGAATTTCATAGCCCGACAAGCGGGTGTCGCACACAGCCCGATGTGGAATGCCGAAGGCGTGGAGCACGAACATCCGAATTGCCTCCAAGGTGATGGCCTCGCAGTAGGGCAATTTCGAGCGATCCCTGGACCACTCGGGAATTCTTTCCAGACCCACAACCTCCTTGATTTCCCGGTAAGCTCGCTCCTGGATCTCGGGCTGCCGAACCAAATGCATAAAACAGAAGCCGAGGCTTTTGTTGGTGGTCTCCGAACCGGCCAGAAACATATCCAGGCAAATGGCCAACAGGCTCTCATCACTAAACATTCCCTTGGGATCATCGCTACCCGCCTCCTCCTGGGCACGCAGATACGAATCTATTAGGTCCCTTGGCTCATCGGAGTTCTTGTAGGTCAGGCGATGCAGCTCAATCTCCTTGCTCATAAAGGAATACAGGGATTGATGGCTCTTCACAAAGCCATTGTAGCCGGAGTAATCCGGGGCAATGAAGCGCAGCACGGGAAAGTGACTGAACAACGCACCCACCATATCGATGTTCTTTAAGAGCTCGAAGAATGTCTGCAGCAGCTCCGTGATCTCCGGCGAACCAGGCTCGTATCTCCTACCGCTCAGCATGCACCATAAAGTATTCAAGACATAAACACTGGTCAGGTCGTGCATCTCAATCCTGGCCTGCTTTCCCCCGGCCTTGGCCACTTTTTCCCTAAGGTCCTGCAGCAGGCAAGTGGCTTCATTGTGGACAATATCCATCATGCCACTCCGTGCGAAGCCAAAGTTCTTCAAGTGCCTCAGGATAAATCTTCGCTGCTCCACCCACATCTCGCCATCGGTGAATATGACACCCAGTCGGGAATTGAAGGTCCTCAGGCGATAGAAGATGCCATCGGGCTTGCCATCTATATCCTCATTGGTCATCATTTCACTGATGGCATCGTTCGTGTAGGCTATCACCACCTTGTCCTTGCCAATCTTGAGGCCATAGAAGCCATAGGGATTCACATATTGCTTGGCGAAGACATCAATCACCTTGCAGAACATGCCCAGGCGACATCTCAGTTGGGAGACGTGCAAGGCACTGCCCACAATGGGATACCATGGAGGTCCTGGCGGAAATCTCTTTGGCTTTCGCACTCCTCCAAACAGGATTGTGAAAAGAGTGGCGCAGAAAATCCAGATGACCGCATAAAACATGTTTTTCTTTCCTCTTTGCTTTCACTTTTCTTCACCCCAGTTGGGTTATGTAATCGCACGAGATGGAGTTGGAAGTTGGAAGTTGGTAAGTAATCCACAGACACACAGCTTCCTGGTGATCCAGTCCAGAGTCCAGATCCCGCACCTGACGTTCACCCAAAACGACTGAATCCGCTCGGTTGGTTGGGCCTGCGTTTTATAGATCTCCGACGGCGAAGAAAAGCTTTTCCACTTGTTTTCAAGTTTGCTTTTGGGGCGGTTAAAGTTTTCCACAAGACTAGGGAGTTTTTTTTTTTGTTGTTATTTGTGGAAAATGGAAGTTGAAGAGTTGAACAGGAGATAAGTGGAAGTTTGATGGAAATTGGGTCTTTCTTGTATACAAAATCGGGTGTTCCTGCTGATATAAGTTGGCGGCTTGATGTTTATTTCTGGTTTAGTATAATTAATTAACAAAAAAATATAAATTTAAATATTTTAGAACCATTTTAAAGGTTTCCTTGAGGCAACTGATGAGAAAGCATTTAATATTTCGCAGAGGGTATTAATTTCTTAGACTTACAAGGTGAAAATTCATTTTTTTCATGGTATTTATTATATATTATAATGGGAAATTGTAACAGCAGCATATAATCTTAAACTAAACGGAAAACCTATCCATAAAGAGCTCATAGGTATAATATATATTTTCTCCTGATTGGAAATGCCACTGCAGTCATTAAACAACAGCATTTCCAGCACAAACCATTTCCCCCATTTAAGCCTCAAAGACCCAAATCTTCACCCGTCTGACCCACTGCCTGGCGAACAGTTCAACTGCATTTTCCTCGACGATTAAACCGCCGCTGGCCAGCCATTTTTAATGGTCATGGACAACACCGCCAAGACAACGCCACCGGATGATCACCAAAGACCACTAGACATCGCCAAAGTCAAGGAAAACTTGTTGTTGCGTTAAGAAACTAGCCGCGAAAAACGCAAATAGAAAAACCCGTTTGCTCCAAATGAAAGGGAAAACAAATGGAGAGAAGGAGCTATAGGAGGAAGAGTAGGAGCTGCCTGGACAAGTCGACTGGATGAAGCTCTATTATGTCATCGCCATCGCCATTGCGGAAAGCGGCGGGATGGACTTTGTTTTGATGATAACTCCGCTGGTTCCGGTTTCTTGTGTGGATTTTGTTGGGGTTGGGGTTTTCCTCTGCCACCGCTTCACTGCGATCAAAGTGGAGCTGCCATCGATTTTTTAGGCATCCAATTTGGGGCTTTAACATGGACACCACTCGCGGAGATCGCCCATTTGAAGGCTGGCACTCGAGCTGTAAAGACGTGACAGGACAAAGCAGCTAAGACCGAAAAGGATGGGGTTCAGGTAAGCGGTGACAAGGAGCTACTCCCAATCTGGTTAATAATAATAAACGAAGTAATAATTGTAGGAATTAGCTAGTAAATTGCAAAAGGAATGTCTAAAGATTATATTTAATTCCTACTCATTTCACAGGGTAATTCTTTTGGCTGCCACCGGCCTCGGTGCCATGTACATGATGCATCTCCTGGCCCAGGATTGGGTGAAGATCCGACCTATACGCGGAATAGTCCAACTGGCAGGAATGGCTGCTCAACCTATACAAATGGCCATTGCGCCCATTCAGCAGGCCAGTGCATCCTTAAATTTAATTCGATCTAGGAGGGAGGCTAGCTCAAGCCGTGCTCATGATCTGGGTTGGGTAAGAAGGACTCCGGACTCAGGCGGCGGAGCAGGAGGAAGCAGAGCAGGAGGAAGAGTTCAGAGACCTCCACCACCAGCCATCGATTGGAAACGTATACTCTCTCGGGATCCCTTCGAGTGCCTCCAATCCCTGATCTGCCAACTGATGTCTGGAGCGGAAGCGAAAGTTCCAGAAGCGGAGCTGCTCATGGATTATCTGGAATCATCGCTAGAGATGGCTCCGGTAAAGATCGGACGAGCTTTTAGTCGCGGCTTGGCCTTGAGGGGCTCCACGGAGCTGTGCTTTAACGAGTATCCTTTTTGCCTGTATTCCGCCAAAACGATGTTGAGGATCCTACGATGGTTCAGCGAAACGGGCCAGGTTCCCGTCGAGGAAGTGGATTGAGTAGTTTTTAAGAGATTGGCTTCAATAAATTTTAAGGAGAGAGTGAAAGTGAGGAAGTATCTAAGCATATTTGTTTATATTTTGTTGGGAAAAGGTGTGAGTGCGTTTACGTTGCTTACATATTTCTTTTTTAACATAAATATGTTAGGTTTCAAAACTTAATTTAGAAAGGATTAACTTTTTACTGACTCTGATATAATCTACATAAATCGAAAGTATTTTGGCGAGAAAACTACACGCAATAGGCTACTAATTGGGGTACATTTCATAACGCCCAGTGTCATAAAGGCCGTGAGCGCCATTCACCTTCAAAAGTGTCATAATGCCCTTAAGCGTTATGACATGCAGCTTATAAATTAAACAATTCTTACATATATTATTTTAAGGTTTATTTTCCAGCTAAGGAACCTCTTCGGTAATTATTTAAGAAGCTTACATTTTTATAGCAGTTTGTCGCTGAATCCGTATTTGGGAAGCGCTTGCAGTGTCGGTGCGTGCAGAGCTCTGGCAGCGAAACTCACGAATATAATCTGCAGGGCATCAGTAGTTTAACGAAATCTAAATACTAATTATTTTTAGAAACCAAGTAATAATTAAAAGTTAAGCTTTGATTATAGAAAATGTTTATTATTAACAATAAGTTTTCCTTTTGTAGTATGCAAAAATATTCATTTACAGCTATATATATATTAATATATTACAAATGATTATTTATATAATAATAAAACGGAATGAAGTAAAAAAAGACTCAAAAGCTTCGTCTCTATATATATATTTGAGATTTTGTGTTGATTTTGTTGCATTTAATAACAAATGAGCGAGCAATAGTCAAGGTAACAGGGTGGCGCTTTCAAAGCTCACCAAATCAACGGAAAATAAGTTAAATTTGTTTCTTTTTTGTTCAACATAGTTTGTACATAAGAGAGAGAAAGTAGAGTTAGAGAGCTTGTGTTGCGACTTCATCTTTTGTGCACTTTGCAGGGGAGATTCTTGCTTTGTTTTGAGCATAAAAAATTATAAATAATAAATAATGAGAATAAATTGAGAACTAAAATTCCACTTCAGCACAAACACACTTCAAGTATTAGGAGTAGTTTTCCCGCTAAGCGTCACGCTCGTCACATCCTTGACAATCATTTCGGCCACCTGCCAGGCAATCTCCTCCTGCACATTATCCTCGGGGAGATTCACCAGCTTTCGCATGGCATTTTTGATTTTGCTACCGCTGACACTCAGTGACCACGGCTGCGACTTGAGAGTCACCGCATCCACGGCCTCAAAGTCTCGCTCGTAGCGGCCCAAGGAGTTAACAAAACCGAATTTCAGGGCACCCACAGTGGGACGCTGCCACAGGAGTTGGGGATTCGTCAGTTGCCGGGCATCGATGTTGAGATTTCCCGACTGCTGCTGATTTATCGTTGCTTTCGGAGGCAGTGGGTCCATGGAAGCCAGCAGCGTGTTGTGCTGAGAGATGTGCGTGCAATCCGACATGGATAAGGCCTTCCGATGACGCTGCTGCTGCTGTTGGATATTGGAAGTCTTGCCAGTTCTACGAAGGCTTGGTTTTTGTTGCAGGAGATAAGAGGAGGCAGAATTATCTGTGGAAATAAAGGAGTTTATTAAGCTTAATTAAAAGGAAGCAGTCAACAGGGAACCCACCTCTTTTAATCTTCAGCTCGTTGACATAGTTATCAAAGATGTGGGATCTCAGGAAATCAGCAAAGTACTTTTGCTCCAGATACTTTGCCGTAACCAACAGAGCCAAGTCAAAGGCCTGCCACTGCTCGCCAGGAGCACAGATGGCCTGTTCCACTCTCAATCGCAGCTTCTGAGACATCCACAGGCGGCACTCCGATTGCAGCGAAAAGTATCTGTCATATATTATCATGGCATCACTCTGTGCGGCCTCGTTTTCCTCTCCCGAAGCAAAACTCTTGCGGAAATTAATGCCTGTGATCCAGAATTCGAGACACTCGCGCTCCTGACGCTGCTCCAGGTACTCGGTAAAGTAAAATAAAGCCAGTTCGCTGTACAGCACATCGTAGATATTGATGGAACCACCTTCCACCAGCTCCAGGCAGTAGGTGGAATAGTAGCCGCTCTGCAGGAAACCCAGCACATGGTCTCGCTCCAGCTGCTCCAACACAAACTCACGGGCCTCGTCAAAGCAGCTGGCCGGGATAGGCTTGCATCCCTCCACCTTGTCTCGCCCGCAAAGCAGCAACGATATGTGGGCCAGTATAACAATTGGCAGTTCCACCTGGAGGCTGGCATTAACTATCAGATATTTCTGATAGATGGCTATGGCATCGCTGATGCTCGCCCGGGAAAGTTCACTTGCGTTGGGCAGAGATGCCGGCCCCAAGCCGGACTTTTGTCTATTATTGATCTGCTTGTTGGTCTCGGCATAAATCCGACTCTTCTCGTCGTCTGTCAGGGGTTTGCGCATGGACAGATCACACAGCGTCTTCAGTTCAGGTACATCGTTGTCAATTCTGTTGTTATTATTGTTCAGCGTTGAAGTTTGATCCGTTTTCCTGGTAGGCGCCGGCGGTGGCGGCGCGTACTCCTCTTCCTCTACATCCGTTTGCTCCGTTTCTTGTGTCAGCGCCGCCGCCCGCTTGAAGTTCTCAATGTCCAGGTAGAATTTGATTAAAGGCAGGGCCTGTCGAGTGTCCAGATACTGCACGAAATAGCTCAGGCAGTTGGGATCGCTGACAATGGAGGCGAGATTCATGGACAAGCGCGAGTGGTAGGTAAAAATGTCTATAAAGGAAGATAAATATATGAAGCTGTATCGAGAAATGTTCCCAAAGATCTTGATCGATTTTTGCCAAACGTAAATATCAGACTTTGCAAAAGGTAACTGCGAACTTCAGGTGGGAACGTGACAAACAATTGTATGGGGCGGTAATTACCATCGGTGCTGCACAAACTGATGCCATCGGACAGGGCTCCTCCTCCCACCACGCCGCCGCCACTGCCTTCCTCCTCTACCTCGAGGAACACCTCATCACAGAAACTGGTTGTGGAGCGCAGCGAGTGACGTTTCTGCGCCACGGCACTATCGGTCCCATCCACATCATCGCTTGCGTTGGGTGCGGCGGTACCATCCGTGACATCTTGGCTGCTGCTGCTGCGACGGCGGCCTAAAAAAATATTAAAACAAATTAGGAATTGGGGTCACCACAGAGAGAGGGGGGTGAGAAAAAAGGTGAAAACTCCAAACTTACTGGCTTGCCTCTTGATGTACTTTAGCATCTTTACATTATCCGGCTTTGGCTGGCTCCCGAAAGTCTCTTGCGCTAACAACTGTACCTTTATTTGCAGTTTAATCAAAGAAATTAATCGCTTTTAATGGAAATTGCGACTGTTTCGGTGCCAAATATTATGAAAATACACTAGACAGTGTGGCCGTATTGGGAATACCGAAATATAACGAAATTCCAATGATAAAGGGCTTCGTATATTTTAACAGTTGTGCAAAATATAAAATATTAGTTATTATTCAGAAAGGATTCGTGGTTAACTAAGTTACTTGATAATTAATAATAATAATAATTATTATAAATGGCACTAGAGTTGATAAAATACTAAAGGCCGGCGTGCGGTCACACTGAACCTATTGCTATAAACAAAAATACGAATAAAGATAAGGCAATGGGCTCAGATTTCACCGTCGTTTAATTAAATCTGTAATAAAGCGAAGGATATGGAGAGACCGGTACTTCCTGCCTCAGAACATATTCATACTTCTCGACTATGTTCGGAGCACCGTCCTTTTAAACTTTCCAACAAAACCAAGACCAAAGGAACTGAACGGTAGGTAATTTGATCAAGACAGCTCGCAAATATCAGTTAAACATTTTAAAGCACATTAAGGGCAAAAATTTGCATCTTCTTTTATTATTGTTGGTTCTTCTTTGATCTGATTGTTTACTATTCGCTTTTATTTTATCATTTACTTATATTGTCACTCTCAGATTGCGTGCGCTCAACCGAGTTCCTCTCTTCAAGTTAATATTTAAAGAGCGTAAAAAGAGAAGATTAAGCCGTAAACAAAAACTAAGGGTGACAAAGCATGAGGGAATTAAGAAAACTTTTATTTGCGAACTCTGTTATATTGTGATAAAAAACCTGTAATATTATATTCTTACAGAACAATTTGTCGAGTTTGCCTGGAAACACCAGCCCTTATGGTCAACATATTTCAAACACCGTCAGGATCAAGGATCTCAACTGCTGCTATGATATCTCAGTCCACTGGCTGTCAAGTTTATCAAGGAGATTCCTATCCGCAAACTATTTGTCCGCCTTGCCTGAAGGATGTGCAAAATGCATTTGAGATAAAGCAGATTTACGAAAGGAGCTACCAATTTTACAGTCAGAAAAAAGAAAAGGTACAGCATGAAAGCGAAAGCTTGAATATCAAAGATAATTTAAGAGAAGTTCGAGAAGACAATGAAGGGGATTTCTGGGTTAAGGAAGGATCAGTTCCACACCAGTTTGAGTGCCCAGTTAAGAACGAGTTGATAGAAGAAGACTATCTGTTAAATGAAATGGAATCATCTAGAGATCACTTCGAATGCCAAGTGAAAAACGAGTTAATTGAAGAAGAGGAGTTCGAGGATTACACATTTCCTAATTCAGATTTTGATATTGATTTCGAGTCCCATTGCCAATTGAAAAGTGAAAGTACCAAAGAGGAGTTGCTGGAAACTGATGCCGGGAAAAGGAACAACGATGACCGCTCAACAATAAAACTTCGGCCGTTTCAGTGTTCCCACTGTAAAAAGTCTTTCACATCGAAACATCATCTTCAAGCGCACTTGCTCACTCACACGGGGGAACGGCCGCATAAGTGTTCCCACTGCTCGAAGTCCTTTTCGGTAGCTTACACTCTCAAAAGACACATGCTCACTCACAATGGGGATCGGCTTAAGTGTTCCCACTGCCCGCAAACCTTTTCCACGAAAATGGAGCTCAAATGGCACAACTTTACTCACACTGGAGAACGGCCGCATAAGTGTTCCCACTGTCCGAAGTCATATTTAACAACACATCTTCTAAAAAGGCACGTGCTCACTCACATCGGGGAAAAAACGCACAAGTGTTCCCATTGTCCAGAGACCTTTTCAACCAAAACTGATTTAAAATGGCACATTCTGGGACACACAACGCAAGCCGACTTAAAAACTCAACAAGAAGGAGGCTCGTACCAGTGTACCCACTGCCAAAAAACGTTTACGCAAAAGAATGCACTTCGAGGACACATGAAAACTCACACAGGAGCACCCGAGGAGCGACCCTTCAAGTGTACCCACTGCCAAAGCAGTTTTGCTCAGAGAAATAAACTAGAAGGACACATCAGAACGCACACGGGCGAACGGCCATACAAGTGTTCCCAGTGTCCAAAAGCGTTTGCATCCAAAAATAATCTAAAAGCTCACATGCTTATTCACTCGGGCGTGCAACACCACAGGCGTTCCCACTGCCAACAAACTTTTACCCATAAGCAAACTCTTGTGAACCATATAAGGACTCACACGAGAGAGCGGCCATTCAAGTGTTCCCATTGCCCAAAAACCTTTGCTTACAAAGATTACCTTAAATCACATATTCGAATTCACACAGGGGAACGACCCTTCAAGTGCTCCCACTGTCCCAATGCTTATCCCGATAATCGCTCGCTGAAAAAGCATCTTTTAAATCATACCGGAGAGCGATCTTTCAAGTGTACGTACTGTGAAAAAACGTTCTTGACAAAAACTTTGCTTACAGTGCACATTCGAAGTCACACTGGGGAACGGCCCTTTAAGTGTTCCCACTGCACAAAGTCGTTTTCTTTAGCCTACAATCTTAAGCGTCATAAACTCACCCACGCATGTTCCTACAAATCACTGGATCCGATATAACTATAACAGAATTTGTATTTTCTGAAAGACTAACGGACGCGTGATCACCGGAAAAATAAACCCAGGCTATAAATCACTCTTCCGGCTTAGCTTTCATTGAGCGATTAGCCTTAAAACTATCCTTAACATTATGTTAGAGTTATTCACCTTCCTTTGCCGTTTTATACTCTTGAAGATAAATTATGGATAATCTTTATATTGTATATAAGACTTGAATAAAAGCGTTTTAAAAAAAATGTTGAAAATTGACTGAAAACTTGTTTTGGAACGACAAACAAAATCAATTTGAAATTGAGACAAACTTCTTATCTTTAAATGATAATATTCCATAGAAAAGGATATTCTATATTTCAATTTAAATATAGATATATATAAATATAAAGATATTCCACATTTCAATATAAATATTTCCTGTTTTTATTGTGCTTCCTGCAACAGTTTGAATTTGGCGCTAAGAGCAAAATCAAGTTTCAGTATTTTTTCATCCACCCTACCGCGGTCACACCACTCAGCTGTAAATAAACATTTTGTTTCATTTTCACGGAATGGAGCCAATTTTATCCGAGCTTTCGAAAGATTCAATGAAAGAAGAGAAATTACTTGGTGAAGAAGCTGCAAGGTCGCGCTGCGTCGAGGGAACCCAAGTGAAGAAAGAAGTAAACGAAGGCTTAAGCGAGAGAACATCACCAAAAAGAGATCAAGTTCGTGTGAAGAACGAGCCAATCGAGGACACCGACGACTTCTGCGAGGCAGAAGATTTCCAATGCTTAGAAAGCAACGATGAATGGTCCGATTGCCTAGTAAAAACCGAGGAAATCGAAGACAATTATGGAGACTCAGGCTCGAGCTCGGGCTCTGAAAAGCAACTGGAAAGGCAATCGGCTGCGAAACCAACAAGAGTCAAGTGTTCCCACTGCCCTAAGACCTATGCCCACAAGTACTCCCTTAAGGTGCACATGATAACTCACAGTGGGGAGAGACCCCACGTCTGTAGCCACTGTCCAAAAACGTTTGCAGTCAAAAATAATTTGGAAATGCACCTGCTTACGCACACCGGCGTTCGAGCGTATCAGTGTTCCCACTGCGAAAGGACCTTTGCCGTTAAGAGTACACTTACGCAGCACTTGAGAACGCACACGGGAGAACGACCCTTCAAGTGTTCCCAATGCCAACGAACCTTTGCACAAAAGTTCGCCCTTAGGACCCACATTAAATACCACGATGGAGAACGAGCTTACCAGTGTTCCGAGTGTCCAAAGTCCTTTGTGGCGCTAAATGATCTGCAAAGACACATTCTGACTCACACTGGGGAACGACCCTACAAGTGTACGCACTGTCACAAGTCGTATAAATCGAAGGCCCAGCTGCAGACACACCAATTGAGTCATACAGGAGAGAGACCGCATAAGTGTTCCCACTGCTCGAAGGACTATATAACAAATCAACATCTCGTCCGACACATCCGAACGCATACGGGGGAGAAGCCATACCAGTGCCCAAACTGCCCGCTGGCCTTTTCCGTTCAGTCAAATCTTAAAAGACACCTGAAAAAGCAACACAGTAAATCATTATCATAATTTTACTCATTTATTCTACGATTTTTTGTTCACTACTTTAAGCAATCATCGTAAAATATATTGTACAGTTTAAGCTTACGAATTCCACAGAATTATATGTATGTTTCCAGCGGTTGTGATTGATCAGGCAGCTAAGCCAACTTTTATTAGGAAATAAATTTGTAAAATAATAGATTTTCCTGTTTATATTTATTTTATATAATTTATTAGGTAGTCTTAGTTTCTATTTATCATACAATGCAAAAAAAAAACAATTTTCCAATAGAGATTCCTATTCTGATGACATTTAAAAAAGCGTTACCACTCAATAAAAGCTTTGAACCTAAAAAAGAATTAACATATATATTGGTTTTCGAGTACATACTATATAGGATCATTTTAAACTCGCTTTCGGACTGTCTTTTCTTCATTAGGCTCCTTGGTAAAAGCGAATATAAGTCGGACCTACAAAATCCATTCAAACACAAACCAAATAAAGATAATATTGAATCAATGCATCGCTTTTTAGGCTCAAAAACAGACTGAAATTAACTGACAGAACTTCAGGATTCAACTTGTGCGCGTTGTCTTGTCATCTTCTGGTCTGTCTATGCTATGGCCACTTTAGACCTATCGATAGTCTGTTATGTCCATCGATTGCCTGGTCGACCATCACTAGTATGGCTCTTTTCAAACGTTATGGCCACACCATTCTTATGAATTACGCCGAATAACGAACAACGCAGCGGACGAACGCCGATCGGAAAATCGTACAGTGCAACCTATATACATACATAAGCCTATGTACCAGACGCGCGCGTGTTAGTGTTGGCGGTGGCAAAAAATAAAAAAAATAAAAACAGCTGCGAAACACAGAAGATAGCGAAAAAAGGGCAAACTTCTCGACGAAGACGCGCTAAATTATATTTCGGCGCCTCGTCTGCTCTCTCGTGCTCTCCCAGTGTCCGTTTGTGTGTGAGTGTTGGTGCTAGTCTGTGGTGTGCGTGTGTGAGCAAAGCAAACGGGCAAACAATTTGCCGCTAAATACAAAAAGCAGCTGAAGGCAGCGGCAAAAACCAGCTGACACATCAGCGATCCGCCGACTCGAGTGCGAGAGTGTGTGTGTGTGCTTGTGCGAAAACCTACAAGAGAAAAGCAAAAAAAAAGGCCACAGGCGCTATAAATAAAGATCGCAGAGCGCAAATCGCAAAATAGCGCTAATGTTTATGTAGTCCACCGGCGGCGGCAACAGCAACAACAACAAGAGAGTGCACGTGGTTCATCAGACACCGAATTTTTGACCACGATAATAACCAAAAACACAAACACGATACAATATGTCCGGCGTACCGGTTGCCATCAAAACGGAGGAAGTTATTTTAGAACACGCCGAATACAACAGCGCCGAGGAATTGGATGAGGAGTTGCAGTGAGTTTTACATTTAAATGCCACGCCTATCAAGTTACCAAATAAAAATATATACACATCTAAATGTTTACAAGATAAGGGAGAATCAGTAGTCGCAGCAGCAGAAGCAACAAAAACAACATCAACAGCTTGGCTTGCATTTTTATCACGCAAATTATTGATTATTTTTTACTACAACGTACGGCTCTCTCTCTCTCTCTCCCCTTGCCTTGCGTGCTCGCTCCCTCTCCCTCTCTCTCCCGCCGTTTTGCCGACAAAACAAATACGGCACAAAAACACAACCACCACCATCGAACAGAGGCACACGCACACACAGATGTCGCATTCCACTTCCATGCCGTTTCTTGTTGCTGGAATAAATGTGACGCTACTTTTTTTTCCATTCCTCGTCTTTTGGTGTCGTGTCTCGCTCTTTCACTCTCTCTCTCACTCCTGTGCCGCTTCCTTTTGCTCTCTTTCTGCCGCCGCTAGTTGGTGTTGTTGTTGGCGTTTTCACGCTCTGCCTTTCATTCCGTCCATATTGTAAAACTGCTGTTTTCTCAATTTGTCAGACGGGCGAGCACAATGCTGGCAATAATATTGGTTACTGTGAGGGGTGCACCAGCTGCTAACAAATCGAAGAAAAAAGTCTCTAATTTTTTTGAACATAGAACATATCTATGATTATTTTTTTGTATTTTAATTAAGGCCGGTAAAAATAATATTTAAGTTTGTACTTAGTATATTTTTTTACATGTTCTCTGAATAATTACGGTTTTTTAGCTTTTATCAATGTTTATGTTTTTCCCATTCCCCTTAGTCTCGAATACTTGGTCTAATTGTTACAGCTGCGATCAGTGCTCTCTTCCTCTACTCAACCTTTCTTTCCCCCTCTCTTTCGCCGCCTCTTACGCTCTCAGCTGCCAATTTGCGCTAGCTCACATGTTCGAAATGAACGGAGAAACGAACACACAAAAAAAAAACAGCTGCGCACTGTCCTCCTCTTTGCCTACCCTCCCACCCCAGCTCTGTGCTTATCGCTAGGTTGCCTAATCAACATTTTTCGTGTTCATAGTTGAAATGAAATCAGCTGTACCGGTATATTCGTATCATCAGATGGTTTTGCTTTTGCCTTGCGTCTATTTACACTCTTCTCTTCTCTTTTCTTTTATTATTTCTACCTGGTGCTCGCACACACAAAAACAAGTGTGAGAAATGTGAAGGAAAACAAGGAAAAGTGTGAGAAAAGTCGAGGATAGCAGCGATATGTACAGTTTTAAAGATTTCAAATCCAATTGCTGTACCTTTCAGGTTTTATCAGCATTTATTTTAAAATTTATCTGCTATTATTATGCTTAAAATATTATCATTCTTTTCCTGACTTTAATCCCTTTCTTTAATTAGTTTTCCGATCGTTTTGCAATTATATCTTTTGTCCTTGTTTTCCCGCAGCGAAAGTTTTCATTTCGACTCGGTCGCTGCGGGTGCCGGCGCTTATCAGAATCATATGGTTGCCTTTTCGCACACGTCACAATCAGCGGCGGCGGCGCCTTTTCTTATCGCCACAAGCATATGTTTTTTATTCGCACAACCACACACACACACATACACTGAATTGCGAATACACACACATGCAAGCGGGAAAGGCACCCACACTGACGCACTCAATCCCTAATCGCGCATTCAGCTGATGGCTCTTTTCAAGGCTTTTTTTCTCTACTTTTTGTTGGTTTTGCCTATATAACGGGAATTTTTATATTAAATACGATTTCCCTTGCAATTATTACAACTAAGTAACTATTTGCTTACACAAAATAAGAATGAAGTAATACTTTGACTCATCCACAAAGTTTATATAAAAGATTCCCTTTGTTCTAATTTTTACAATTGGAATTTCACAAAACTACTTATTTCTTGCTCTTAAAATATTTCACAATTTTGTGAAGCAAATTGTAATTTAAATTTTAATTGAATTTACTTAAAAATACCTACCTAAAAAAAACTTAAAAACATCAGCTTTAGACATGTTATTATTTTGAATTTATTCAGGAAAAACAAACCGATTTTTAATAAATCCCTAAATATATTTTATACAATAAAGAAACCTTTAGGAGATTCTATTTAGTTTATGCAAAAAATAGGACATAAAATACGAATTAATAATCATAAAACCCCGAAAAATTAAAAACACATGGGGGCCGGAAATAACTGTTAAAAAGCAGCATCACGATCTGTGGGAGGTGGTGGCTTTGTTATTTTGGCCGCCAGTGTGGGCGGTATAACACAACGGCGTTTTAGCAGCTGCTGTTCGCCGTGTTGATATTGTTGCTGTTGTTTCTGCTGCTTCTGCTGGTGCTAAAATAAAAGAGCGTGCCTTGGCTAAAAGTCTCCACTCTCGTTGCACATCGGCAAAAAATACTACCAGAGCCATGTGTTGCAGCGGCTGCTTTTCTGCCGCTGTGGCGTCATTTCCGTTTTTACCCCACTCGACTGGAAATGAGGAGCAATGACAGGCAAAAAGAAAGAGCGAGTCTTGGTTATTTTAGCATCCACAACTTCCCTTTCTCTCTCGCTCGCTCGCACTCGCTTGCAGTTTTATAAGAGCCGCTCCCCAGCGGCTCCAAGTACATAAGCGAGAGCAGGCGAGCGAAAGAGTGCGCACTATTGAGTTGCACTCAAAAAAGCTTGATAGAGCGAGAGAGAGAGAGAAGGCAGCTGAGAGAGCACCACTCTCTGGATTCGCAAAAGTACAGATGCCGCCACACACATTTGAATGCTTTCTGTTTTTACTACCACACACGTTTCATTGAAAAAACATATACACAAAAGCTAAAGCTAAAAAGCCGCTGCAAATTTGCGAATCAGAAAAAAACGAAAAGACGCAAGGAAAGAAAGAAACCGAAGCGAGCTGAAAACTAATACCAACACATGGCTGAAAATCTGCTGCGCAAATTTTTGGGCGATGGCTCCGTGTGTGTTTCACATGCCAAAACGTTTCATTTTGTTTTCGTTTCGTTTCCACGGCTTTTTTTTTTTTTTTTTTTGCATGCGGCATTTTATATTGGCAACCTGCGAGCGACCGAGATGGAGGAACGGCGTGCAAAAGAGATGCAGAGAGAGAGAGAGCGCCATGGCTCTTGTTTATGAAAAACACATGATTTTTGTGTACAACACTTTTTTTTGGGGCATTGGCAAAGGAGAAGAGCCAGATGAGGAGGAGGGGGAGGGGATAAGGTGAGCACAACTGCTACTACTGCGCTACTACACGCTATAGTATCCAATTCTGTACTCCCCCTTTCTTGCCTTTCTACAATCTTCAAAAGTTTTTGAGCTAAGCTGCTTTTGTTTATAGAGGTTTCAAATTATTTATAACAACTGGAGTGTAGAGTTTCGTATTTGTTATAGCTTTTTGCTTATATTTAATTTTTTCTTTTTTTTTAGTTTTCCTTAATTTATTTAATTAAATTGTAAAATCCTACAAAAGAATAGTTTCAATGTTACCGACTTACAAAATAGACTTAAAGTTGTATATTTTAGAACAATAAACACCTGACATCAAATCTTTTTAAAGCTTTTAACTATCTTATTTGCTTTCCTCTCCTCTCCCCTGTACAATTTTTCCCTAATCTTTTCCCCTTGGCTTTGTTTATACTTTGTATTTGCAAAATGTGGCGCCAACTGTAAAATGGGAAATGTGAAGTGCGCAGCAAAATGGGGGGAATTCTAATTTGATCATTAGTTTATGGGTTGCACAGTTACGCAAGTGGTAAGGTTTATTGCGTTGCATTTTCAATTTTCCCTTGCCTCCCACAGAGCACAGTCAGCGCCGCAAGTTTATGCCTAACGTTTCGCACTAACAAATACGAATTACAGGGGGATTCACACCGAGTTTTTATTGCCAACTCGCTGGATTCCTAACATACTAGACTTAAACTCAAGAAATGAAAGGGTACCAAAGATCTTTGGTATTATAAGTGGAAAGATTAAAATGTAGATGCCTCTTTAAAGTAAGAGTACAAATCAAAATTAAGGTAGTTTTTCCTGAAATACAGAATCTTTGAGTATTAATTCTTTATAGAATCTTTAATGAATTTGTAGTTTTTAGAGCTCTATTTGTTTAACTATTTAAATTAATAAAAACAGTTGAATTGTTTATTAAATAAATACAGTATTCTAGTTATATTCAAGTGTTAATATTATTTTCTATGTAATATATTATATCCTGACTTTCATAAAGTTGTCGATGTTTTTGTATGCAAAAATCTATTTTAAAACGATTAACAGCAGCAAGTCAGTAGTTCATTTCCCTGCATTCCTTACTTATACTTTCTGCTATCTCTCCCACTGAAACCTAACCCTAACAAGCACGTGCTTGGTGTACAAGGCCACTTCAGTGTAATTAACGTAGTGCAGGGAAACATGGCTGTTTTTACCTATACTTTCTGCTATCTCTATCTAAAACCTAAAACTAACAAGCACGTGCTTCAGTGTAATTAACGTAGGGCATGGAAACATTGATGTTTTACCCAGCTTTTCTTGAAGACAATTTTGAATAATACATTAGGTAGACTCAAAATTCAATGCAACAACCAGAATTCACTTTCTTTGATCTGATTTCTCTCCTATATCTTTCTACTGCCCCTTGAGGGGAGAGACAACCACATCAGTGTAGAATTTTCTCAGCTGCACTTTATGATACGAGAAAGGTGCAAATAATAGCAATCATTAGAATGGGGGGGCATCCACCTTATCATTTTGTTTACCTTAGTCTTGGGTTATATAATTGCCTGTTTATCTTTTATGAATCAAATATGCCGCCGAGTGCTGCAAACAACTCCCTCACGAAATTCCAGTGAAATGATGACGTAAGCGGTGACCCAATAACAGTATGTACAATTTATGTGCAAAGTGCAACAGCAGTGGCCGGGTGTGAGTGGGTGGGTGGTGGCACTTCCCAGTGCTCGCTCGGTGGACAGCATGAGGTGTGGGCACTACTCTCGATGGTGCTCGTGACTTCGGCTTTTGTATCTCTCTCCTATCCCCTCCCCCCAGTCGGTTTATCACTCGTATCTTCTCTATGTATTCGCTCGGGCGAAAAAGTGGCCAATGAACTACATTGAACTCTGGGCCACGAGCAGCGCTGCAGCAGCGCGTCGTCAGCTGTCGTCGTTGGCTCGGTCATATGTTATTATTATTATTATTATAATTGTATATATTCACTTGTAGTTGGTATTATTATATATTTCGAAACACCTCCAAAACTGCGTAGTTGCAAGAGCTTCTATACAATCGCATTTGTGGCAGCGCGCGTCTATAATTAAATTTGATTTTTGGTAAACAGCTGTTGCAACGCCTCTATAAGGGGGGAACAAAGGAAGCGCTAAAATAGATTCAGTGAAGCGCCTAGAAAATCTAGTTAATACCAGAACAGTTTTTCAAGAAAAACAGACATTAGAACTCGATTAAATGAATATATAGCGGAATAATCCAGAATTACCAACTGTATTTAAGGTAGAGTTCATACTTGGAAATCTTAAGATAGTTTAGATATTACGAGATACATCGGAATATTACGAATACATCGGAATAATCCAGAATAACCTACTGTAGAGTTTATAATTGGGAATCTTAATATAATTTAAATATTACGAGAAGTTTCCCAAGTAAACCAAAAGAAAGTAATTAGAATTTATATTTGAAAAATATATACTTTTAGTATTTGATTAATTTAAATATTTAAAAAATGTATGAAATCGAAAATTAAATCAAAAAAGGTTACTCAGTACAGTAGAAAACTCTTCAGAGCTATTTTCTCGACGGCTTTTACCTCACTTTAAGCGGCTTGCATTGCTGGAATAATTATGTTGGGTGGGGGGGCGGCTCATAAAGTACCAAAATATATGTGTATGTGCCGCCCCGCCCCAACAAAAGCACGAACAGATGTTGCTACCATATGCAGCATGCAACATTCCCCGCTCGGCGGTTTTCATTCAGCGTTTTTCGGCTTTTGTATATTGTGCAAACAAAAACAAACGAGATGCCAAAAAGCTGGTGGTGGCAAGTGCCGAGATCCGGAGATCCGAGCCACATTCCATTGGCCTCTTGCAGCTTCAGCTTGCCGCAACATCCACAACATCCGCCTGCCACCGCCGCAGCCGCCGTCGCTGTTGACCAACTTTGGCTGCAGAGTGTGGCATTCGGCGTCTGCCTCTATATCCCCCCTCCCCCGTCTCTGTACCACACTTGCCGCAAAAATGCTGCCGGAGAAGAACGACCTTTGGATGATGTTGCTAAAAATAAACCCAACTACCGAGACGGCGTCTCTCTAATACAGTCTAACATCAGTAACTAAGACTTGTGTTCATACAGCTTTGCTTTCCTTGTTTTGTTTGAAGAGTTAATCAAAAAGTCAGTTAGTTTGTGTTGGTCAGCTTAGCCAGAAAAACTGCAATATTATTGTAAAAACATCAAAGTTTCATTACCGCCTAATACCAGCTCTGGGGCACGCATAAAACAATGCTTTTTATTGAATCTTGAAAATTGTAAAAAAAAAGATTGAACCCTATTTTCTAAAAATTGTTACGTGTTGGAAAGTTTTCGGTTTTGAATTAGAAATGTACAGAAAAAGAATTTTTAGAATCTATAGCGTTTGATCTTCGGGATTATTCTTATCGACCTGTGTTATTGATTACATAGGGGGGGACTACATAATATCTACACTTGATTTATGAAAAATATATAAATACTTTTTAGAGGAAATACTGGAAATATTGAACTGATAAATTTCTTAAAAAAATGAAGACATATTTTTTGTTATTTTATAATTGGGTTATAAGATAATAAGGGTTATAAGGTAATAAATAGTACAGTATTTAATATAGAAATTAGGTTAGTAATAACAAATTTTATCCTTATTTTATCTTGATTTGCACATAAAAACGTTTTCATCAAAACTATTTAAAAATAACCGTTTGGAATGAATTAAGAGGTATATAGTATTCTTCAACCTAGAGTTAATTTACTTATTAATAGTATTTAAATTAAATTTGTATTTCTATATTCCCATAAAATCTTTATATCTAGACTCCATTTCGAAAATATCCCCAACATAACAAACTCTAGATTAGAATTTTCCAAAAGAATCTCAAAATCCATTAAGTTCGTTCTACGCGAGGTTGGACTGTGATTTTTCTAGCATCGTCTTGAAGGAGCACAGCAGCCGAGGAGCAGCGTGGTTCTTGCCCCGGAATGCAGTGTTGCAACTTTTAACTCTCCAGCGATGTTATTTGTTATTGTTGTTGTTCTTGCTGGCGGAGCATACCATTGTGAAAATTGTTTTCATTAGCCTGCAGGCAAAGACTGTGGAAAACGTGTTTCGTGGGGGTAAAACCGGTTTGGAATTCTTGTGAGACCTCGCGAGGTCTCTTCGAGACGCTGGATATGATCGTACATAACCTAACATATCGGCTGCAGCATACATATGTATGCATGTATGTATATACATAGTTTGAAAACCCCGGACAACACGATGAAGAGGAAGAAGTGCTGCGAAATAATACGAACGAAAGACCCAAAGCAAACCGAAGCGATCCAAATCGAATAAATAACAACCGACAAAACAGAAACCCGAAAACGGAAAACAGAAACAGAGAAGAGAAAAACCAAAAAACAACAATCACGGCAACAGCAACTACCGGCGACGGTGGCAACAATAACAAAAATAACAAAAATAGGAATGCCCATACTATTGACAGCTGTGCCAGCTCTCTTTCTCCAGCTCTCCGACCCGCCTCTCTCTCATGAACTCGGTCCTCTCTTACATGTTGCTGATGCCATGCCATGTGTGTGTGTGTAGTGCAGTAGTTGATGCCCTAACAAAAGAATAAAAGTACATCTGTACCTACATTAAGGTGGTCTTATCTAGATTTTTGAATTTGAAAAACCATTTGAGGACTTGATACCTATTAATTGAAAATATATGGAAATTTGTATTTTATTTATATAGAGGCATTATTTAATTGAAATAGAAATTAGGGCTATGCTTGCTAGGATCTTCAGATCAGACTGTACAATGTTTTTAATATTATATCATTATTTATGTTTAGTTTTATATTATTAGTTAAGTTTAATTATTATGGTGGTAAAGAATTGTTATTGTTAAGTATTGTAAAATACTGAAGACTTAAGAATAGCGTAAGTTCACTATATTTTCTATTTAAGAAATAGAAAAAAATAAACTTTCTTCACTAACATTAAAACAATTTATAAAATGTGTTAGATTATTGGGATAGGTTAGGGTATTCTGCGGCACCAACTCTTGCTTCAGCCAGATGCTGCTGCTGTTAACGTGACAACAACAGAGTTGTGTTGGGCCTATGTGTTGGTGGCTCTCTGTTGTTGTTATGCTGCTGTTGGCTCTGTTGTTGTGTAGCGTCGGCGGGTTAAACTAAAATTGAATTGAATGGAATTGTAAATTTATGAATGAATGAATTTTTCAGCGCTTTTGTGAGCAGAGCGGCGAGCATGTGTCTCTGTGTGAGTTTGTGTGGTCGTCGTGTATTGTATAAATGTAAAAGTTAATTGGTTTTATGTATGGGACGGGCGAGATAAGCCAAACGCTATAAATAATACAGTAGATATTACCGTGGAGAATCCCATGGAAAGGAAGATAGAATATTGATTTTTTTGTAAGCTAAGAATCCTATCTTAGGGTTAAGCATTCTAAAACTATTTTAAAATTCTAAATATTTACCATTTAGAGACATTTCTATGACTCTTAGAGTAACCCATTATGAATCATTACTTTCTCAGAAGACGATGAGACTTATAGCAAACTCTGACTAATTGTTTCTTTATATTTTCCCATATTTCCTTGCAGATTACAACTGGAGGATTCAGGGGGCGAGAATACGTATCACATCGAGTATACTAGCGAGCCGTCCCATCAAATCTCCGGTTCGCAGCGGCGCCAATCGAGCATGAGCGGTACCAACACCTCTAAGGGCGGAGGAGGTGGCGTCGGCGGAGGAGGCGGAGCGATCAGCGATGGCGACTGTTCGGGAAAACCAATGCAGGACACTGAAAAGCGAATGCGACGTGAAATCGCCAACAGCAACGAAAGGAGACGAATGCAGAGCATCAATGCCGGCTTCCAGAGCCTGCGATCACTGCTACCCAGGCACGAGGGCGAAAAGTTGAGCAAGGTAAGTTACAATACTACTATTAGTAGGGAAAAATAAGAAAGTCTCACCTCTAGCCTGCCTAGTCCCTTTTGTTGGGTTGATTTAGGGTCTAAGCTAGCTTGTGAGCTATAGAGCAGTGGTGCCCACACGCCTACATTGACACGTTGGACTAGCATTTGTGTGAGTAATTGACCGTGCTGTTGGCGGTGTGAGCAGAGCTCGGGCAGCGAAACTTAAACTCGCTAGTCACTCTTAACTTTTTATAACAAAATGCATTGTGAATGACTATTAAAAAGATTTGATTAGAGATTTAGAATAAAATGTTTAGGTGTGTACAAAATAAATGAGCAATTATATTTTAATTGTAGCTCATTAGCATACATTTTGCAATAATTAGCTAATGACTCCATGTATGCATATATAAACTTCCATAAAACTGCAAAATGTACCTAAAAAAAAAGTAAAATGAAACCTTTGGAATTGTTGTTTCTTAACAAGGTTTTTGGCGGATTGGTTTCCTTTATCAAATCTCGGAATAATAATTTATAAGAATTACAATAATTTTGACTAATTGGTTTCAATTTAACGATACGTTATATGGACGTGAGAAAATTATTAACCCTGGTCAGTTTTCGATCGGTCAGCAAGTTTTTCTGGGTTGTCAGCATGAACATCAACACCATTTTGGGCCAGAGATCCGTGTGTGTCGGTATCTCAGCTGTCTTCTTTTGATTTCTTACCTTTTTTTTTAACCCGTGGCACGCAACTCCAATTACATTTAACCAGAGGCCGAAGACGAAACGGAGACTGAGCTTGGGTTTTTCGGTCTGGGCCTCAATTACAGGGCCGTCCGCAAACACATGTTGACAAATTGCCGACGAGGGCGACTCCTGTTAAAAAAACAAAAACAAAAAGAAGCAAAGGCGGCACACACGCAACTTGGCTAAAAGCTTCCAGTTGAGAAGAAAAAAAAAGTGAATGACGGTTGTGTTGGGGGTGGATAAAATGCGGGAACGATGAAGGTGCTGAGAAGCTTTGAAGGTCCCTTTTTGACATTTAGTCGTCAGGGCAACCATGTCGGCGGCGTCGTCGTCGTCGTCGTCTCAATTGTTTGTTGTTGGAGGCGTTTCGCTTTTTTTTCCTTTTACGCCGCACATATTTTGTTCAGCTTTATTTTTGCATACACATGCTCTCATATTTATGGGATTTTCACCTTGAGACGACATCGATTTGTTGTGACGCGTGTTGTATAGTAAACGGCCAAGAAGAAGCTGTAGCTGGCCGGTGGAACGAACGGCCTTGGTCGTTGGGTGTTAGCCGGGCTTAAGCACTTAGCGGTGGCTGGACGGACACGTTTACAAGTGCTCAAAGGTCCTGGGGAGATATTTCTTTGAAACATTTCTGCCCCTCGTTTTACCGCAATTAAGTTAGCAGACGGCTGTAAATCAACAAAATTGTCAGATTACAAAAAGAAAGATGGGAGTTCTTTATTTTCTTATTTATTGTTGTATCTGTCTGGCGTCGTTCAGAAAAATGAGGGCCAAATTGCAACTAAAGACCTTACGAATTATAAAGATGAAATAAAGAATTTTGAAGAAGTTAGAATCATAAAAAAAAGAAGCAAAATAAAACCACAGACAAAATAATATAAGCAAGCAAACTTATATGAAATGCTTTCATCTCCTATGAAAGGACATTTTTCTAGTTGATAGAGTCATAAATCCATGTAAATATGGATATGAATTAGAAAAAAACAGCATTAAACCAACTCTGATGTTCAACACTGAACCTTTGGTTTCACTTATCGCTTCCCAACACTGCCCATTCATATTTAGTAGTTTCGCTGCTTTCTTCTCAGCTCTCAGCCAAGCCTCGCTCTTATTTATTGCAAATTGAAAAGTGTCAACTGATACTTGGCAATGCTCGTAAATCAGTCTCTGGCCCCCCAAAAAAAAAAAAGGCGATAAAAGGCAAACAAAAGAGAAACAATGTAATAAGACGCAGTCACCAAGCAGTATTAAACAAGGCAAGGAGGGAAAAATGCAAACAGGAAGAAAAGCAGGCGCGTAAATATTAAAAATACTACGACAGGCGAAAAGGAAAGGGGTAAAAAGCAACAGCAAATGCCAGGAGACGGACAGGGCCTGATGAATGACATAATGGGCGTAGACAGAGATGCATAGCGGATATGAGAGCGAGGAAGAGAGAGTTGGTTAGAGTGGGAAAGAGGGCGGACAAGTGCAAGTAGTTTATGGATTTTTGTTCTATGCACTTCGTCAACGGCGACGATTACAAACGATGACTGCCTCCTCCTCCTCCTCCTCCTCTCGCCTGTCACACATAGTAAACATTGTAGTAAATACGTGTGAAAGGGAAGGCTGCACGCAATGCGAAAGAGATGGGAATAGTGCAGTCAACATAGTGGGAGAGAAAGGGCGTGGGAGAACGAGGAAACTGCTTGACCAAGTTTACGCCAGCTATGTAAAATCCGGGACTATTAAATATGGGACTGGCTAAAATATGTGTATTACTTGGGGAAATAAGTATATTTTATTCCTTTTTTAACTTTCTGATCAACAGAGACTAATCTCTATAGCAGAATGAAAGTAGATCGCTCTAAAGCACAACATAATTCCTTCACATATGTGCATACACTCTCAAACAGTGCATTCCTACATATGCAGATTAAGTGCAAACATTCATATGCACACGCACACACTGGCCGACAAAAGTGCGAAAAGAAAATTGCAATGCTGGCTGACAGAAAGCTGCAACGACTGGAAACCATTCACAGGTTAGGCACACGCACATAACGGTACATGGCAGAGACACTCGAGCACACATACAGCCACGCCCTAAGGTGGGCGGAGTGGGAGGGGAATATAGCGAATGCAAGTCTGTGATTTATACTCTTTGCTCTCCTCTTCTCTCTCTCTCTCTCTTTTCGCACTCTGCACTCTTCCTCTCTCGCCCACTGTTTGGCGGGTCATTGAACTTGCGCGCTAGGTGGCGCTAAAGTGCAAATGTGCAATTGCGTACAGTTGCCCCCATTGTTGTTATTGTGACTACTTGAAAAAATACACTGCAAAATAAATGTGTTACCTGGTACTATTTTGTGAAAACTTAAAAGGTTTAAGTTTATAAATTTTGGGTATGGTATTGAGCCCTTAATGGTTAAAAAGAACAAGCTAACTGAAAAAAATAAATGTTACTTTTGAATTGTAACCACTTTAAATTATGAATAATGGATACTGATGAAGGATGATCATGCTTTCGAAACAGTTTCCACCATCGACTGCTTCTAATTTCGAATTATTTCTCGCTGTGCTGAGATTTAGGCGCGCCCCAGCTGAACTAACCTACATTAAAGTGGGTGGGGAGGTGTTTCACTGTACACAGTGCACTCCACACAGTACACACCTTGCCCAGACAGAGAGAGAGATAGCGGACGAGCGAGAAAAGGCGCGGGACTGACGCAAAGCTGGAAAATTTTCTATATACAATACAATATCGATTCCTTTCCAGTGGCTGCCAAGGAAAAAGCGCGCGCCAAACGCAAAGCTAAAGCTACCCCCGACAGAAGATGGTAGAGCAGAGGATGTGGGATGGGTGTGGGCGGTTTGATGGGATAGGACAATGGCGCCAACATTTAGTTCGCCTGCTGTGCTGATGGGAGCCCACACCACTCGCACAGCTGTGGAAAATTGTGGGTGGTTCGTTGGGGCTCCTTGTGGGTGGTTTCCGGGAGTGTTTCATTGCCATTTCATTTCCAGCGTTTTTGGCGTCTGTCTGGCGCCTGGTAGGCAGCTGTTTCACAGCCGATGACGATTCCGAATGGAACGACGGGTGGCGGCCGGTGGTCCTCCTCCAAATCCTATACAGAAAATGGGCATTCAGCTCGGCAGCTGCGCACTATGGTTGTTGGCCCGGCAAAATCCGTTTTTTTTTTCTTCTTATGTGCCTTCCACCTTCAAGTCCGGACTGTGGCTGGACAGGGGCGTGGCACTGGGCGGACGGAGGTCGATGGGTGGCGTTGCAGTGCACTAGGCCATTGGCATCTGGCAACCTTTTTGCAGATGGAGCAGAGCAAAAAGCGGGATTGCAGCTGAAGAAGAGTTTGCGATGCAATGCGACGACTTCTGGGCCATGCCAACACCCAGTTTGGAACAACAGTACATGGCCAGCATAAATAGGGTTATATAACCCGCCATTTACCGTACATATGTGCAGATAGATATGTATTTATAGCACATTGTGTGTAGCCTGTACTTTCAATTGCATTACGTAGTAAAAAATGCTGGCACCCCCCCTTAAAATCCTAAAAAGACCAGGTGTTAGTATATCGTAGTAGTATGTAGAGCAGCAGCCACAAAATGCAATTAATGGAGCGGTGCTGCTTGTAATTTGAATTATTTTTATGCTTCAGTAGCTAAATTTAATTAAAAACCGCACTTTTGCCTAATTACTTAATGTATTTCGTGGTGTGCAGAGTCGTTGAATGAAAAGGTATTTAGATCCGGGTTGTAATTTTATGGGCCCTCTTGGGCCATAAGCACTTAAAATATAATCGATTTTGATCAAATTTCCCCATGGGAAACTGTAAATGTTCATATTAGAGATGGGCAATTACCGATGCATTTTAATATTAGGTCAGGGCGATAAGTTATCGATAGACAGTACTACGAGACTTTCGCAAAAGAATGCATCAGCAAAGAGAAAGCAGAGACAAGCAATGGCCTAGCCAAAAGCAAGAAAGAAGAAAAAAAAGCATAAGTGCAATGGATCAATTACTTTGTGGGCAGACAGAGCGAGATGGAGGTAGTCTGCCGGTGTTTGTGTGAATTTGCAAAAATGTCGGTCGGTCGTTGGTCGCTCTCCATCTCGCTCGCTCACCGTCTTGATCGCAAGCAGTCGCCGTCTGGCGCTCAAGTGCTCTTTGGTTGTTGTAGTTGCCGTTGTTGATTATATGGAATGCCGTCTCGCCGGATTTAATGACATTGTTGCATCGTAACGGTGTTTTTTTTTTTCCTTCTTTCTCATCAATGACCGAGCCAAGATCGCCGTTGCCTGCTATTTTTTCTTCTCACTCTTTTTCAAGCCTCTATTTCTGCCAGTGTATGTTTAAGTTCCGTTTTGTTTAGATTTATTGCAAGTCAGTTACAGTCAAACTTTTCTATGGCGAATTTGTGTAGATCGATTACAGCTTTGATATTATCTAAGGAATATTGATATCGAAATAGAACTATCTTTTTTTTTAATGCTATAGATATAATTTATCAAAAAAAAAAGTCCTTTTTCTCTTAATTGGTTTTCTTTCGTAAAATATTGGCAAACCTTTTGATTTGTGTTCATTTTAATGTTTTTAAAGTTTCCATCGCCGAATGAGTCAGCTAACAGCTGTGAAATCTGGCCAAAATTCAATATATGTACATATGTCCACAGAAATTGCGAAATAATAAATTTACCCGAAAAAGTACAACAAATACAACAAAACAAAACAAAAACAAAAGCCAACCGGCATTTTTGCTGCGCAATTGCACACACACTTGCACACAAATGCTCTTGTGTACGTGTAAGCGAGACTCAGCTGGTCAAGCAACAACACCACCAACAACAACAACACCAACAATCACACCAACAACAACACCACGACGTTGATGAAGAAAACAAGGTTAGAGCGTCGGTGACCGGCAGAAAAGCTCGGCTTCCAGCTCTCAGCTTTCCCAATTGCGACGCAAGCTTGTCTAAAGGTGACAATACGAATGTACAAGCCGAATTATAGATAAACAAAAAGAATAATAAACAACACAGTTTGAAGGTCTTTTCATATGGCACTAGAACTATCTATAACTGGTCTCACAGAACAGAACTAAAAGATGTTTAAAAACGTATCTCTCAAAAATCTCTTTAAATTCGAAAGCAATCGGAAAACTGTCTAAAAATATGCAATGAGTTAACACTTAATTTAATTTTAAATTAATTTAATTTTAAAACTTTAATGATTTCTGTGTGGTAAATGTAGTTTCCAAAGTCAAAGCTTTTGAGGAATAATCAAATAACAAAAGTATATATATTTTAAAGTAAATCTTTACATTTTTGAGCTAGAGTTCTAATCCAATTAGTTCTAAATGCAATTCCATTATTATATTTTACGATTTAATATTTCGTAGCATAGTTTTCAAACCCCTAGTGATTTTCGGTATTACCATTAAGAGAAGCCTCCTTAAAATATATTTTAAAATTAATCCAATCAATTCTATTCTGTAAGCCACACCCAAAAGCGACTTTGTCATCATTCAGAAATGTTAATTAAATTATATATTTTAGTAGCTGTGCGCGTCTGCTGTTGCTATTTGGGTTAATTAAAACAGCTGTCTTGGGTAAACAGCAACACCAGCGCGCTCGTTGATAAAAATAAATACAATGCCGCCGACGTTGCGTTTACTTTAATTTGATGGACGTGAAATTCGATCAGCTGATCTCACATGCGCTCTATGTGAGGGTCAGCTGCCTTTGTTGTGTTTTGTTGTTATTTTGTGGCTTTTAACAACAACCGGCAACACAAAGACCAAGCTTCGTGCTACTCGCTCTCCTATTCTCTTACACTCACCATCTTTTATTCAAATTCAAATCGCTTTCAACACACTTTCAACCATTTTCGCGTGCTTGTGGTGTGTGCTATGTTGTTTTTGTTTTATGTTAATTAAATGCTTTCATTGACCATGAGCTTTGTTTAGCCGGCAGCGACAAACAAGAAAAATCCCAAAAACTAGTAGTGCTCGCAGCACATGGCATGTCGTGGCCTAGCCCCATTGGCACTCTTTGGGTTAAAGGTTTTATTGACCTTTGGCGTCGACTACTTACACGTTTTTAATGAAGTGTTAGGGAGTGGAAGCCACAAAAGTGCAAGTGACACAGCTGTATTTTGTAATCACAAGCATTTATGGACATGTGCAAAGAGTCGTTTTGAAGCTTAAAATAATTTAGATAAATATCTATACTAAATCTATTTTGTTTTAAGTTTGAAAAACGTCTTTGTATACCCAGTACCCGAAGGATACAACTGTGTCATATATTATTGTCAATCGAGAGAATGCCTGCCGTATAGAATATTTCTAAAAGTTTGATAACAATCAAATGATAGCAATGGGAGTTATCAAAAATAAATTAATATATCTGCAATCTTCAATATGCGTCTCCCAGAAAATGTCGATATGTAAATCGAAAATATAAAGCTGAGATAAATCGATTATATTTATTTTATTATCGGACCAATTTAATCGAGAAAAGATACAAAGAAATTGACACATTTTTAGGATATTTTTTGAGAATTTCCATATTTTTACGTTAAAACGATATTTTTCGATATCTAATAATTCCATATTTTTAATAAGATAATGGATAGCGGACTTTTCCTCTCGATATTCTTGAGTAACTCGCACTTTCCTCAGCTGGGTGCAACGGATGCACTTGGTTGCATCCGTTCGTTCAGTTAATTTCATATTTTTGGTAACTACTTGTATTTATTGTTACCATATTCCTGTTTCCGTTACCTTTTCAATTGCCACGGCTTTGGCTTTCTTTAATTGCCGCTTTTTTTATGACTTTTGCCTTGGATACGCATAAGTAAATACATAGATATGACTGGGTATTAAATATAATGTACATAACATAGCTCTGAGCTCATCTACCGCACGTGTTTGAATTTAATTAGGTTAGCGTAAAAAGCAAATAATGCTTTTATTTTGTACATATATTTGTATTTGAATTGAGTCAGCAGCCTCCTGCCGTAAAATTAGCAAAAATGCGAAATAAAAAAGAGATGTGTGCGCCTGCTGAGCTTATAGATTGAACACACAGCTGTTTTTTTTTTGTGCCTGAAAAACTCTCACCAAGAGTGACCTCGCCCCAGTCTCTCAGCTCAGGCGTATTTTTTTCCTCCTAATTTCTCCCACTTTTTCTGTTCTTTTCTTGATGACGGCATTTCCTCGTGTTCTCTAGTTTTCACAGTTTTTCCGAAAATACAAAAATGAGGGAGGGGGTGTGTACATATGACTGTGAGTTAAAAATAGAAACGGTTTTCGTTGCATTTTGAGTTTTTTAGCTTTTTGACGCGCGATGTTGTCACCCAAAAATTCTCTCCTGGGAGCCACGCACACACACACACACAGTCTGCTCTTTACGCGCGTGTGTGCGGCAACACATGTTTGGCGCCCAGCAAAACCAGCTGAGTGGGAGTGGGAGAGAATGGGGACCCCGAGAGCGAGTGCGAGTGAACCGATAAACAGCGCCCAGTGGGTGTGCGCATACATATACATATGTATATCTCTCTTTCTCTATCACCCCCACATACATGTGCATATGTGCGTGTTTGGGTTGCGCGCGTGTAAGTAAGCCGGTAGAAATCGCAGCTGTTTTGCCTTATTTTTATTTATTTATTTTATTTTTTTTTTTTTTTTGCATTTGCGTGGGCGAATTTCGATGTTATTTTATGGCCTGTGCAACTCGTCTCGGGTTCCGTTATCCGTTATGGCCAAGTATTCAAATGTCTCGATGCTAATTTTAGCAGGTTGGCGATATTAACAACCGCCAAAAGCGCTGAACGCTACGCAATGCTAATGAAAAGGAAATAAATGCGAAAACCGTGTCCCATGTTTAGCCATAAAAGCAAGCAGATATCAATTTCCATATGGCATGTTGGAATATTCAACTATCAGGGGTGCCATAGAAATAGCTTTTAAAATACGATTTTATTTAAAGGTAATCCAAAAGTAATCCTAAGTAAATTTGTTTGTATCCTTGTGCAATTCCAAGGATTTCTTATATTTACACCCACTCTGCCCCAGGAGTATGCCACGAAAGATGTGGCATACTTTTGGGAAGCCAGTATATAGGATTTAAGTCTCTTACCTAAAAAAACATAAAGCTTTTCCTATTTTAAAAAATTAAAATTACAAAGAATTAAATTTTAGTCATTTTCTTCATTTCATAAATCATTTTTTCAAAAATGAATGCCTTTTATTTTAATAGATTTTCTTTTATCTTTATTTCGAATCTTTCTTTTCGTGTTCGGTTTAAAAGTGACCGTTTCTCCTCCTTTCTTCTACATATCTCGATAAATATATGTACATAAATATATATAGGCTAATATCGATAACCTCTTAACAGGGCGCTTAGTATAAAACAGCGTTTACAATTCATAAAAAGATGCTTACACTACGATTTACAATATAAATGAAGTGTTTACAAAATGTAATATCAATTTTAAGTTTCATTACACCAGAAAATATAAAGTAATATTATTTCCTGTATTTTATTTTGCCTGTGCATCGCTTTTGGCTATCTGTGTTAGGGAAAGGCCAAAAAACAAACCGAAAATTTGCACAGAAATTAATATCAGCTGACTGGTTTGGTTTTGCCACTTTTGTCTTCTTTTTTTCGTGGCGCTCTGCACACACACCTGTCACACCGCCGTCATCTGCAGGTGAAGAGCCGAGAGATAAGCCGAGAACGTTGCGTTAATTGTTTTCTTCTCTTTTTTTTACTCCACTGACGTGCGGCGCAATATAGCAGCAGAGACCAGCGGTAAAAGAAAAAAATATAACCGGCAGATGGTAGATAAGCTAAAAGTAAACAATTCGCATATCGGCTGACAAAAAAAGAAGAGAAGAACGGAGGGAGACTCGAACTTAAAAGGGAGTTCTCTCAGAAGAAGGAGAGGAAGAAGAAACCTATAAGCCAGAGAAGTTCTGAAATATTTTCTTTTTCTAAGCCAAACTTTAGGCTTATAGAAATGCATCGGTAAACCTATCTTTGACATAATTTCGAACAATCAGGTTGATATTCGTGAAAGAATTTTTATTACCGGAATCGAGTTCAATCAAGTTGAATAAAACGAT
Source organism: Drosophila kanapiae (assembly GCA_008042475.1). Classification (NCBI taxonomy): domain Eukaryota; kingdom Metazoa; phylum Arthropoda; class Insecta; order Diptera; family Drosophilidae; genus Drosophila; species Drosophila kanapiae. The sequence continues at coordinate 48,113 of VNJM01001466.1, forward strand.
GAAAATAATTTTAATTACCTTTTGTTTATAGGGGAAGGTGGTGTGTATAATAGGGTTCAATAAAAGATAACGCACGAAACGTTTTTTTTTTTTTTTTTTTGGTGGTGCAAAGAGGAAATTCCGCTTCCGCTAAAAACAACTATCCAGTTTTCCAAGGAGAGTATCTCGTTTTATGACTTATAAATATACAATATAGGCCAGAGAGATAAACCTGTAAGGTTCCGTTTCGTCATTTGTTTGTTTTTTGGGGCGGCGGCGTCGGGCACAACCACCAAAAGTTGTAAAAATAAATTGATTTTCCCTGGCTGTTTCTTTTCATTTTTACCACATTTTGCCAAGTGGAAAGCAGCGCGCCACGCTTAGAGGCATGCGTGCACGCACGTAGTCCAAAAAAAGTAAAAACCAAAAAGAAAACGAAAAAAAAACATGATAGAAAAGCGGAAAATAAAACAAAGAAAATCAACGAAAGAGGGGAGAGAATTGTGGGCTGTGGGGTGGTGGTGGGCTGCATTTTTGGTGGTGGCTGCTCGCTCCCGTATCAAAAAATCAAATCGAAAAGAAATATTAATTTTTACCGCTATAAAGATACAGTTACAATTGCAGCTAAACCCATACAGATAAAGACTCGACTAAACACAAGCACAAATCCATCAATCGCATTTTTTCTCTGTTGTTGAGCGCCTGCCAGCTCAGCTGATGACGAATTCTCTCGCACCGGCAGCGGTGGCGACGGCGTATTTGCTATTTTTATGCATTTCATTTTATTCAATCAACAAAATTGTAGTGTAACCGACAACAACAACAGCAATAGTGCAGCAACAACAACAACAACAGCAGCAAAAGCAGCAGCAGAAAAACAGACGCGCCATTTATAGAAGTCAGCTGCTGTTGCCAGAAAGGGAGAGCATTAGCCGCGCCGCCACTTCCAACTGGAAAGCTTGAGAGAGCACGTGTTTACCAGATAGGTAGAGAGAGAGAGAGAGAGCACGCGAAAAAGCTTGGGCCCACATGTTTTTTCGCTACGTCTGGTTTCCGTTTCACGGAACGAACGGCAACGGAACGAAATGCTGCTGGCTGTCCCGCTCTAACGCGCGCTGTCATTACCCCTACCTTAACATGTTGAGAGAGCCACTCGCGTGCGCTCTCTCTGGCAACATTTGTGACGACGACGACGGCGACGCCGGCGAATATTGAAAAACTTTTCGTATTGGAACTGTTGCTGGCTTCTGAACGGTGGTGGTGGTGGTGTTGGAAAAAAGTACAGTCACCGCAAAAACGGCCAACGCTCGCTCTGCCGCTGTCGCTGCCACTGCCGACGCTGTCTGCCGTCTGTTGTTGTTTTTTCCTTTTGCCTTTGTTGGTCGGTTGGGTTTGGGTTGCGTCTGAATTGGATTCTTGTTGGACTCGCGCGCGAGTTTGATCGTCTTTTTATTTTTTCCCCCTTTGCTTTGTTTATGCTTTTGGTTTTGGGTTTGTCTTTTGTTTACACATGCACTCACACCAGCCAAGGAATATGTACATCCATCCATACATACATATGTATGTATGTACATGCATACACATATCGTGTGGAAGTGCATAGACTTTATTTGTTTTTCTTTTTCCCCTCGTTTCACTTGCCGGCATTTTTTCCAAGCCACAAAAACAACACTGGGCAGCAGCAGCAGCAGCGTCGCGTCTACGAAGGCAACGACATTTTCTTATTAACCAAGGCCTGAACTTGCCGGCTAGTAAGCGTGAGAGAGCGAGCGAGAGGGTCATAGCTCTAGCTACCATATGATACTGGAATGGGAATATATATGTACATAAGGACATCTGATTATTCCAACTAGGCACCGGGCAGCAAGTGCATCCAGGAATCTGATAAGCTTAATTTGAAATTTTATTTTGTTGTCAAATTAAAAGTTTACAACAAAATTAAAAACATTCAATAGCGCTATCTCTCCTTTGTAGGAATATAAAATAAATACATATTAATTCTATGAAGTACAGGAAAACGATTTATTCCAGTGACTAATTTCTTTTTGTTTTTTCTTCATGTTAATAAAGTCTTGCAATAGCTTTTTGTTAGTTTTCAAAGACAAACCCAATTATGTTCCCCTTTTTTGCCTAATTTAAATTGCTTGTGTTTTTATCAGACAAAGCGGGAGCTCCTTGTGCCCAGCCGCTGCCTCTTATCATTCCACTCCAATACTTCCACTGCCAGAGAACGGCTTCCAATAGCTAATTCCTCAGCTGCGGTGTCAATGAACGACCTTTGTGTGAGCAGCAAACACTACTACTACAACTACTACTACTACTATGCAGTAATTGAGTGGTTAGAAAAATTTAAATATGCTATGATAGATTCGATCGCCTGTAAAATACAATATGCGCACGTTTCATGGCATTGCAATGCCGCCGTCTGTTATGGAAATAGATACAGAGGAGCAACAACAATAATAGAACTGAGAAAACTGTACACATCAACGTCTCTCCCTCTCTAGCTCACTTACAACAACAGTGATTGGGGGGCCTACAGCTGGTGGGCAATTGTTGGTGGGAGAAAGGCATAGAGAGGTGGAGAGTTGGAGAGAGCGACTGAGAGAGCCAACCCAGCAGCTGTGCGATGCCGGCGTCTGGTGTCTGGCAATGCCTGGTTCTCTTTTCTTGTGGTTGTTGTTGTTGTTGCTGTTGCTTTTGCAGTAGTGACCTCCGACAACAAAACCGAAATCGAAACAAGTTTTTTGCAACAAAAACAAGAACAAGAGCAACACACAATTGCACAAAAGTAACATAAGATTTATTGCTTTTTAATCAAAGCCCCAAGAATGCAGGCTTACGCATTCCAAGTGGGGTGGTAAGTGTGCAAAGGCATCCCAAGAAAAGCATCTAAATTACTAGATGTGCGGGGGAATCCCAAAGAGAAGAAAAATGCAAATGGTTAAATTTTTTGCAAATACATTTTCTCTTTAACCAAACTGAGATTTTCCCATGCTAACTTGACAGTTTTCATAATGGAAATGCCACTCAAAGTTGTGGTTTATAAATGAGAAGTTGTTTTTTATCAGGAATTTAATATTAATTAATTTTTTTTAAATATTAATTCCATTGTAAATATAAAATGGGGTTTATAGTTTTTCATTTTCATTAAACAATTAATAGGGAGTTTAAAACTCTTGAAAATTCACAGAAAATCGATTCTATCGTCCATACTATCGGTCTGAAGAAAAATATTGTATTGCTGTATTCCTGAAGAAAAATATATAATGAAAATGTGTAAATTAAAAGAAAAATAATGTTTTATATTTAACTATTGGAAGTCTATGAATAAGATAAAACTTAAGTGAGTGATGAAATACTCCAAATTCGATATAATCAAGGCATCATCGACAGTGCTGGCCAAAACCAAGCCATCGATAGTGCCGATACTATCGTAGTATTGCTTTTTTGACAGCTCGAATGCGATGACATTTATAGGTACCATATTTCTTTCCTTCGTTCTTTTGCAAGTTTCTTAAATATTGCAGCATACTTTTGCGCTCCAAATGTATTATAAAAAGACTACATTTACAAGGTTTTAATTAATTTGTGCATCCCAGCTTCAGGTTTTAAATTCTAATTGAAATTCAACTCGAAAACATACTTTAACCTAGCTTTAGATTCGTTTATTTTCTTTGGCTTTATATTCTTGCCCGATTTCTTTCTCTGTTGTACCCAGAAATATGTGGCTCAACCACAACATGTCGCCCACGCTCGACGCATATTTGCATGTTTAGACTGCTTTCTAAGCCAGATTTTGTACCGTTATTGCATCCTCTACCCACCTTTCTCTCCATTTCTTCCCACGATGCCTGACAGTGTTGGACAAGGCCCAGGGTAAAGAGCGCGCGCATTTTGAAGGACACGAGTTCCTTCACCTTTCCGTCAGCATGAAGCAAACAACATCAAAAACAGCAAAAGGGAATCATCGCTTTACTACAGTATTTACTATAAACATCATAGCCGCAGTCGCAGTCGGGGCAATAACAAAAATGCAAACAAAAACAGCAAAGGCAAAAAGGCAAAATAAATGCTAAAGCAACAAGCGATGCCATTTATGTATATGTATATGTATATGTTGTTGCAATTAAGTCGGCTCTCGGCAATTATGCTTCGTCCTCATCCTCCTCTTTCCCCCAACTCCTTTTTTGCTACCCCTTTTCTTCAAGATTCCCCCCGCCATATGTGGTTCTTTTGAATGACTTTTATTGTGGGGAGAAAGAGAAAGAATGCGAGAGATTATGATTATTAAAGGGCTAATAATTCCCCCAACTTAATGATGATTATACCAAGACAAATACATTGGAAAATACAGATATTAAAATAGGGATCACGATAAAGAAGGCATTACGAGAATATTATGACATTATTTATCAAAGCTTTAAAGGCAATAATCTCTTTTATTATATATAACGGGATAGAAATAAAGACTCAAGGTCTAGTTGGTTTAATTTAGCAATAAAAACTACAAATTTAAGCTTTTCAAAAAAAAAAAAAAAAAATAAAACACCAATTACACTTTCATATGTATTCAATGTTGATCTAAATTAGATCTCGTTTGAGTCAACAACAAAATCAGATTTAAAAGATATCCACAAAAAGCTTCGAAACTTCGAATATATCGACATTTTAAATATCGACATATTAAAATATCGCATTTAAATATCGATAGTATTGAAAAATATTAGAATAAAATTATGCAACTTATTTGTTCCCTTTGCCTAATATACTTATAGGATATATTAATAAGGATATAGATTTATAGCATGTATATCTATCAAAAGCCACTGAGGGAATATATATTCTTTGGAACTATTATTTTACTACAATAAATTAAATGCAAAAATACCATTTTTTAACCCGAACCTACTTTCCTTTTCTTCAGGCTGCCATCCTGCAACAGACCTTCCAGTACATCGTGGATCTGGAGAACCAGAAGACGCAGCTGCTGACGCAAAACAGCGAACTGAAGCGACAGGTGGGTGAACATGAGGCGGGCGGCGGTGGATCCGGCGAGGCCAACTCTGGCGGCAACTACAACGATTCCAGCGCCAACAATACCAACGGAGGCAACAACAACTCCACGACGGCGGTGGCCATCAAGAAGCGCAAGCTGACCGATAACGTGATCAACATCCAAGCGATTAGCGACAGCTCCGACGAAGGCCTTGGCTCCATGTCACCGGAACCGATGACCCTGCTGACGGCGGGCGGAGCAGCGGCCACCAAGCTGAGCAGCGCCAGCATTCTGGCAGCCAAGGAGCTGCTCGAGATGAAGAAGCAGCTGGAGAAGGAGCGCAGCTTGCGGCGATTGCTGGAGGACGAGCTGCAGATGATCAAACGGCAGCTGTATAGCGTGGCCACCGCACCACCCGGCACTGCAGTGGCAGCCGCATCGGGCGGCAGCAGTTCCTACATTCCACGCGAGGTCATCGAGCACACCGATAACTTTGTGCGCAGCGAGGATCTGGAGGAGCTGGGCGGCACCGTCTCGTACGTGGAGATCGACGAGATGACCGGCCAGCAGCAGGTTGTTGTCTGCTCCAGCATTGAGGAGCTGGAAGCAGATGCCGCCGCCGAGATCATAACCGAGGATCAGGTGCACGAGGAGGTCATCCTGTCGTCGAACAGCTCCACGGAGTCGGAGAACGAGGTGAACGTGAATGCCATTGCCAAAGCCTATGCCGAGGGCTGTACGTCGAGTGCGGCCATGCTGCAGCCCATCCTGCAGGCGGCCATCAAGGCCACGCCCAAGGTGGAGGTGGAACGCATCCACGAGAAGATTGTCAAGGTCAAGGCGGAGAAGCATGAGCAGCAATCGATCCAGGCAGCCGCCACCCACTATCAGCATCCGCATCGCCAGAACCTGGAGACCATAGTCCAGGCCATACGCCACTTGGAGGGCGATCATCTGTTTGCGGATGAGCAACAGCAGCGTGGCCAGCAGCATCATCATCACCAGCACCATCAGCTGACCAGCGTCCATCACCATCACAATCCGCATCACAGGCTGGCGCAGGATGCTCCACTGGCCCTCACCACCACGGGCAAGCAGCATGCGGCCCTCGCCGAGCTGAGACCCTTCCTTCAACTCAAGAGCGGCGGCAGCAAGCAGGTTATTATTACGGCCAAGTCGGCGAAGGATGCCGGCGGTCTTGTCTCCTCCTCCAGCAGTAGTACGGTCACGCCCACGGCCATCTTCAAGGTTCAGACGACAGGCGGCGGACCAAACTCGCACTCGCAGGCGGTAATCAGTGGCGGCAATGCCCAGCAGGTGACCATCACCACCACAGCCCTCAAGCAGTGCCGGCCGGGCGTTATAGTGGCCAAGCAGTTGCCGTCGTCCTGATTCAATGGCCCCAAGCTGGGAACGGGATTGGGAACGGTAGTAGTAGCTGGCGTCGCAGGAGCGGCGGGAGCGGAAGCCGGCAGATGTGGTGGTGCAGGAGCTGTGCCTAATGCACGAGCTAGTATTAAAGGCGCTCGCCAGGCGGCAGCAACATCAACAGCAACCACAACCACTCAACAATTTACTAAGCAGAATCCTCCATTTGCAGCCTTGCGGCAACCACATAAGAGTAGTGGCAGTAGCGGCAAGGAGACTGCCATCAAACAACCGAGGTCGAGGCAAAAGTATGTAAATTAGTAAAACTTTAACGAAAACAAATAAGAAACAAAATCAAAGAAAAAAAAAGAAGAAAGTTAAGAGTTACCAAGCGAAGACCTAAAAGATTTTTTGTATTTTTGGGATAATAAATATTATATATATTAATATATATATATAAATATGATTTAAATTAGAACTCAACCAAGCCCATTTCCAAGCTTACAACGCCAACAACAATTCAACAACTCAACAAACCTAAAAAACAATCCAACAATTCAACAACCAACAATTCAACAACACATTAGCCACTGTAATTAAATGCAAAGAAAAAATACAACACGTCGTAACATTTGTTCATTTATTGGTTAAGTAAATACTAGAATTAAAACAATATTACAACTAAAAACACAAGCTGAGCAATTGATTTACAACAAGAAAAGAAACAGAGGAACACAGCAGAAACGAAATAACAAATATTGAACGAAAGAAAACAAAAACAAAACAACAAAACAGAGAGTACAAAGAAAGAAGAGGAAAAGGAAATAGACATAAAATTGATGAATTTTTTCTTTGTTTATTATTCAGTTTTTGAACTCTATAAACACCATCGCATTAATTTTTACCTTTTTTTTAAATTATTATTTGTATTTTTAATTTTAATTAATACATATATATACTATATATATACTTTGAATGCAACTTATTGAGTTTTTGTTGATATATTTGTGTAAAAACATTTTTTAAGTCGTAATTATGTAAGAGAGCGAAAAAACCCCTTAAAAAATCGTAAAAAAATTAATTCGAAATAAAAGCATAAGCAAAAAATATAAAACAATCTAAAGGAAACAAATATAGAACTAAAAAACAATTAAAAACAAAAAAAAAAAAGCAAGTGGAAATCGTTTATTATATAAACTATTATTAAATACATATATAAAGATATATATAAATATAAATTATATACAAATTATTCATACCTACCATAAACATAAACATAAACATATATAAATAATACACATGCAGAGTACATAAACACATAAGTAACGGAACATTACATAAATTACTACTAAACTAAAATAATAAAAAAAAAAAAAACAACAAAAGGATACTTTGCATACATATTTAATATGCTTTAGTATAACATAAGTACGTATCCCCCGATCCTCCTCCTTCTCGCATCCCCCACAAATTCTTCTCCCTTTTTGAGAATGCGTATGCCTGAGGGAGAGGGCGCTACGTGGATGTGTGTGTGGGAGCGCGCGCGCCTGCGTTCTGCAGAGCCGACTCTCTCTTCGCCAAGCCGCGCCGATGCTGTGCGTTCCGTAGCTGCCAGCTGTGGGACACCAAGTGTTCGCAGCTTAGCCAGCTATTTGAAATTTCGAATTCGATTTCGAATAGAAGAAAGCGTTTCGCGCAGCATTGCCGCGGCTTGGCGTCCCGCATTATTTCCCCCACAAGGAGAGAGACTATGAGAATGATGAAAAGAGAGAGAGTTCAGCTGTTGCACGCAGAGAGCCAGCGGCACGCACACACGCACGATATCGCACGCTCACGTGTCCTGCATTCGAATTATGATTAAGGAAACAACAAGAACATTAGGCAGGCCGTTTAAATAAATAAACAAGAAAATTATGTACGAAATCGAAACACGAACTACTACATGAAGCATATATAAGCCAGATCCATACATACAACCACATATTACTACATACATTCATGCTCTATATGAAAACAAAAACAAAAACTACAAACAAAAAGCAAAAAAAAATTACAAAAAATTATGTCAAATAAATGGTTTTTCCTTTTTCCCTCAACAAGAAAGTTGCTAACAAGTTGGTTATTAATTCTTTTCGGTGGGGGACTTTATTGTGGGTCAGCGAATTTCTCTGCTAGCGCTCTGCCGACACATGCACGATTTCAACAATCGTGTAATTAATTAAGCAAAGGCCTTCGGGTAGGCTCTCGGCATCAGTGGATGTCCCATTGCAGGTAAACAGACCCGTTTTAAGCGTTTAAGACAGACTTTATTCCAGAACATTTTTGCTATTCTTTGTTCTCAACTCTAAGGTCTATATTTCATATCTCACAAGCACAAATGCAATGTAGGTATGTGTTTGTAAATTAATGAAATGAATTATTGGATTAATTTACATAAATCAAGATTATTAAGCCAAAATACGCACAAGATCTTGCTGAAAAACAGTCTCAGTTCCCCCAGTTCAGTCAAGGAATTTTAATAAATAGTATTGTCAGAGCCTCAACATTTTCTGTTCCTTTTCTGGCAGATTTTCGGTGAAATTCGTACTTGGGAATTTTTAGGAGCAATCCCGGCAGTAAGTGACGTTTGATGTTGGTAGGTTTGTATGAAAAATCTTGTAAAATATAGACAAAAATACAGCGCCAATACTATATCAGAAATATCGTAACGTTTGATGCATCCAAATATGAATTAAAATTAAAAATCGATTTTTATATCCGATTTCACGTTAAATATCAACACAGTGTCCTTTATTTTTGATTTGTATATTTTGATGCATCGAATTATGAATTAAAATTAAAAATTGTACCTTTTTGGTACAAGTAAAATTGAAGATTAAACATTCGATATATTGAACAGTATCCTTTATTTTTGATTTGTATATTTATGATTTACTCCTTCTTGGTCTCTTTGTCGTTAGCTTTAGCTTAAATTTATGACTATTATCGACTACAATTGCTCCTCTTCGATTTGCAAATCCGCGGAAAAGACGTACATATCCCGGCGCCTGGCAAAGAGCACCTCCTGCCGTTTGGGGTGTGGGGCCAGCGAGTGAACAACACCGCCACTATCACCTGAAAGGAAAGCAAACCGTTAATTCCAAGAGATGTGCACATGCCAAACAGTGTCTCCTTACTGATCCGAATACGTTGCAGAACTTTCGTCTCGAGTAGGTCCCAAATCACAGCATCGCCGTCACTGGACCCCGACACAATGTGGGCATCGTTGGCCAGTATTCCGCACTCGATGTGATAGTCATCGCCTCGATGGCCCTTGTACTCGGCCAGCAATCCACCCGTCTCGCAGTCAACCAGTCGCACCACGCTATCCTGACAGCCAGCCACCAGGCACTGTTCGTCGCGCGTCTGATCTAGATAGGTGATAGGTTCGCCCACCTTGTCGCAGGTGAGCTCGCCCACACGGATGTCGTAGGTGCGCACACAACCGTCCAGGGAGGCGGCATAGATCCTGTTCTCGTTGGTCAGCACTGTGGTGATGCAATCGCGAGCCTCTTTCATCACCTGCACGGGCTCCAGGCGTCGCGTTCGGATGTCCCAGCACATCACTGCATTGTCTCGACCTCCGGAAATGGCCACCGAAGAGTCCTCGTTGAAGCAGACGCAGCGAACGCCGCCGGCATGGCCACGCAGGCGTCTCACAGGGGTTCCTAAGCAATATATGTACATAATTAATGTCATTATTCTCGTTGGAGTTGGTGTCTCTTACCTGTGGACACGTCCCAGTAGATTATGCTCTTGTCCAGGCTGGCGGAAACGATGTAGCTGCTGTCGCAGCTGCCCGCTGCATCTGTCACCTCGTCTGCATGTCCACCATAGGTTTTGAGGAGTAATCCTGTCGCTGGATTCCACAGCTTTATCTTCTTGTCAGAGCCACAGCTCAAGCAATAGGTGCCATCAACTAGGAAAGTTGCAATAAATCGTCCAATTTTATCAATTTAAATACTAAATCTACTGAATTTGTTAGTTTATATTTAATATTTTTAAAATTAATAAGGACTATTTTAACTCACCATTGTAGCGCACAGCTCGCACTGCTCCTTGATTGCAGTCAATTGTGGTTTTTACATTGAAATTGGCAAAAGCCGGCATGCTATTTAATAAAATATAAACATGTAAACTATAAAACGGTGTGACCACCTTCTATTTCTGTATTTTTACTTACCGATTAACTTTTTTCACTATAACGATAGTGTACGGATACCGCCAAAAGATAATTTAAAATTTCGAAGAAAGAAATTATTATTGAAGGAAATTAATTTTTGTACTTTTATAATTTTTTTGTATAACGTAAATGAGTTGCTTAATGTTAGCTTAAATCAATTAATTAAAACAAACTGAACGCTTTTTAGCCATGCCAAAATGAATTCCAACATTTTTGGCAGGCGTCTCTGCAATATTGGAACCAACTAACTTGTTCACTTGTTTCGTTTTTGTTCTCTGGTACAGCTTGACGCTCGACGATGAGCTCAGAATTATTAACCTGCTCAATCATAAGTCTGACGATGGTAGGAGAAAGGTTTTTATTGGCTTCCTTCTTTTTCATCTTACGCTTAATTATGCGCCTTATGTTGTCTTTTACCACAGGCTCGGTAATATTAATGTTGCCATTAACGACTCGGCACTTCTTTAATAAATTCATGTTCGAAATTCTCGCTGACCTCCTTAAAACAGGAACGACGGTATTTTTATTTTGATTCTGTGTGTCTTGTATGATATTCTCCTCCTGGTGCACTATTTCGTTAATGCTGGACACTCTTCCCGAAGTTCTTTTCTTGAATTCATCGATATTCAAAATTATTGCTTGTTTACTCAAGGCTGCGTGATTAAGAGTTTCATTCTGGTTAGTACGAAGGAAATCAGTATTCATCGGAATCTGCTTGTTGGCATTGATTTTCTCAATTCTTCCAGACTTTCTAAGACCAAAAAAATGGGTAGTATCCACGTTCTGTTGATCTATTGCTTCAGTATCATCTTGATTAGTTGGGTTGCGAAGTAGATTTTGGTTAGATGGACTCATTTTAAACTCTGCTTGTTCAGGAAATTTATTAGAATTCCGATTTCCTCTAGGGTTTCCTGGGGTGATTTTTCTTACAACGGCAGGCATTTTCGTATAAATGATTGGAAAAAATATATTTTAGATCTGTAGCAAATGTTGTGAGTGAGCCAATGACTGAACTGTTTATGACAGGGTTAGCTTTGATATATGTATACATTTATGAAAAAGCCTCCTTTGGTATTGGGACAGCAAACAGAACACTAATAATCCAAATCGCTTTCAATGAATTATAATCGAGCAGCTATGGTCTGGAACTGAATGGAGTCTAGTTATTTTGTAACAAGATTCAGTTTTTATTTTCTGTGGTATCTTTTCAATATATTGTTGCCACAGAATTCAAACTCAAACCTCATTATGTGTGATGTTTTTGGCTAATAAAAATTAAATTCATAGAAATGGGCAAATAAATTTTGGAATTAGTTTTTTCACATAAAAAACAGTTTGGCTTGATATGAACAGATCTTGAAATATCGCAATTTAAATATATGATAAACTCAATAAAAATAATTATAAAATAAGAGAGTAGCGAATTTAACTGAACGTTACTGAGCTGTGTGATCCTGCCGCCATAGAATAACGCCATCGAATGCCATCACTAATTAAGTGTTTTGCAGCACTTACCGGTATTCCTTGCTGGGTGTGCAGACACTGGCGCCAGCGAAGTAAAAATAACAACAAATTGTTCTCACGTTTGCAAGGCAATCCCTTTATCTGTTGACAATTTCAAAACTTTCAAATTCAGTCCGATTTACTGTTAACTCCGAAGTGGCACCACTGTCTGGCAGTGGTGTTTTAAAGGAGGAAACAATCGATATAGCAATCGATAGTGGCATCGAGTGCTGTCCAGCACTATTTCGCCCCCAACCCCCATTGAATAACGTAAACACAACACAACGCAATTATATCGTCGGAATTTTACCTGGTTTCACCTGGCCCGCCGCGCATAAAAACTCTATTAGTTAGCTTCCAAATTGCAGCGGAAATAATGCTTAAACTAAATCGAATCGAATTCGCCGAGATACTTTGGGATTTCGGGCCGACAAGTGCAACTGCGTGTCAAGTGGAAATCCGCTGAAGGGGGTGGCGGGCTGGTAGCAGCAGCAGCAGCAGCAGCAAAGACAAGAATAAAAACAAAAACAAGAGACGATTGAGAGGTGCGAGAAACTCACCTGCCCAGTGGGCCCGATAACTGATGACGTGGATGGCGAAGGACACAGGATATATACATTATTTTTCGCAGCAACTGCACGACTGCACATGCATGTGCATGCCTACACTCGTGCGCACACACACACGCAATCGCAAGCGATATGCAGAAAACCAGTTGTTTGTCGTTTTCTTGCTGTTGTTGCAAATAAGAAGTGCAAGTGAAGCGCAGCAGCAAAAATCCTGCTCTTAAGTACAAACGAAAAAGGAAAAAAATATAAATACAAAAAAGAAATAAGCAAAAAGGGCCGAAGGTGCGCGACAACGACAAAAAGTTGTTTGTCAACTTGTTGCCAATGTTGCAGCCACAAAGTGGCTGGCTGTACAAACGGCAGCAGCAGCAGCACCAACACCACCAATTGACAACCGCCAGTGGTCATTGTGCATCCGACAAATCCAGGCGAAAGGCCAGCAGCAGGATAATAACGACCCCGGAATAGGGCTAGGAACAGGTGAAAAAAAGGCGTAAGCTTTTAATTGCCATGTGCAATTGCTTGAATTTTCATTTATTTAAGTTTTTCCATCGCCAAAATATGCAGGATAAGCTCTAAAACAGGCTAGTAGTAACAGGTGGAAAAATTGAAGCAGGATTCCCTTACAGTTACTCGGGTAAGTTGCAACACATACCGCAGGGGAAGCTTTAATGAATGTGAAAATTCAAGAAAATGCGCGCCCTAAAAATATGTACATATATGTGTAAACTTGTTAAATACTTTCTTTGAAATTAGGAATAGTGAAAAATATACTTTTTATAAAGTAAACTCAATGGTTTTATCTTTGAAAATTAACATAAATAATCGAAAAATTCTGGTAGCAGATGTACTTACATATATTGCGTACATAAAATAAAGATTAATGGTTTTTTTTCCATCTCTTTAATTAATTTACAATCTGTTTGTTTTCTTTCCATATTTTATTTAAAGAAAATCTCAAAAAGAGGCTAAAAACAGAACGAATAAAGTTGCCAGGCTTTTAAGCGACATATTTCGGGTAAGAATGTGCTCTTTCCTAAATCTCTCGATTTTTTAAACGTATTTTCGCCTTATTTCCAGGTGGAGCATGAATGCTGATTTAGAATAGAAGAAAAAGGAGGCAAAACAAGAAGAAATCTGCCTTCAAAATATCAGAAGAACACTTTGCGAGCATTTACGGAATATCATAAAAATTGCCAGCGGATCCAAACGAAGTAAGTAAGTAAAAACTAAACTTCTTAACTAAGCTTCTTATCTAATTTTTCCATATTCTTTTCAAGGCATTTGAAGCTTGAAAGTCCAAGAAAACCACAGTTCCAATCTATTGGGAAGGAACCAAGGGACCCAATCCTTAAGCGGCTACCGTTTATCACCGTCCTTACCACAAACAAAACCATGTCGACAATTACTAGAAGTGCCAGTGCGAGTCCCATGGCCCTAAATGGCATTATCGATGCCAGCTTATTCCCGCTAAAGTCCACCTCCGATGTGGTCAATCTATTTCGACGCGCTTTAACCTCCGGCATCGAGCCCGATCTCACTCTGCTCTCCATTGTCGTTGGCTACATTGAGCTGTCGCTGACAACGGGCGAGGCGGCTGCACAGGCTGCTCAGGCAGCCGCCGCTGCCGCTTCTGCTGCGGCAGCAGGTGACATCAGTCAGGCGGCGACAGGTGTGTGTTTAACCAATCATCATTTTTACCGGTCGCGTTTACCGTTAACCATTTAGCAAAAAGGGTTGAGGGAGGGGAAACCAGTTAAAACGGAAGCGAGACAGGCAGACAAATTGGGAAAACGCGTTTTAAAAGGGTTCTTGTTTGGGCTATAAGTTTAAACCGAAGAGAGTTTAAGAGTTGAAAGGGAGCATTCCTTAATATTACTGTTGGATGTCATAACGATCGGTGTCATAACGCCCTTGATTAAGATTGAAGTATCTGAAGTGCTTACTTTATTGGTAAACTTGATAATGATGCTCAGGGCTGTTGGTTTGCTCAAGACTCTCGCCAGTATTTGACCAAACAAATGAGACAATTTAGTCTTTTATATATCCAATATAACTTGTATTTAATTAACATTTATTTTAAACAATCTTTGCTGGGTTGTGAGAAGCACAAATTTCGATTTTTACCGAAAAAGAGGAACAGTTTTTAAAAGCGTAAGGACTCAGAGCATTAATTTCGCGAGTACTCCGTTAAAGGATAAGTAATAAAGGATTATTGTGCCGACTTATTAAGAAATGCTTAGAAAGATAACACAACAAACAAATTAACGTTCATCGGTACAAGTTTGCAAAAATGAAGGGCGTTATAAAACTTATGAAAGTGTCATAACGTCCATGAGCTCATTAACACTTTAAGAGTGCGCGCCATGACACTTTTAAAAGTGACATATCAGCTAAAAGGGCGTTATGACACTAGGTGTTATGACATGTACCCAAAATTGCTCTTCTAATTGGGTTACAAATTGCAGAATCTTCACAAGGTATTCAATTATTTTCGGTTCTTATACAGGATATACATAAGTGGCATAAATTAAATCTATAACCAAGGATCTCCATTAAACCTAAGCCCAATTAAGGACATATACTTCTCTATCTTCCAATTACAGGTGGCAATGATGTCATAATGGGCAACAGCGTTCCCTTTCCGGTCGTGACCCACGAACTGATCGCCGGACTATATAAGAAGTTCCAAACTATATTGTCCGTGGTGGAGAAGCCAAAGCCGCATCGCCAGGCCACCCGTGAGGTGATCAAAAAGGTGTCCGACGTTATTTGGAACTCGCTGATACGCAGCAGCTACAAGGATCGGGCCCACCTGCAGAACCTCTACAGCTACTTGTCCGGCAACAAGTTGGACTGCTTCGGCGTTGCCCTGGCTGTGGTGGCCGGCTGTCAGTTACTTGGCTACAAGGATGTGCGTCTGGCCATTTCGGAGGATCACGCCTGGGTGGTGTTCGGCCAGAAGCGAGTGGAGACCATCGAGGTGACGTGGCACGGCAAGGGGAGCGAGGATAAGCGTGGCCAGGACATACGGCCTGGGATTGAGTCCGGATCATGGCTCTATTTGGGCGGACTGGCGGTGATTTGTGAGCGTGGCATGGAAGTGGCGGCCATTTGTGCCGCCCTGAACATCTCGTTGAGCTCGAACAGTGACTGCGTGGAGGTGGCCGAGTTGCAGCAGCAACTTTTGTGGCTGCTCTACGATCTGGGCCATCTCAAGCGCTATCCCATGGCGCTGGGCACACTGGGGGAGCTGGAGGAGATCCATCGCACCCATCCGAGCATCAGTTGCGAGCAGCTGTACCGCGAGGCCATCGATTCGGCGAGGACACACTATCGCAACCATCACGTCTATCCGTACACGTATCAGGGTAACTACTATAATCGATTGCTCAAGTACCGGGATGCCTTCGCCGCGTGGGCCAATGCGGCGGATGTGATCCGCTTGTATACGTATCAGTGTCGGGATGACGAGGAGATCTACAAGGAGCTGCTAGATATAGCCAACGAGCTGATACCGTATGTAATGAAAACGGAGAGTTCGGGTCACTCGGCAAGGAGTATACTGCGCGATGCTGAGGTTTTTGCCAATCTGCTGCGATTCTATGACGGCATCTGTCAGTGGGAGGAGGATAGCTTAACGCCGATCCTGCACATTGGTTGGGCCAAGCCGCTCGTGAATAATATCACCAAGTTTGACTATGACATCAGGTCCCAGGTGGTTATCAAGTTGCCCGAGGATCTGGAGGCGGAGCAGGCGAAGGCCGAGCAGGAGGCTAAGGAGACCAGGGAGGCGGCTGTGGGATCCTCGGAGGCAACGGAGGGAAACAACAACAACAACAATACTGTGGTTAAAAAGGAAGAGGTAAGCTACAAATCGAAAAAAATAATTCTTTTTATGCCAATCAAGTTTTAGCTATAATGTTTCCTTTAATATTCTAGGAAATTAGCAAAAATACCTCTAATAATTCAAAAGTTCTTAACTTTTTACCAAATTCTACCTAAAAATATGTCAAAATGCGAGTTGTTTGTTTTTTCATTATTTCTGTCGCCTTTTTTTTCTCTATAAGCTTACAAAATTTGTTTTAAAATGTGCTTTTCAAATTTTGTAGACTTGATTCTTTGCCTTTCGGGTTTCTTCACAAGCTCTAGTAATTCCAGATAGTTTTTAACGTTTTACCACAATGAGGATTGAAAGATTGGACTTGGATTCTTTATCAAATTAAGTTTTATCGATCTACCAATTCTCGATATTTCTCTAAATATTCTCGATACATTCATACTTGTTATTATTAAGCGAAGATTGGGGAGATCTTGCTAGTATATCATCAGGATAATTCTTTATTGAAGAAAAACTCTTAACTTTTCGTTCAGGGGTAAATTCCTTATCGATGAAACGCAAAAATGCGACAGGATAAAGGAATAGTGTTTTTTTAAACCAAAAAAACGAATTTTGTTTCTTTTTCGTTACAGAAAACGAAGAGCTCGGAGTTGCCCACAACTTTGGCCGATTTAACAGCCGCCTGTGGCGAGAAGATTCTCAATCCGGACTTTCTACTTCAGGGCGGTGGTCAGCCCTTTGCCGATCAGAAACAGCAACAACAACAGCAATCTTCTGGCGCTGCCGATGCCGACTTAGCAGAATCCCACAACAATAATAATAATAACAAAAGCAATAACAACAACAATCATAATACAGAAAAGAAGGAGGCTACCATAACAACGACAAGCAACGGAGGTGGAAATTCTGTCCAGCTACCAGTTTCCAGCGAGACTCGCCAAACTCCAGCCCAGAATCCAGCTAAGCAGCCGCCACAGCATCGAGAAGCTAAAGCCGAGGTCTCAAGCGACGAATACGATCCATTCGAGATAATGCTTAAGAAACCGGTGATCACATTGTACAGCCAGAAGATGAAGGGACTAAAGGACCTTTTGCTGGCCGAGAAGCTCAATACGCACGCCATTTCGCTGCAAGTAACCGCCCAGTCCGTGGCCTCGAGAAAAGTTCGAGGAGTGGAGAAACATTCGGCCACGATTTCGGCCACCATCACAGCAATTTCCTCGAGTTCCGGCGGTGACAGTCTCCTGAGTGTCGCCGGTGGAGGAGCAGTTGGAGGTGGGGTGAGTGGAGCAGGCGGCACTGGAAGATCATCATCGCCAGGAGGTGATTCAATAGCCGCCTCGCGGCCAAAGCGAACGCGTCGTGAGTAAATCTTGTTGTTTGGAATCAATTCCTTATTAATTATGTGTGTGTAAGTGAAGGGTGACTCGATTTAAACTGCTTAAAAGCGGAAACTAATTATTTGGCTAAAGATTTGAATATTTTTAAGTATCTGCACGATGTATTGAGTATTTTTTACAGCTTAAGACCACTGCAACCCCTACTTTGAGCAGATAAAATCGAAAGAAAGTGGCTAATCCTATAGTTTTCTTTGAAATTTAAGTTTTTCTTTTAAAGAATTGAAGATTATGCGGAATAATCGAGTCGCCCCGAAAAAGTAACTCTAGGCATATATGCTATCCATATTTTTGATGTTCGGTGTGTATTTATGTAGTTCGTAAGTCCAAAATCAACGTTAGAGAACGCCTAGCGTTTTAAAAAGAAAACAAAATGATGTATAACAAACACAGACATGTACCCACAAAAAACACACACGAAATGATAAGTTATGCTAAGTATAAGTATTTATATAACGTATTTTTTAGCTGTTATTCCTTATCTCTTTTTGTATTTATTGCCCACAGCCACTATGTATGTCTCTTACCCTCCAACTAGTTTTTTTTAATTATCGTTTAAGCGAAACTTTATTGGTGCTCCTTCTTCGAAAACGGAAAAATAGAAAGATCGAATCGAAATCGAAAATAGAAACTGAACTTGGTGTATTTATGTATTTACTTTAAAGCATTTTATTGAGGCTAAGCTGTTTGATTTTACACCTATTTACACATACCTACTATATACTTATATCCTGTAATGTTTAAGAAACAAAAAGAAAACTTTGTTACGACTTTTGACTTGACAACAACAACCCGAATGGTAAACAAAAGAAATACATATTTAACACTTCCTCTATATATGTGATACAAACACTTTTTTCTAGAAAAGCTTTCATATTATATCTAATAAAAAAATAAATAGAATTATCCACTCTCCACACACACAACACACATACACACTGTAAGGGTTCGTAGCATCGGACAACAGGCTCTTGTTTATCCCTAAACCAGTTCTGAACCCATGACCTACAATAACTTGTCAACCCATTTATGTAGCTACAGCAATTATGAACAAAATCGGAGCTTGTAACAAATTGTTAAACGATGATAATAATTGCATTGAATTTAATTTGATTTGTGCGAAGAGAGAGAGAGAGAGCAACTGTGATGAATAATAATGTATAGAAGAGAAGCAAGGAGAAATGATAGCAGGAGGAGGAAGGAGGAGAGCCCGAGACAAGACACAAATCTGAACAACAAATATTACTAATCAAGTGTATATGGTGTTTTATTCCTCGTATATAACATTAGCAGACTAAAAGCAAACAAAACAAAAAATCAAAAAACAAACTATTTAATTATGTAGATTTGCAAGCCGCAGCAACTAAATATGTTAAACGTTGAACTACAGTTATATATGTATAAACATAAATGTAAACTCTAGATACTTAAAAACAAACAACAAACAACAAGAACAACAACAACAACAAAGGAAGATATATATATATATTTTGGCATACAAAATTTTTAACATTAAGTAAGAGTTGAGAGAAGGAAGTATTAAGAAAGATTTTTTATTTTCATTACATTTTTGGACAGAACGAAATCCAGCAACAACAAAGTTCGAAAGTTCGCTATGCAATAAATCAAAAGGCAACGCAACAATATGCAAACACCTAATAACATTTAACAAATAACATAAATATATATATTTATTAATGTTAAAGTAAACTACAATTTTTGCTCTAATTGTTTAAAATAGCCAACCAGCAACAGCAACAACAGTTAAATATTGAATGTAGCCTCCTAAAATCCAAAATGCTCAATATAATCCTTTTAGCTTGAAAATCAAAATAGCCAACAGTAAAAATGTTAAACGAAATCATTAAATGCTTAAAAACAACCAAAAACCATTAAGTAAGCCGTTTATGAACCTGATTAAACTTATATGGGGTAAATCAGAATTATTATTTATATTTTAAATACTTAAACCTTCATTTAAAAACAAATACAAATTCTTAAACGAAAATCAAGCAAGAAAGTGTGCATTTTAATAACAATTTAATAATTGTTATACAAATATTTATATTTAATATAAGGAATCTGATTAAAATTGATCAGATTCGTAAATGGCTTCAAGTCTTTTTTAAAAATATATAATTTATGAAAATTAGAATTTAATTTGGACGGGAATTTTACTTACATTTATTTTAAACAAGTTTTCTGGAACTGTATATAATTTTGGGGATGCTATTTGTATTTTCTATGTAGATTGAGATAATAATTTATATTATATTTAATATAATATTATATATAATATATAACAAGTATCGCATCTGTTACAGAATCTGTCCAGTTTATAGCCAATAGAACCAAAACTAGCTGCAAAGCAGTGTGACCAGTTGTGCTTGTTGACTCTGTCCTGGCCTTCTTTTGTTGTGCCCTGTGGATTTTTCATTTAGTGCTCAGACAGCCACACTACAAGTGACTAGGCATCATTTTGGAACAAAAAAACAGCATCAAAACTTTAAAATCTTAAACTAGTCTGAAAGGAAATAAAATGTCTGGGCCAGAGAAAGAAAAGGAGAAGGAGAAGGAGGAGACCAACAACAAGAGCGAGGATCTGGGTCTTCTGGAAGAGGACGATGAGTTCGAGGAGTTTCCCGCTGAAGGTGAGCGTTTCTTGTCCATTGCCAAATCGGGAGGCTCACACTGAGCATTTTTGTTGCAGACTTCAAAGTCGGGGACGATGAGGAGGATCTGAATGTGTGGGAAGACAACTGGGACGACGACAACGTGGAGGACGACTTCAGCCAGCAGCTGAAAACGCATCTCGAGAACAAGAAGATGGAGACGTAGTAGTTAACCGGCGACCCTCCGTTCAGTCCTAACCAATAAAAAAAAACAAGCTGAGCTGTTTGCAGTTTATAGAATAAAATCAATATATTTAGTGCTAACCTAATGCCAGTTGCTGTTTTCGCCGAGTATGTTCTCGATATTCTCACACAAAATGCCCCGCAGTTCTTCCTGCTTCACGATCTGCTCGCCCAGACCCTCGTTCTCATTCTTTAGTTCCTTTACCGCATTTACGCGGTCTTTGATCTCGGCCTCCCGCTTTTCAACCTGCTCCTGCGTGTCTCCAGAGTCGGATTTGTGTTTTTCCTTTAGTTGCTGAATCTGTTGTTTCTCGTCACGGAGCAGTTTCTTCCTTGCCTCCGTCTCCTGTAGCGTCGCCTGGTTTTGGGCATGTAGAGAGGGCAACTGCTTGCGCATTGCCTCCAGTTGCTTGGTGTTCTCCTTGTACTCATCCAACTGGGCAAAGGGAAGCAAGGGCGTTGCCTTTTCGAGGGCCTGGACGATCTGCTGGCTGGCCTCGATCATACTGCGCTGGCTATTGATTATTTGCTCCTTGCTGGCCAGCTCCTTCTTGCAACTCTCGACGTGTGATGACGTGCTCTGGATTTGCCTTTCAATTGGGATGGGGAATTAGGAAACAGAATCCTTTTCTTCTGCAATCACTCACTTCTTTAGTTCTAACACTTGATGTTCTTCTACCACCAGCTGCTCCCAGTGTTTGATGCGCTTGCTCAGCTCATTCTCCTGCTGCTCATGGCTATCCAAGGCGTTCTCCTGCTCGCTGGCGGATTTCTTTAGCTGGACGAGCTTCGTCTTGGACTCGTGCAGTTCCGCCTTCAACTGGTTGATCTCGAGCTTACACGCTTCCATGTCCTCCTTAATGGTGGCTACCGCCTCCATTTGCTGCTCCAACTGGCCCTGTTTGACTTTGACCTCGGTCAGCAATGCGTCTCGACCCTTGACTCCCTGCTCAACGGGTCCCAGGACATTCTTTTTGAACATTTTGTAGTAGGCAAGATAGTTAAACAGGTAGCCCAAGGTGCTGAGCGTCTTTTTGTTAGCTGATACGGGAAAAAAGGATTCATAGGTTAGCATTAGCAATTAAGTGTCCGCCCATTTAGCTACTGCAAACCTGGCTTGATCAAGTCCATATAGAGGTACGTCTTGTTGGGGAATGAAAAATTCACGATGCTCTCTATTTGGCGACAGAGGCGGATGAGGAACACTCGCGTCTCCCGCGACTGATCAACAGCCTCGCTACCCAGCTTAAACGGTGGCTCCACTCGAAAACCCAAGCAGCGCAGATAATGAACAAATATCTTGGTCAGAATCGCTACACTGGGCCTGACCAAATCGCTGTGGCTGATGCTAAGGTCGGGTATCAGGTATTTGCCCTGCGACAATAAGTTTTCGATTTCCAGTGCCATATTATCGCATTAGCTTATGTTCAGTTTCTTTTGTTTAAATATTGCTGCCAAATATTGAATAGCTTGGCGTAGTGTGACCAGAGAGGCCCAGTTTTCCAATCCTTAAACGTGGAGAACTGACGAAAATACCAAAAATTAAATAGCTTGGCTCAGTGGGAACTCTTTCCAACACTTATTTTTTCTGTTACATTTTAAAAATATGCAAACGTTAAAAAAAAACAAAATAAATAACTTTAAGAGTATTAGGTTGAAAACTAATTTAATACATTTAATGGATATATTACATTTATAAAAGCAAAGAAAACACTTAAGTTGCACAGTGCGCGGCTTGCACTTACGTTGCCATGGATTTGTTTGATTTCCTGAAGAATATTTTTACTTTTGGCCGTGAAAACATATCAAAATGGCATCCTCCAGCGCTGTAGAAGATGAACATCTCACGGATTCTGACTTAACTGATGATGAGGGTAAGACCTGCCTCAAGTATTTCCCCAAATAACCTTAATGTATATATCCATATATCCTAGAGCGCAGCGTGGAACCGCGCCAGGAGGAACTACGTCCCGAGACACCGAAACCATCGTACAGCGACGAGGAACTACACCAGCTGGTGGGCTACATACAGCGCATGAGTGTCCTGAGTGGCCTGGATCACCGGGATTGGCACGAGGGAGCCCTGGATATCATTCGGCGCTGGCTGCTGGAGGTGAATGAACCCATACTGACCGTATACTACGACCGGGATGTACTGTCCGCCTGCCTGGGCATCCCCTCTACCACGTGCGTCTCGGATTTGAGCTACTTTCGCCGGGAGCTGAACGAAATTTTCAGCGTGGAAGGATTCCACGACGAGGTGAACTTTGGCACCTTGACCAGCGATGTGGATGGGTGCATGATGGAGTTACTGGAACGCCTATATGTTCCCTTCTTCCGGAATTATCGCGATTGGAATTCAACTGTGCGAAATCGATTCTGCTCCAGTCTGGATCGATTCCTGGCCTTCCTAACCGGGACGCATCATCAGATCTCGGGAGTGGCCGTCTTGTATGTGCCCTATGTGATCAAGGAACTGGGTGCTGGACCGGTGGAGAGGCAGCTGGTCAGGAGTCTGGAGGGGATAGCCTTGTACTGGACCACTCAGGTCCGTACTTTGCTGGGGGATCGTACCCTGACGGTTCCTCATGATCTCGCTACCGTGCGGGATGAGTTCGAGTTCTGGGAATATCGATGTAAGTTAAATAATATGTTCGGACTCCATAAATATGAAAATCACACGGATAAATCATATATAATTTACGTATTTAAACCTCTTTAACTTTCCAGATGAAGTTCTTCAGGGAATTAACGACCAACTGGCACAGTCGGATGTGCAGAAGGTATTGAAGGTTCTCCATCATGCCCATTCCGTCCACATGCCCCAAATGGATGAGCTAATCGAACGGGCCAAACAGGAGCTGCTTCAGTCTTTGTCCAACATTAAGTTCCTTCAGTTGCTGATAGAGCCTTGCTCCAAAATCGATGTGGCCGCCAGTCCGAAGGACTTGCCTAAGCTTTTACCCAGGATTATCCACCTTATACGTTTCATTTGGTTAAATTCGGAATACTGCACGACTGCTGAGCTAATAGCGGGACTGTTTCGGAATTTGAGCAATCAGATCATTAGGTATTTAGTACTTTTTATATAATTAAGAATTTACAGTGATACTCTAATGTTATGAACAGATTTTGCACGGCACAAACGAAAGTTGAGGAGATACTCACGGGTAAGCCTCGCTTCGGTATCAGAATGTGTAACATGGCCATCGATTGCTGTCTGGTTTATAAGGGAATTTACGGTGAAATGTCCAAAGGAACTGAGCCCGCTTGGGAGCTGGATGAGGGCATCATTTTCAATCATATCGATGCGTTTGTGGAGCGCCTTAATGATGTGATTGACATTTGTGAATCGATGATTGTGTTTGGCCGTTTGGATGAAAATGAGACCATACCCCAGCCCGCTTTTGGTGGCGCTTGTGGCGAGGAGCTGGAGAAGATATCTGCTAATGTGGAGGAACAGTTTCTGGCCACGTTAGGTCAACTGCAGAGTAGCTCTCAGACATATATCTTGAATGTACATCGCTCGGATTGGTACGAGCAGGTTTCCAATTTCCGCAGGAGCATGCAGAAACTGGAGGAGACAGTCCAGCGGCTAATCTTCAATGTGTTCCAGCATGTGTCCAATGTGGAGGAGACACTGGAGGCTCTGCAGGCCCTGCTATTCTATTCCTACCGCCAAAGGGGCACTCTTAGGAAGGCCTACTTGCGGCAGGTGAGCAAATTGTGGAGGATGTTCTCCCAGGAAATGGATTCCACATCGAGAAAACTGCTGGAGGAGCGCAGGCAGGAGTCGTGGCTACCCAAGCACGTTTCCAGAGCCCTAAATTATCGCATTAACTTGGAGCGCTTGGCCTGGCTAAAGGATCGCCTCAAGAGCGCCGAGTGGCTGCCACCTGTTAAGGAATCCGCTCCCGCGTTGGCCAAATTCGATTCACTGCGCCATGAGTTTGACAGGGAAACGAGACAGGCCTACGAGGATTGGGTGGCCAAGTGCTGCGGTTGGTCCGCCGATCTCTGCCAGCGTTTGGATCGTTATCTGATAGTGCGAAGTAAGAAGCCGAAAGGTCTCCTCGAATGCAATATAGATCTGTCTGTCCTGGAGGTGTGCGAGCAGGCTCAGCACTTCGAAAGGCTTGGTTATGCCATTCCAAAAGGCCTGACAAAGCTCTACGAAAGACACGATATAACCAGGACCCTGTTTAATCGTGTAATCCAACTTTGTCTTAGCCACAATCGCATTCTGACCGTTTTAACGGAGCGAGAACGGAAACTATTCCGTCCCCTGATCCAAGCCTGCGATCGTCAGATGGCCCCCGGCATATACAAGATTACCTATGGTTCCGATCTGAGCGAAGACTTCTTTGAGGATGGCAACGAGTTCCTTGGCGACTTCCAGGAGATCGTTCACATATTCAAGCGGGCCAATCGAGGCGTGGCCAGGAGTTGTGAGAAGATCTGTGACACCTGTTTACTCCACTTTGCCTTCGGTGGCGCCGTAGATATGTCCGTGTTCCAGCAGCAGTTGGCCAGCAGGCTGAGCTCCTCTGGAGATATCTTGAGGAAATACTACAGTAACATCGTGGAGCTTCTGTGCGCCTTCAGTCGGCAATTTCAGTCGGTGGAGGATGAGGTAAGTAGACAAGTTCTATACATCCTGTGCTTATATTGCATTTCCTATTAGATATCCACGGAGTGGATAGCTTATGTAAATGATCTGGATGACATGCTGGCCAGCTCTCTGATGACCAGTGCTCGCGGCTCCTTAACCAAGCTGTATGAGGCTCTACATTGCGACGATGACATGGCTCAAGTTCCCATAATAGTCCTCGAATCGGATGTTAAAGATGGTGGCATCATCTTTAATCCCAACATGGATGACATTGGGGTGATGATAAATGGAATCGTCGACAGCATTCGCAGCATGTTGGATCAGTTCCCGCGATTGGGCTATAAACTAAAGCTACCCAAGGACAAGCAGCGTCAGGGATTCGCTGCTGTGTTCCGCGAGGATCAGGAGTGCTCGGATTTAATGAGAAGCATTCAAGCGGAGATCGTCAGGCAGCGGCAGGAAATAGCTAAATATGAGGAGCATTGGAACCGACATCGTATTCTCTGGGAGACCACCGAGGAGGCATTCCGTCAGCGTCTGACGTCCAGTGCCCGCACGGCTGGAGTCTTTGAGGGTGGCATCGAACACTATAGTGCCCTGGCGGATGATGTCTCCTTCGAGGATGCCATCACGAATGTGTACTTTGTGCTGGTCAATCAGAATGCCTTGAAGAGCACTATCCTGGATTGGATTGAAAAGTGGCAGGCGCTCAATATCCAAATGCTGCTGGATTATGCCAGCAATTTGATGAGAGGTGGGTTGTCGTCTTTTAACCTTTTTTTATTTTATCGTAATTACCTTTTCTTATAGGCACCTATCGCTGTATGAGGCGAAACGAGCGCAATGTAATGAAGGTTCCTCGCACCCTTCGGGAAACCGCAGCTGCCAAACAGCTGCTCGAAAAACTCCTGAAGGAGGTTCCCTTGAGGCAAAACGGCTTCACGCTTATGTTGGAACTCTTTGTGCTCCTCCACAAATATAGGGTACAGCTGACGGAGAAGACTCACCAGCGGGTGATTGGTTTGGAGTCGTCATGGCTGCACTATCTCCAAATCTTGGGCGAAGCGGATGAAATGTTGGACAACGAAGACAGTGCAGTCAATGAGGAGTTGGCTAAACATGCCGATAAGTTTAAGTTGATATTGAAGGAATTCCTTGAAGATTTTTACTCAAAATTACCCAAGAAATAAAGTAATCTTTGCTTTAAATTAAATCCAAATAAAGGATACATCTTCCCCCATCGTAAATGTTTGCTTTAAGCTCATTCTATCCCATTCCATTTAGAAAAATGCAAATTAGATGTGTAATTGATGCTTCCACACGACTGCGCCGTTTTTTTTTTCATCTCATTTTTAATTAGAAAGGAAAAGCTGTTAAAGTGAAAAACCGCAAATAAGCTTAAATCCCAGTGTAATTAAGTTGGGTTGTTCATTGGGCATTGATGTGCGGTTTGGGGTAATTAATCGCTGAGCTCCAACGCCTTTATGGGTGTCATTTGTGGTGCGACATCGGATATAGGAAATACGGATTTTATATCCTATTCATCTGTGTTTTAATTTCCCACGATAGTTTTATATTATCAGAAAAATGTTGTTTTATTTCAATATACTTAGCTTTTCCCTTACAAATACTCTCTTTCTTTTATAATGCCTTTTTGTGATGTCATATCTCATTGCCCCCTTGTCTTATGACGTCACGATTTTTAACTTGACTTCGTTGGGTAACAAAATATATATCTTGGCGTCAATAAGATATCATTTTGATTGATTGTTTGTACGGGTCTCCCAGCTAATTACCTGTTAATGTGAATTTGAATTGTGGGCCTCGGTCATGAAGCAGTCGCCGGCCAGTTGGTGGTCACTTTTGTGGCTCGTTTACGCCGCTTCATTCACTTCGGTGGAGTCCCATCACATTTTGGGTCTTTTCGTCAATGTCCATCGGTCGCAGTTAATGGTCCATCTAGCGGTTTGTCAAGCTCTGCTTCAGAAGGGTCACCAGTTGACTTTGGTCACCACTTTGCCACTGGAGGATCATGATATACGGGGGAATGTGACACATATTTTAATACCCTGGGAGCAGACAAAGGAGAAGCCTGATCACAGCGCTCCCGCGGACTTTTTCCTCCGCCTTGAAAGAATGTTTAATCGCCTGGAGAAATCGGGTGATTTGCTCAGTCTGCCCGAATGGAAAACATTCCTGAAAACAGCTCCCAATTCCCATTTTGATCTCATGCTTTTGGGCTATCACTTCAACGATCATCTGTTGGGAGTGGCTGCTCATTTCAAGTGTCCCGTGGCCATAATATCCACCCAACAGCCCACAGGATTCGTGAACAGTCTTATGGGCAACCCCGAGGAGCGTTGGTATGTCCCCCAGCCGTACGACAGTCAGCAGAGAAGTGGAATCTCAGCTTGGATCTTTGGAATTTGGGAGAAACTTATGGAAATTATGGCTAGGCGAGTGATGCAGAAAATGTACAGGTAAGTTTTGACAACTATTATTATAAATGAAATATAATTTATAACTTACCTTTAATCAATCTTTTCAGTGTGCACTTTCCCGAACCCCGATTTCCCAGCTTTGAAACTATGCGACGTTCTGTTGCCTTGACCTTAAGTAATCATCATGCAATCAGTGAAGGACCCATAGCTCCTGTTCTACCCAATATGGTGGACATTGGAGGTATAGTCTTGGAGCAAAATATAAATGAAGACACCCAGGAAATATCAGCTACGAATAGATCTATAATTGTGTTCAGTTTAGGCACCCGCTTCACCTGGCGGAAATCTCCTCAAAGATTGATCTATACTTTTACAAAAGCTTTCTCTCAATTTTCTGAGTACGATATCTACTGGACTTACGATGGAGCAAATCGGAGTGTTATCAGCCTGGATTATCCGCATATAAAAATATCCAAATGGTGGCCACAGTGTGAGTTATTGGGAAGTGGAAAAGTTCGATTGTTTATCACTCACGGCGGGAAGGGCAGTGTCTCAGAGGCCCTTTACTATGGAGTTCCCATGCTGGGCTTACCTCTGCTAGGCGATCAGCGAGCCAATCTCCAGAGGATGCAGAGGAAAAAGTGGGGCTTGACCTTGGCCACCCACAATCTGACTCACACTGATTTATCGAAGGCTATGGAAAAAATACTCCATGAATCGGAATATACCGAAGCTATATCGAAGGCCTCTCAACTATATCGCGATCGACCAATGAAGTCCAGTGATTTGGCCACCTTTTGGCTGGAGTACATCATACGTCAAGGCGGTGCCAAGAACTTGTACAGCCCTTCGAGGCAACTAACCTGGGTCGAATACCTATCCATCGATGTTTATGTGGCCATTTATGGAGGTTTAATTTTAATTGTAATTGTACTTAGAAGAATAAATCGCTTGCTGTGACTAGAAGTATCGTTTAATTGTATACAAATATATATATATAACATAAAGTAGCTTAAGAGATGGAACTTAATCGACGTTTACTTAAGTACACTCGAATGTTGTTGGTTGACAATACTTCTGCTTTTGACCGGAACATGGGACTTGAATCATTACTGGGCTGGCATCTCTCACGTCCAAGATTATGAATTTTAATAGTAAATGCTGTGTAATTAATATTTTTTTAATTACGGATAACGACGGATCATTAGAGCAAGTCAATCTTTCAATATTATGGCTCTTAATACTAACGACTTAACATAGTGGAAACTAGATGTATTTTATTGAAGTTTTTCAATGAAACCTTCTCATTGGAAGATCCAGGCGTCACTGCTATGGATGCGAACTCACACTGCTTTTATAATGGCGTTCAATTTTAAATAGTAGTAGTAAGTAGTAAGTAGTGGTAGTGTATAGGTAGTATTTAGTTTATGCACAGTTCTGGGGATTTTGGGGTGTTTTGGTTTAGCTCTTGCCATGCAGGCGTTTCGCCTGGTAATGTCCTGGCTGATAATAGCTCAGATTCGGATTCGAATTGGGATTCTTATACTGATTCTGATAGCCCGGGCGGGGACAGCGTCCATTTTTCATATCGTACGGGCCGTAATTGCAGAACGGTGGACTGCTGTCTCCACTTTGAATGCGACTGTAAAAGGAAATATTAAAATTAATATGTATTTACTTAAGCTGTAGATAAAAACTGCAAATTAAAACTCACCGTCGTTCCATCATGGGGAATCCCTCCTCGCCGTTCTTCAGCCGCTTGCAGGTGTCATCGCTGAGATGGCAGTCGCATCGGCAGCGCTGCTCCGCCTGGAAGACGCTCTGCTCCTCCTCCACCGGCCAGCTAAAGTCGATGAAGTGCTTGGGACACCGACAGGCTGTGCTCCGCTTGCGTCGTATCTCCACCTTCACGCATCCACATTCGGTGTGATTTAGCATTGGGACAATCCGGGCCGTTGACTTGTTGTTGACGTGGACGGAGAAGGGCAAGTTCACGGTCTCATTCCGCTTCATCTTGCAGGTGAATCCTGGATCGCAGCAGCCAACGATGTCGCTGCACTGATGCAGGATAGTGGCACGCGGAGAGTAGACCGTATTCGTCTCCTTGTTCATGTAGATAATTTGTGGCTTTGGCACACGACACCGTCCCTCTCGTTGCACAAAAGCCCGGTGTTCCCTGGCCATTTGATTGAGTTCCTGAAGGTCTGTTGAAGATAGGAATTAATGGGTTAATTCTTATGAAAATTAATAAATATAGAGATGTAGATGTTACATTTTAGGAGGTTAACCAGAGATTAAACGGAAGATAAAAAGCACTAAGCAAATTACAAAAAAAACTCAGAAAAATATGAAATTCCTTGTCCGAGAAAAATAAAACAAAGCCTTAAATTCAAACTGCTTGAAAAATATATCAGATCTTTCAATAATATATATCCCTTTGGTATATTTAAAGAGTTGAACGCATTATATATAGGCAATGTATCTGTTTGTTGTATTAATAGACTTAAAGGCATTATTGTGGCTTAATGCCTGTGCACAGTTAAGGAAACTCCATTAACTGTGCAGATTTAAACCATGTAGCGGCATTGAATTTTATTTTTAAGTTCTTAAAAAGCATTACCACTTCAATACCTTATAAACTTTGGCGGACTCAGTGCTCGAAATCTTTTGTAACAATATTTTGCACTTAAATATTTTATGTATAAGCTACTGGCTGTTGGAAATAATCCCCTTGAATGTGGCAATTTTAATAAGTTTGCTGTTAACTTATAACCAAACTGTGTGCAAATGTGTGTCATTGGCCCAACCGGTTACCAGGTTCATTATTTAATAGCCTACAAAAGTTCAGTAAACTCCCGGATATTTTTCTTAAGCCAGCAGCAGGATTTTCAATGTCTTTCGGTAGCGATTTTTGCGATTCGATCGCCCGCTCTGCATGCCAGCAGCGGCTTAAGATCATTTGTGCGATGTTCCTTATTTTTCCTCTCTTTGATCGTCGGCTGGAGATTGCACCTTTATGGCCTTCGGCGGACTTAAGTTTACCGTTGTTTTGCCTTTTGTCGCGAGGCCCGAGACTTGCGACTATAAGAAGAGAAGAGAAGATCTGTTTGCATACGGAATTAATTTTCTTCTCTTTCGTCTGGCGGTCGTAAAGTGGCAGGAGATCGGAGGAGGCTGCCCAGGTGGCAGAGTGTGTTCAAAGACCTCCCAAAGACCAAGCTAATCCAAGGTCCTAGCCACTGGTCCTAGCTCCCGGTTACCCCACACGTTCACCAAACTTCGCGTAACAACTTTCTGTAAGAAGCTCAAAGGGGATCCAACTGTTGGATCCATATGTAATTTTCATAAACGCTTCATGATTGAATCATCAACTTAACGAGCGCCCAGGCGGGGAGTGTGCACTCTTGCACAGAGAGAAATAATATTGATTTTGTAGAGACCTGGAAGATATATAATATACATACCTATTAAAAACTAAGGAATACCTAATATATCATAATTCAAAGCACAAAATAACTGTCCCTTAAGGTAAACCTTTTAAGTTAAGTTTATCTTTTTTAATTCATTTTTGCAACACAATTTCCCTTGGTGTATTTCAGGTAGCTATTGTAGCTATAGTTCCTGGTGGCACAGACTGGTGGAGATGGTGCTTCGACTGCCTCAGAACATGTGGAGCGGCTGCTTCAGCCACAGCAGCCACATGAATAATTCAAGGGGCTCTAGCTCAACGAGCTCCACGGACTGAGGACTGCGGACTGAGAACATAGAGCCGTCGAAGAAACGCGACGGGTTGGAAAAAAGGGGGTAGAAGGGGGGGGGGGTTTGGGGAACTTCCGGGGCGGTGTAAATTGCAGTTGTGTTGATGGCCAAGTTGAGGAAAGTCTGCCTGGGCCGCCTTTGAACTTGACAGATTTACCCATGAAAATGTGGGGCAATCCTGAGGCGCGGAGGGACTTGCACAAATTGCCATAGTTTACTCATGGCCAGCCGTTGAGTTTGGCCAATAAAGTGCTGCCAAATGTTACACATCATTTAATAGGATATAAAGTTTGCTCCAAAGGACAAAGGAAATTTCACTATGCATTTAAGGAACATAATCAAAACTTATTAAGGGAAAACTTTATTATATGTATACAAATATTAAAAGTCTAGTCAAAAGTAGGGTTCGATTATAGGTATAGGTTACCAGTATGGGTTACTCTAAAATATTCTTGCTCAATATAAACTGTAACTCTACTTATTTATATATTTTTGCCAAACAAATTTGTTTTGACTTTCCGCTTAATCTGCTCGTAAACAAGATCATCAAAATGTCACGCATTGTGGGAAATTAAACAAAATGAGCAACCGAAATCGGCAATCACAAGCCAAACACAACCGACAACGATGTGCAAATAATCGATGGCGGTAAATAAATAAACTTAACTGCCAAGGAAGCCACTCTCCCTGGACAACTAAAACCAACAAAACAGCGAAAAACAACAGCCACTGCTGGACAAATCGAATGAGATAAGAAAATTGTTGCATCATTATGCATTTATTTTGGTTTTTTCTACGTACATCCACTGGCTACATTTCATTGACAATTTCCCAGGTTTAGTGACACACTTTCCATTGGCTTTTGCGGCTGGCCCACACGCTCTTAACGGTTTTCCCCCAAAAACAATTTTCGCGCCCATTAAGCGACAGCAATTTTCCACTCAAATGCAAACGAGACAGAAAGAAAGACGTAGTGGGAAAAGGGGGAAAATAAAAAATAAATAATATTGAGACAGAGCGAGCTCACATTTCATTGTCAGGGGTCTGGGTTAAGCCAGGGTTTGTCTCCTAATTGTAATTGTTGTTACACGGAGAGAAAATGTCTATTAAATAGTAGTTATATGTAATATATTTTATGTATTACTTTTTAAAATTTCATATTAAAAAATAAATTTATGTCAGAGAAATAGGTACATTTTATTCGAAACCATTTCGATTCTTTGTTTGCTTAAACAAAAGTAATCATTTTTGTTATACTTGTAATTCCCAAGTATCTTTTCACAGTGGTTTTCCGTTTACTTAAGCGTGTTCTGAAGGGTTTTAATTTTTAATAAACATGATCTGAATATAATAAGAATATATAAATAAATCATGATTTACAATGGATTTATTTTTGTTGTGTCTATTATTTTAGCGTATAATTCTCAAGTGTTTATTTGGCCATGGCAATGTAATAAAAAAATAAGGAAGACGAAACACTATCGTATTAGACATTTGATAACTCCATTTCATGGTAAATAAATTCAAATCTCAAAAACCTTGCTCAATTTTTCACAATGTACCTGCATTATTTGTTAGTGTCTCCCAGCTTGTAATTAAATAATTGGTAAGATCTATGCAAGTCTCGAGTTGCCGCTTGCCAAAAAATAAAATAAAATATCTGCAACCAAACTGCTTAAATTAAGAAGAAGTGTGTGTTTGTTTAACAAGACAACTCTCCTTTTAATTGCAATGAAAGTGCAGATGCATCACCCCAGAGACCCCAAAGAGACACTAAAATAAAAAAAAAAATAAAGGGAAGAAACCCGGTGGGAAAACATGTTGGTGTGTAATTTGTCAACTCCTTCTTAAGGCGAAAATTTCACTCACTAACTTTTTCCGCAGTTAGAAAGTAAAGTGCGTAAGTTAAACTTATGCCCGACTTTTCAGCCATGTTGTTGTTGACGTTTGTGCTCTGGTTTTCCATCATTCACAAGGAGAGTCACGTGCCAAAGGATAAAACAGTCATTTTCATTTCCATTGTCATAAATAACAGGAAAAACAACTGGGATTGCCAGGGACTAGAGCCAGAAGCTACTACAGTTGCGGTCAGACAATTAAAATAATCCAAAGTTAAGCATTCTGTGGAAGTTTTATATTTTTTTTTTTCTTCTTAAAGATAAAGATTTTTGTCTTTAAAAATACAATAATAATTACATTTTTAACTATATTTTCGTAGAAATATTAATCGATGTATTTCACAGTCAGAGACTTTGCCTTAAGGCACCTCCATCAATAAGGAGTTATTTTCAAAAAACTGTATAAAATACATTTAGATTTGCTTTGTAATCCCTAAAGTATTGACTTCGACTGTGCTCCCAGCCCTCCCCTTTAGCACATCAAAGGCCATTTGCTGGCGTTTTGTTTGGCTTGTTTTGCCCTTTCGCATAGAGTATTGCACATTTGCTTAGCACATTTTTTATGGCCAGAACGTGATGATCATGGGCGGGCGCCTCGGACATCTATTTGAGGCACAATTACCGGAGGCAGGGTGGCCGGACCCGTTCGGCATGGGGCAGGGACACCTTTAATGGCCCCAATGAACCCCGTAGGGGAAGGGGAAAAAAAGGGAGATAAAGAGGCAGCAATACTCACTGTTGTGATATTTTCTGTATTCCAGGACGCTTTCTTGGGTTCCCACTTGCTGCAGTTTTTTGGCCGTCAGTTCGCCAGGCTGCGCCTGATCCGATTGATAGCCGTCGTCCTATAAAGCCATGAAAAAAGAACGAGAACGTTGTTATTGAACACACAGATATGTATATATGAGTACAGAAAATACAGAAATGCTGCAACATATGCGAAAAATGCAGCTTATTTATAGTTAGAGTTTGCTTATTTTTTGTGACTTTTTTTTCGGTTGCACGGCGACCACGTAACTCTATTTCCCATTCACAGCGCTATATTTTTTGCGGCTTTCATTATTATTGCACAATGTGCTGGAACTCCTCTCTCTACCTTCCCCCCCTTCATTCTCTTCACATTTTTTCAACCATAAAATATTTCCGATTTTTTTTGTTATATTTTTTGGATGATGATAGGTCTGGAAATAATATGGAGCTGATAATAAATTGGATTGTGCAACGTTTTTGTTCTAAAAGCACTATTTTTATTAAAGCTTAAGTTGAATAGATTATTATTATGAATAATACCCTTTAGAATGTTTAAAAAATGTACAAGTAGCTTTATATTAATTCATTGCCTCTTAACGCCTTGCAGATGTTTACTGCTTTTGATATCAATTACTTATTTGGTTTTACTGGACTTTCTACCGAAATGAAATAATTTATCTTATCTTATAAGCATCTTATTTTGATTACTTTGTGATAATTATATTTATCTTAAAGGGACTTTCCCGTGAATTATTTTGCAGCAGAAACTTTGTATTTGATTAAAACTTACAAGAATATAAACATTAATGTTTTAAAAGTATAAAATCAAGACTCCATACTTTAAATTTTATTTAAGCAAATAATTTTATGAAAATTGTAAAAAACATAAAGGTATACATATATAGTATGTATATGTACAAACTCATTTCCCTTATTTTTTCTCACAACTTGCAGAACCATAAAATGTGATGATGTTTGCAAAGGACGGAACAAAAATTAAATTGAATTTATGCCTTTTGATTTATGCTGGCATGTGCTCACGCAGCAATTGTGATTTATTTAACAGATTTTTAACACGCTCCAAACAAAAGCCGCAGGAAAACGGAAAACAGAAATAACAAGTGTTAAGGAGAACTGCGTGCCACACCTGAGAGCACCTGAAAAGCTATCACTTACAGCTCAAAGAGCAAGAGCGCCGTGGCAGCGGGGATGCGGCGTTGAAAAACTTTTGCAATTTGCATTGCCACACACACGCACACACACACAACACTCAGACCCTCGTATCGATTTTCAACAAAAGGATGCACTCGCTTTTCCCACGTATTCCCCAAAAGGACACCCGAATGTCATGAAAACTAACGACATGCATATAAGTGATACATAATGCGACAAGCAGTGGGGCCAACTGCCTTCTGGGGGTAATAAATGAAGTGTGCATGTAAGAAAAATGACACCAGCAGGAGCAGAAGTGGGAGACCAAGGATAAAGGGTAATGTGAGGAAAGGCGGCCAGGATACAACTCCATTTGCAGCATTCCCAGCAGAGTCACCAAAGCGTTAAGTGAAATGGCCAGCGAAAATGGGGGCGAATGGGTTTCAATTGAAGGGAGTCCTTGGTAGATTGAATCTGCAAGATCGAAGGACAAGTCAGGGATGCGAAAAGAGAAAGAATTCTATATAATACTATATGTTTCTTGGGTTAAAAACAAATTTCAAACATGATTCAAATCATATTATATCTTGTCTTTAATAGTAGTTCGTCAGGAGAAACTTAAAAATAAATATATTTTATTCTGCACTTTTCTGCTATCTTAATTAGTTGAGTCAACTTTGAAATAAATATTTCACGAATCATATTTTATATATGGCTATTTTATAAACATATTATATATGGAAACTTCTCGAATAATTATGAAGAAATCATAAACCAATTAAAGTTTTTAAGTGAATTATTTTTCCAGCTGGTAAAATTCTTCTTAGGAATTTCTCATCTTTTAAAGTTGTCACTGCTTAAATATTGATAAGAAGTGTTTTCGTATTTTTGCCTAGAATTATTATTATCATTTAAATGCATTTTTCGGCTTCTGAGTCATTATGATGGCCTGCATCTTCTATCATCTGACATGGTTTTAATGCCGCTCGTTTGGCTTAAAGCGATCGCTTTGCTTAGATGAATCAAAGTCATCCGAATCCGCAGCGGAATCTCTCCTTCCTCTCTCGGTGTCTGCCCCCCGTCCAAGGCACCTTTCTCATCTTATTGGAGGCAACACCTCGACCCTGTTTTATACTATATGTGTTTTTTTTTTTGTATAACCAGTTCTACTTAAGCTTCATTACGCATGCTCAGCCATGACACGACCATTTCATCCAGGTTGGCAGTTGGCGACTCCCGCCGCTTCTCCTGAGACTCTCCGCCACTGCCCCCTGGAATTACCATCAATCTGCAGTGCCAATCCCAGGAGCAGGAACCGGAGATATAGCTGCACGGCAAGAAAATTTTGTTTAATTTAGGGAACTATAAAACTATAACTTGAAGAGAAGGGAAAATGTGGGAACTAAAACTGGAATAGAGAGGGAAATGTGCTGAAAGTATCTTCCGAGGTTTCTTACTAACTAAGAAATCTTTTGAGATGAATTTGCTTTTCTTTGGATTAATTTTTAAAAGTTTATTAGAATTGCTCACACTTTGACTATATATTTTCCTATTAGTTCTAGTATCTAACTAATTTAAAAAGGTATTACATTTAAATAAACTTAAGAGGCTTTATTATTGTTATAATTATTATTAGGTATTATAACTAAATGTGTGCGAAGACTTGATCATCGATATTTATTCCTTTAAAGTTCCTTAATACCCTCTTCCTACGATTTTAATATAGAATACAGCCATGAAAATGTTTAAATAAGTTTCTAATTTCTTTACAATTAGAACTCGTCACTTTTTCTCGCCGTGAAGGAGAAGTTGGGGGCAGGGACACATGAATGAACACAAAAAAAAGCCATTAAGTGTCTGCCGGGTTGACAGTATTCGAAAACAGTTGGTGCTCTGTTAGGCCCGCTGCCCCGACGCACCTCTCGCCCATTAAATATAAAATATATAAAAAAAAAAACCCTCAACAACAACAGCAAACTTCATTTGCATTTGGCTGTTGTTCTGTTTGGAGCGTTTGAAGGATGCTTTGGACGGGAGGAGCAGTTTCTTTATTATTTTTCACTTTTGCTTTTTTTTCCTCACCTTTTTTGTTTAGCCTCAATTGGGATTCCTGGGCGTGGGTGTGACTTGTGTTTGGTATTTTACGAGCCAGAAGGTAACAACAACAGCAGCAGCAGCAGCGGCGACAACAATAATAAAGAGCCTGTCGTGGGTTTATTTGCAATCAAAAGAGTTATGAGCCAAATGCAAATAGCGCACCCAGTACACTCTTTTTTTTACGATTCCCTATCCCTTACACTCAGCTAAATGGAAATTGGAACACAGATCGAAGAACATCACAGTTTTAGGGGAATAAAACGAAAAACAAATCAAGTTCTCGAAGCGAGTGCAATAAAAACAAATAATAAATATCATTATAGTCTTGATTGAAATTGCACTGAATATCGAAATCTTATTCATTAAATTATTAACCCAATGAGTGGTCTTTGTCATATTTTATAAATATGCGAAATTATTTAACGTTAAGAATAAAGAAGAGATAAGATGCACCGGAAGCTTGTAATAATTAGCTCGTCCACTTATTGCGATGTAACTTAAATGGCTTTGTCACACTTTATGATGAAATAGTCATAAATCGGCCTTAATGTTTTTCTTTTTTATTTTATTTTTACTTAATAAATTAAGTAAAGACAATAACTTAAGAAGTAATAGAGTTAAAATGGTAAGAAATAGTTAGTTCAGTGTACTCCTTTGGAGTTCTGGCCGTAGGTTCAGGGCTTAAGGTGTTCCCTTTTGGTTATTCCTGGTCAAGATTAAATACCCCTCTCTATCCCTCACCCCCTCAGTTTGAGGCATTGTAAAATGCGTGAATGGGCAAAAGATGAAAAAAATAAAAACAGGCGAAGAACTGGTAGAAACTTCATCAGCAGAGTCTGGCCGCCGACAACTGTGCAAACAAAGCAGGGGCGTTGGGCCGTAAGGGGATGGAATGATGGGCCAGAAAGAAAGGCGGGGGCGCGACAGACACAGGGCCATCATATAGTGCAATCCAATATTTGTTTATGCCAAAGAGAGTACAACAAACAGGGCCAACAAAATGTGCATCGCTCTCTATCACTAATATGCCCTCCCCCTTGGGAAAGCACAACTATAAATGGGGAAGCAGATTCAGGCAGCTTCACAATGAATTGCTTTTGCTAAATTAGAATTTTAGCCCCGCGGGGTATGCCGATATTCGCGATAAGTAATCGAGTGAAAGCACTCGACTGTATTTCTAGAATATAGATTAAAGTTCCGTGGTTCTAAGGGCATTTCAGGGGATCTTACAGAGATGAACTCTTGATTAGTCAAGGGTAATCAAGATTCCCATTTTTATTTTTAGATAAAAACTATACTTTTTATTATTTGTAACATTTATTCAAGGGGAAATGACTTGTTTTATTTTTATAATATATGAAAAAGAGAAGCAATGATTAAATTAATTAATTCAAAGTTCACTGGCATCTATCTGTATTATTGAATGAATAATTTGCATTCTTCTTCATTGAATAAAGATTCATTGATGTTTCCTTTCACTTGATTTTGCATATAACTTTTTTTCTAGGGGATTCCCAGTTCGTTGCCATCGTAAAAATCAACTGATTCCCGTTTTTAAAGGCCTTGCCGTCAGTGTTTTCTTAATTTGTGTTGAATGCGAGATGCCGCGAGATGCAAAAATGTAGCAATTGCAATTTGGCTAAAAGCTAAGCAGTGAAAATGTACGAAAAAGCGCAGCGAGCAGCGTGTTGGAAATTGTCCGCCTCGATTCTCCTATGTTTTTTTTCTTTTTAGAATTGTAAACATGGCCCAGACACGCACACTGCCCCAGCAAAGAGGCAAATAGGCTGGACCACATGGCGTATGCTTAATTTCAGTTTCTCATTGTGCTGCTCGCTTTACATAGTTTTTCCTTTTTTTTTTTTATTTAAAAGTACCAATTAGGCGGGCACTCGCCGCTCCTCCCTCCGCACAATTTGGTCATAAACTTAAGTAATTAAAAATAAGCAACACTTTGCATATTTACTCGGTCTTTTCCCTTTTTTTTTATATCAGTATTGAAACTACTCACATTAAAAGCCCATACAATTTTATACTTTTTAGCGGGGCAAGTTTTATTTTTATTTTTTTCAAAAAAAAAAGAGACACCCAACGAAACAGAAGAGAAATGCGAGAAAAGGACTGGCCGTAAGTATAAAATGCTTTTTAATTTTTAACGAGCGAATGTAGCCGCGAAATCTGCCGCGACTGCTGTCTCCGTTTATTATGACAATTTTATATTTGTTTGCTTTCGGCCGACTGCGAAAACGAAAGCAGCCAAACGGAAAGCAGGAGCGCAAAAAACAGCTAAAAGCTGAAAGCAAGCAAAGATGACGCCGCCTTTGGGACGACCGTAAATGGCCATAATATCCATCCAATGTCAATGACAGAGCCTAGCTGGTTTTTGGCCAGAGAACAGGCCATCAGAAGTCAGGGCTACCGTCGTTAAATCAAAGCCAATTGAAGTATCATCTTTTTAGAGGTGGACAAGTATCGATAACATCTATTATTCTCTGAATTAATAACTGAATTTATTTTGTTTGTTTAACTTATTGGAAAAGGCGGTTATAATAATGTCTGTATACCTTAGTAAATGTTATTTAGTATATCGATTACATAGACATATTTGTATGTCGAGTTTCCATTAACTATTGATTCGTTTTTTACTTAACCGATTACATAACCCTTTTGAGAAGGTCAAGTTTCAATTAACTATAGATAGTGGCTTCCCATGCATTGTTGTTAAATTCCTTTTAGAATAAAACTATTAAAAAAAGCATTATGACTATCAATTGACTATCGAAAATCCTCGTAGAATCTTTAAGTGGTTTCCCATAACACTCAAAACCATCTGAATCTGCATGGTAATCGATATGAACTCCCTACTTGTGGTCGGCTTGCATCCCTGCCAGAAGATGAATCACCAATCGATTCCAACTCACGGAGAAGGCGCCTCCCAATTAAGTCGAGGCAGTCACAACTAAAGTTGCTGCAACATGTTGCAAGTCTCAGCAAATGCCGGAAATGTGAACTGATGCATCATCATCATTGGAGGCCCCCAAGTCGCAGAGGGATCGATCGGGAGACTGATTGCCAGCCGAGACGTCGAATTGAAGAACATGTCTGGGCAAATGGCAGGGGATCTGGGGATTTGGGGGAGACATGAGGGGCATGGCAGTGCCGGGGATGTCTGACTCTTCTAATTGCAACGCCCACACGCACCGATAGATTGGCGCTAGATTGCCCAAGAGATTGAAACGTTGTTGCTGCTCCATCGATCCACCGATCGATCCACCGATCTCTCGACTTGTCTGGCCTGCTCTAGATTGACTTTTCAATCTGCAATTTGTTTGAATTTATCAAAAGGCGATACACTGGCTGACGCAGAGGAAATATTGACTTTCTTGAGAGCAACATTTCTGAATAATAAAATAAAAATAAAGAAAATTTCTAATGAATTTCGTATAAGGAATATTCCTTTAAGATTGAATGATCTGTCACAGCAAGTAAACGATCAAGAAAACATAAAATCACAAGAATGCCGACTATTTCTCAATTATTTTCGAAACGCCCTTTTATGTTTTCCCCTAAGCTCCTTTGATTTCGTGAAAAACATAGATCACGAAAGGAGAGAAATTCCCATTAAATTTAGAACAAAGGAATTTATATGATTTATGCCAGCGTGGAGTGTATTAAGGCCTCGTCTTGGCCGTGATTTATATTTGCTGGTGGGTCTTAATTGCGTGACTCTTGGCGCATGGCCCGTTTAATGGCCAACAAGTCGCCGGCGATCAATCAGCCCGTTCGCACAGTCGGGGCCAGTAAATTATGTCCGTTTGCCAAAAGCGTGAACTTTTCGGTCTTAATTTATTGGGCTGGCGACCGGACCAGTTTCCCCACACATTCCGTCGCTTGTTTTCCACGTTCATTAGACCGGTGCACGATGCAGCAGCATCGGAATTAATAATATAAGACTTTATAGATTTGCCATATAAATTTAGAGCTTCCGCATTATATACTTTATTTCGGTAGGACTATAAATCATGGCCAGATCGTTGGAGAAACATACATCTGTGTGCTATGTAGACCGCCCGAAAGTGGTTTGCCATTATGTCATAAGCCGATTTGCCTGTCATTAGCTTTTATTTTGTGCGTTTTTTTCTTTTTTTGTTTATGGAAAAGCGCGTCACACTAAGATTGCCAATAAATCATGAATTCCCCCAGATATTTACACTATGCCCCGGTTATATAGCGGTGCGTGGCAACAGATTTCATCGTTCAACTCTGTGTGGCAATAGATGGGGTCAACAAATTGAAAGGGGAATGGGGAATTTTATGGGGCGCTGAGGAGAACTTTTGTGTTTATTTCTCGATTCGCCGACGAAACGAAAGTGAAATCATTTCACTTGCAAAGTGCTGTTGGGATTTTTTTGCATTGTTTATAGCCAGATGCTTAGATAGAGACTGTTTTGGAATATTACAAAATATTTGCAATGCTCGCAAGTAGTTCAAAGAATGAGGGGGAGAACTTTATGAATTATTACAGATACTTCTTACAATTTACAAACTTTAGAATAGTTTTACATCTTGTTATTAAATATACTTTCTAACCTTTAACCGCTCGCTTTAATAAGTAAGCCTTTCCCAATAAAAGGATTTCCTAAAATTCCTCTTAATTATATAGTAATTACATTTATATTTCATTCCCAGAAAGTTCGGTTTTATTTTTATAATTATTCTCTGAAAACACCAGTTCTTATCTTTTGAGGTCCTTGAGTATAATTGCAAAGAATTCTTCACTCGCTTTGCATTTAGCCAAGATAACCCCTTCTTATTTTCAATCCCTCAAAGGTAAAGGCATTTTTCTAGTCACTCAACTATTGCGATTATACAATTATGTGTGTGGCGATGCTAACGACTAGATCAAGTTATATTAATCGCACATTGGGCTATAAATATAAAAATGTAGATTTTATAGACCTTGGGATAGAGCAACAAAGTTGTTGATTAATCGATTACTATAGTTATTCTGACCTATTTGCAGCTTGTTTTTGTTTTTGGTTTCGTTATTAAAAACTGAGAACTGTAACTGGAGACTAGTAATGTTTCCATATTTTCTCCCTGAAATGCTGCATAAATTCGCGATGAAATTTTGGTGAAATTTTCCTGTGTCCTGGAATGTGTAAGCCCTGTGGCTGAAGGCGACCCATTCTTAGTTCTTAATATCAGTGCAGTTATGCGTACGGAATGTGGCTGCAAATAAACAGGGAAAGAGTAAACACACAGACATGGGGAGAAATGATGGAATGATACGTGTGGACTTAACCAGAAACTGCAGCGATTTCCCAAGGTGGGGGCGGAAAGTTGTGTTGGAAGAGGGAAAAGCGAAGTGCAGAAAATTCAGCTCAAACGAGCAGATATTAAATTCCTCTTTCGTGAGGTCAAAGGGAATGGGGGGCGGGGCAGGCCAGGCCAGGTGAGGTTGGTTATTCAAGTAAAATCATGACCACAGACCATAAGCTTTTTATGCCGCCTGAGTGCATCGGAAGCCCCATTCCACTCATCCCCTCCAAACATATCGTGAGAGCTTATTAAGGCAGCTGTGGCATTGGATCATACTTGTATAAAGTTCCACATATAGCATGTATATACATATATAAACAGCGATAAGGGAGACTATGTCTGAGGAATCAAACAGAGTACGTTTGTCGCCATCTAGTAATCAGCTTCGATTTATATATGCTGGTTCGGGGAATTCCAGATTCAAATGTGTGTGTGTTTTGGGGTACATTTTAAAATACACACAATACTTAAGAATGCTTTTTGTGCAAAAATATTCAAATAATACTTGCTGAGATTGTTTTTTTTCTTAGATTATTAACTAATATAAAAAGTATATTAATATTAAGCCGATCACCAGTAAATCTAGCAAATATCCAAAGAATTTAATAAAAAACTTGCTTTTGTAGGTAATTGTTAATTGGGAAAGATATCATGAGTAATATTGTACAGTACAGTGACTGATAAACCCCAT
Organism: Drosophila kanapiae; assembly: GCA_008042475.1. NCBI lineage: Eukaryota > Metazoa > Arthropoda > Insecta > Diptera > Drosophilidae > Drosophila > Drosophila kanapiae. Next base: position 91,568 of record VNJM01001466.1, read on the forward strand.
AAGTAAGATATTCCATTCTCAATTATGAGTAATCAATGTAAATCAAAGAAATTGGCCATCAGAAAATCCCACTCTTTGGTCACGATTGATTTCACTTTAAGGGCGGCAAGCAGTTACAAGTTGTCAAGTCAATTATGGCAATTAACGAGGGGACCACCATAACGGAAAGTGATCTCTTTAGGGTCTCCTTAACAACAACCCGTCTGCCTTTATCCCTCACTCTCATTCTGTGATCTCTGGCGATTGTTGACGTTGATCGTCGACCAGCTGTCGACCATGGAATCGAGATGGAGAGGGGGAAAAAATAAAATATATATAAAAAAAATTAAATATCAGCAGAGACAGGTTCTGCCAGAGATCCCCCTTTTCTCGGCCGGCACAATTACAGGCCAGGCCGGAAAGTGAAACCGATTGTTGGGATCGGGATCTCTCTCTCTCTCTTCTGGATCGAGTTAAAAGCACCGCCAAATTGCCTTGTTAACCAAATTGGTAGCTCCTACCTGCCGCAACACGTTTCATAATTGCCGCCGTTGTGTAACTCCTTCTTATTTCGATCCTCCCCTAGCCATTTGGGTGGGCCATTGCGATCTGTGATCTCCGATTTGCAATCGGCGAGAGGCTCGAAGATCGGAGCGATTGCGAGTACCAGGGTTAGTCACCCGGCATCAAGTCATATTCACGGCACCCAGGCCCCGGGGGTTCAAGGTGAGCCATCTCGTTCCGATGCCGATTATGATTTCCATTCCGATTCTAATGCGCAACACCGAAGAGACGACTTTCGGAATTTATTTGCATGAGCAAGTGTGAAAAAATGTGCCTAGTTTGGTTTTAAAATAGGTGACACTTGAATTATTCTGATTACTTGATAGTCTAGTTGGATTATTGAGTCACAAGAGGCCTAGAGAGCTATTAATTAGAGTATTATTTTGTGGAACAGTTCTAGAAATCTAGGACCCCTTTAATCATTTCCTTGGCGTCTTTTCCTCCTTCTTAAAAGTAACTATAATAAAAAAAACAAGCTCAGATAGTTATATTTAATCTTACTTGAAAGTCTAGTTAGAATGTTTAGATAAGCAAGATTCAGAAAGTTATTTATTGGAGTATTATAGAATAGTCCCAGAAATCTACGCATTCTTTATCAAAACATCATAATAGTTTCTTGGCTTCTTTTACGCCTTCTAAAAAAGTTTAATTTAATAAAAACATACTTAGTTTGTTATATTTAATCTTACTTAAAAGTCTTGTTAGAGTGTTGAGTTAAGTGCTTGAAAACTACATATTTATTACAGTATTATTTTGTGGAATAGTTATTGAAATCGAAGACCTAGTTATAGAAACATAAGTATAGTTTCTTGGAGTCTTTTATTCCTTCCAAAAGGTAAATAATATAATAGAGTTCTGCATTTAATCTTACTTTAAAGTCTAAATAGCCAAAAGACCTAATTATTAAAGTATAATTTTTTGGAATAAGAAGCTATAGAAGTCTCTTTACTCTAGATATTTTCGTCTATTACTCCTTCTATAAAACTTAAATAAAATAAAAACCAAGCCCATATAACTAATATTTAACTAACTTGAAATACTCGTAGTGGTGGATATAATAGAGCGAGTCAACAGGACGACATGGAGCACTTTTATGGCTTCCCTGAAATGTTTGCCTTTCGCGTGGGCTCTCAGATGCCCGATTAAAGATTCAAGATGAAAGACTTACCTCCTCGTCGGCGGCACTGTGCCAATTGAGGTGATTATCGTTATCACTCTGCTGCCAGGGGGCGTTGACGTTGAAGCTGTGTCTGCGGGACTGGGTTTGAAGGTGCGACGCCGCTTGGCTTGCCGGGTGACGTGGCACTCGCTTGTGAAACAGCAAGGGCGCATTGATCGCCTCGGGATCCTCTTGATCCTCCCCATAGTCATAGTCCACCTCATCTTCCTCTTTATGGTTGTTGTTGTGGGTGGGTGGATGGGAGGTGGGCCAGGGCATGAACAAGGTCGAATTCCTCACGTCAAGGTAATTATCATTTGTGCCAAGCCCCGATGAGGTGCGAATCGGCCATGCGGAATATGCGAGGATCGAGTTCACCGAGAGCATCAGCAGGAGGACGCGGAGATTCATTTTGAGTTGAGTATTTTGATTTGAGTATTTTTAGGTATTCTTTGATAATTCGATTTTAATTTAAGGTAGCACTCGGATCACTTTAAATTCTGTTGGGCATTTTAACAACACACTTCACTGGTCACTTTTCTGAAATTAAATTAATTTGCTATAATTATTTATGTCACATTATTTTCTTCATTTTTATCACAGTATGTTTCTTTCTTTTTAAATATATTTCATAATTTTATCAACGTTTCAATAACTGCTCAAAGTTACTGTCTTTAAAATGTAGGTTTTAGCTAATAATCATATTTTATTTTGCATTAATTGAGTCATTTGTTTATTTCTATTTAATGTCCCATTTGTTCATTTGCTAATTGCATTTTTTTATTATCTGTCCATTATTTGTCACCCTCCGCATATTCATTTTTTTAGCCAACAAATTATATATATTTAGGCGGACAAATGAGGCATTTATTTTGGTTTTGCTAATTGAATTTTTCGTGGGCTGACGATTATTTCCTACTCCTCCTTCGCCGCCGAGAAAACTTGTCAGAGAATTTTCCGTGTCTAACAAGTTGCTAAATATTTTTGGCAGCTAAATGTTTATTTTTTGGCACACGCCTTCGCTTTTAACGCACAGCTGCACAGAATCGGCGAATTTGTCGGATGCGATACAAGTATTGCAAATGGTAGCGAAAGACCACAAAAAAAAAAAAACAAAATATACAGCGTTTTTTATTTATAATAAATTTGTTTGCTGTTGTCTGGTCGTCGTCACAAATAAAATAAATAATTGCCGCACAGCCGGCAACACGCTAAAAAACGTGGTGTGTTTGGCCAATACAAAAAAAAATTAAAAAAGCCTCAGGGAACTCTATAAAAGTTGTACATTTGCAAATGTTTTATTAAACGTTATACATTTTAAGGCACATTGTTTTAGCTTTAGGTTTGTTTATATATTCATTGAATTTGTTATCAAGAGTTAAATGTAATTTTATATATATATTATCACAAAACCGATGATTTCAGGTTGTTTTACAAATCTTTTCTCTGTTAATATGAAATATTATTTTCAAGTAGTTGTGAAATAAAATTAATTGTTGGTAAAACAATTATGCACACTTCTGTCTTTTAGATATAACTTAAACACTGATTTTTTCGGTAGATATTTGATATTATAAGGCACCTTTTTGCACAATTCTTCTGCGGGACTTTCTTTTTATGATCTTATTTTCATATAATATATTTGGGATTTCTTTTGGGATATTCAGAACCGAACTTGAAACTGTTTCTGACCGAACGAACGAAACGATGTTCACACGATGAAGTCTGCCGGCTATCTGAATGGAATTGCCGATTCGCAGCAGCCTATTATGCATGAAAAGCTCTCTCTCGCAGCTCTCTTTACTCTTTCAACCGATCGCATTTTATACACTCTAAACAAATTTGCCCAAGTTGTTACAATATGTATGGTTATAAACTATATATTTAAGCTATGTATTATAGTTTGGTTTACGCTATTAAAATACATTTTAGGAAGTCAATAAACTTATCTCTCTAATTCAAAATAAAAAAATTAACGATCTAAAATAACAAACAAAAAATAAAAGATATATATGTTAAAGGAAATTTAAATCAAGTTAAATAATATCTTTGAGTTAAACTTTTTTCTGCGTGTACGGATGCGGTGCGTGTGCTTTCTCTTTAAGAGCGAAGTGCACTCGTTCTCTTTGCTACTCTCTTGAATGCGTGAGTCATTTTCAAGAAGTTCTTGGAATTATTTGATACTAATTACGCCAGATCTTAGGCTCTTGGAAATATTTTAAGATTTGCAATTACAAAAAAGTTTGAAAAAGAGCTACGAGTTATGAAATATCAATGAAATATTGAAGGTCCTTCCGTATTAATATTAAACTTTAAATAATTTAAATTTAATTTTATGCATAATATCATTCGTTAGACTCACTATATGGTTTCCAGTAAAGATTGATGGATATACTAAAAAAAAAGTATTACATCATTATTGTAAATTATTCCCATTTCCATATAATTTAAAGTTTATTGTACGCTTAACATTCTCGACAAGAACGAGACCCGCTGACGTAATCGATGGATGATTAAAATAAGAGAATCTTAGCAGTAAGGAAGGGTTTTTAAATTTAAGTTGATTATACTTATATTATTTATATTTTCATCAATGTGAAGAATTGCCATTAGGTGGTTAGTTTTTATTGAATATGGATTATACATAGATACCTAATATTAATAAAAATAATTAGTTTTAATTAGTTACCTGATCTCCCATAGAATCTTGTAGATATAAATAGGTATAAATAAAGCATTGATAATAGTTGTCTCCTATTATCTATTAACTGCATACTGGGCGACTATTAAAACCTCATTTACAGGCCAATTACAAATATGCTTATCTGTCTTGGGCTTGATTTTTTTTTTTATATGCGAACGAGGTGATTCAGCTCCAGATGTCTTCTCAGTTCGGTTCGCCTGTCAACAGGTTTCCACTTGGAGATGTGCTCAAATCCTCGGCGGTTTCGTCTTATTTATGGCCTGTGGCTGGTTCTGCTAATAGCGCATAAATCTTATTAATGATCTCTGTCAAGTGAGCGAGGAAAACCAAAAAAAAAGGCAGATCTGCATCCATGCATTTGCATTTCATTTCTCGCTTCTAAGTCGGGAATTCTCAGTGGAGAGTTCTCCCCTTCTTGGTTCTCAGTTCTCAATTCTTTGGGGGCTGATGATGGACAACGGCTTTCAACGCTACCGTCAATCAGTCTAGCTGACAAAAAAGTTTCTACCCTTTTCAATGGAAAAATATGGTTTTATTTGATTCCCTTAGCTATGCGAACAGTTAAAGAAAAACTTGTATTGGTTTATTAATGATAATTTATAATTTCCTGATACTAACATATTATGATAGGTATTTGTGTCTTTCTTTTATTTTGATCAATTTATAACAAAGAGGTATTAAAACCTTAATTAAAAAATTTGAAACTAAATAGTGAAATTGGTAATAAAGGATTAAAATAAATATGAAAACTAAATAAAAATACATACCTATATTATATCACATTGCATATAATATGGATCTTTGACATTTTGGTAGTGTATTCCAACTTCGTTCACACACACAAACGAGCACTTTGTTGTGCAACACTTGAGAGCTCCCGCCTTTGGCCACACAGGGGGCGTGGTCCGTGGGCGTAGTTGACTTCGCACCAAGCCAATAATCTTTAATAGGTTTGTAGAATTCTGTTTTTCCCTCAGCTGTCTACTCTCTTTTCAGTCAACACCATCGGCAAATATGTGACAGAGTCCCATACCACAGACTTTTTCCACCCACGCCCTCTTCCGGAAAATGCCCACTTTAAAAAAATAAGAACATTTAAAAATATTACAGATTCTGTGGTGAATTCAATATAATTTTTTACACATGTATTGGTAAAAACCCAGTGAATTGTTCATCAACTTTTTACCAATGAATTGTTCACCATTGTATTTTTCACCAATGAATTTTTTACCAATGCATTTTTCAACAGTGCATGTTTCACCAATGATTTTTTCACCAGGGAATTTTAACCAAAGAATTTTTCACCAGTGCATTTTCACCATTGAATGTTTCTTGCAGTGAATTTTTCGCCATTTTTCAGCCTAACACCCACGGTATGCAATTTGCATATGTGTCGCCTGATCCGAATTTCGTATTCCACATCTCATGTTGCCTCTATGGTTATCTGTCATTTGTGCAAACACTTTTTGTTACATTTTCATTTCCATAACCATATTTTTTGCCTTAATATAAAGGAAACGCAATTGGAAAAATGCAAAGATACGATGTCTGACCCTGAATCAATTTTATGTGTGTTATTCGGTGGCATGAGTACTGCACTAATTTACGAACTCTGACGAAATAAGTGATTGAGTAGGTGATGGCGGTAAAGCAATCCGGATCCCCAAATACATACATATAATGTCTGAAGTATAGAATTTCATGAAATTGCATAAAGTGTAGTCTTTGCTTATATTTCACAACTTATTTAAATATGTTAACTATATAAATATCGTAATATAGTACATGCTAAGAGAGAGTGATTCTTGGGCAAATAAGAGCAACGTCTAAAATATAAGAAAATAATTAGTCATTAAAAGTCAAGTATAGATAGTGGCAAATATTTGAACTGCGAAGTGGGACATTACTATAAATTAATTGCAACGTGTTATTCAAATTTTTGTTGTTTGTACAAGAGTATCTTTTTCAACTGAATTGTGTGTCTCATTTGTAAGCCCATGCTATCTGCAGTCGGAACTGCATATCTGATTCCTCCTCAAGGAGTTACATTAACTGGAGAGTGCGCCAGTGCATTATATGTTCCATAATCTCTTCCTCATCATGCGCGGGCGTTGAGAAGAGCGATCGTTTACTTATCGCTCAGTCCCCCATTTTTCCCCCTTATTTTTATTTTCTTCTTTTTTCTGTTTAGTTGAGTTGTTCCAGTTTCTCAGTGTGCGGTTTTTATTTTCTTCCGATCGAGCCACAGAATTGACAATTAGTGAAAGTGGAAAATGTGTCTGGTCTGTATATGAATGTGGCTCTGGGCTTAGTGCTCGTTGTTTGCTTGGGCCAAATATCTGTTAATGTCTTTTATGGCTCCAGCAAAGATCTCTCGCCGCGGGACGTGTGAATATTTGAGAAAACTAATCCCCATGATTTGCACTTTGCTCGCCGACCCACTCTAGGTGGGGCACTCTAAAAAATATCATTCAGACTATATGGGTCTGAAAATGATTTAAGTTGTAAGTTTTATACATTAAATTCTTTGTCTAGGCTTTGTTTTATAATAAAGTAGTTAGAGAATCATATTAATAGTTATGATTAAAGATCACACAGCTTATTTAAAGAAATACCTTAAAAAGCAGAATAGACAAGTAGATACATTTTTAAACGTTATAACGACTGGGAGTTCGTTACCATTTGGTAATTTAGGGCTATATATATTATGTGTCTGCTCTCCTGATATCCATGGAAATTGTCAATGTGCAAACAATAAACAAATTATAACGGTTCCACAGAGTCCTGAGATTTATGGCCGCGGGCGGGCTTAATAGATTGTGGCCCCGGCAAATTGTCTGCTTGTTTTATGCGTTTGAAAAGGTAGCGATAAAAGTCAGAAAGGAGGGAAAATCGTTATAGTCTCTCTTGGCCAGCTGGCTGTGCGTCGTTTGTTTGGCCTACTGGCTGCTCGAAACTGTGCCAATGAATTTGCAAGTAAATCAAATGAAATGTACAAATAATTTGGCAGCGAAACCAATCGAAAAACGAGACACGACGGCGGCAACTAGCAACCTAAAAATAAATGCCATGACGGAGTCGAAATCGCGACACAAGACGCAATGATGATACATGTGTGTATACTAATATCTACACCAGGGAAAACACAATAATTTTCTATTGAATATTGTTATTTGATAAGGAAAATCAATATTTTCCTAATCTCTAACAACAATATGCCAAATACTAAAAATCTCTAAGAAAGAAAGAGAAGAAACTCAGGAGAGTCTAATTGCAATTTAATTAATTATTTTTTGCGTTTAATTATGAAATCCTTTATTATTTAGAATTAAAAAACCGATATATGAATATATTAATTTATCTTATATTAAAATTAAAATCTTATTATTATATCTATTTATTATAAAAACAAAATTGTAGGTTTAGCAAAGTTTGTTTTTAGAAAGTCGCCTTTTCTTTCTTCCTCACATCAACTGAAAATCCTTAAATCGTGTATTCATGTATTCTTGGAAACTTTTGGCTCAGTGTACCGGCTAGGGGGCGTGGCAGACGACGTGCCGCAAGTTGCCAAGTTATTTTTTTTTATTGCGTCTGGCAATTGGCGATGATGCAAGGCGGCGGACGAGAGACTCCACTTTGTGGCTTATTTTTTACGACTATATTATTTGCCAGCGGTTCTTGTGGCTATTTTTTATGACATTTTCTGTGGCTTTCTGTGCGTGGGCTCTCATTGATATTAATTGCTCGGTTTCCTTTTGGCAGCCAGCGCAAGTGTTTATTTGGCTTATGTCTTCCGGCCAAAAAAGAGAGAGTAGCTTGATTTTGCTGGGATTTGTAGAACTTCTCTATATTGCCACATTGAAAAATTTGAATAAAAGAGAATTTTTTCTTTGTCTATATATTTTCTATATTTTGATATATCTCCTTTGATTTCCCCTTCTTAAAGAGCATCACAAAATTGTATCTGCAAGAGAAAAAACCGACATAACCGACATAAACTAGATATTTTCTGTCACATTTCGTGACCACTTTGGTATCTTTTGGTTGTGTGGCATATGCCGGGGACATAAAACCCAAACTGTGCTAATGTTTTTATTTTCCCATATGCACATCTGCATATATACTCGTATTTCGTTTTCTTTTGGGGCGCCAAGCCAAAGCCAATTTGGCGACAGTTGCTTGATGTCAGTTTTCTTCGTTTTCCGCCCCTTGGCAATTTTCCCGGCCGCCTTTTTGGGGAAGGGGAAGCAACAAGTGTCTGCAATTGGCTTCTGATTTTTTGTTTTTTCTTCTTTTTTTCTTGGTTGCATTTGATGATTAATGCAGTTTATTTTTGGTAACTTGGCCAAGAGAATCGGCGATGGTAAATTTGGGTCAAATTGGTGGGATCTCGATCTCTCTGGCTTTCTTGCTCTCCATTTCTCGATTGCAAGTTCAAAGTTCTCCGGCGATGCGAATGAAAGTGTAATAAGAGATAAATGGAAATATATATATATGTTTGGAGAACTTTCGACCCAGACTCAGAAACTGATTTCAATCAGAGGCATGCCTTTTCATTGGCTTTTCCTTTTCCACGTATTTCTGTGGTTTTATTTGAGTTGCCGTCTTGGATTCTCTTCTTTCAACATTTTAAATAGTGCGATTTTAAGTACATACATATGAATAAGAGTATTAACAAAAAATTAAATAAAATAAATGTAGGTATACTATTTAAGCAAAAAAGTAAAGGAATAAAGTTTAATATTTAAGAGCTGGTTTATTTTTTCCCAATGTATTTATCCGTTTGTATCTCTGCTCTCATATCGCAACTGCATTTATCTCAGGATTTTTTCTCCGTTCTCGCACAATGAATGGCTGTTGTCTCTTGTGTTTTGTTTGCTCTGTTATGTTTGTTATTGTTTGTTTGCTTGCTCAACATGCCTTGGGTTAGGTTCTCTGCTGGAGTGGGTTCCAGTAATTGTCTTTTTTTCTTAGCCAATGGACGCCTTAGGATATGCTTTGATTTTTGTCGGCAGACGGCTTTTCTTGCCCTTTGCTTATCGGAAAAGGAAAATCTGTTGTTGCCCCATCTTTTTTCTGTTCAGCGGAGTTCAAGTTCATCGCAGCGTTGCGTGAGGTCTTGAGCGAGGAGAATGGGGAATACCCTGAATCTTGTGGGGTATACTTGACTTTAGGACCTTTTTGTAGTTTTTTATGACCAATGCAGAGTGATTTTTATAGCCTATACAGAGATTGCTTTTAGTAACACAATGCCTTATAAAATATTTTTAACGCCTTATGAATTTATCAAACTTTTGGAAAATATTTTCTGAAAAATAATTCTATCATTTTTATTTGAATCTAATTATATAACAAAAAAATATTGGATTGCCTTCACATTAAATGCCACTTGAAAAAGTGTATTTTTGATTCTCTTTCTAGGAATTTCCTTTTCAAATTCTCCTCAAACATGCGTAAAATATTATGTTTGGTTTATAATTGAAATCCGTAAAGCCGTGCACGTGTGTCAAACAATGATCTCATGGTCGCGGACTCTCCGAAATATTTTGTGATGCCCCCATTTCCGTCCATCAGTTTTTCCCGCTGGCCGTTTTCCATTTGTGTGACTCGGCCTATCAGATTTTTGAGCTTCTTCAAATCTGTTCGGCCTCTTGTTTGCCGACCATGTTGTCAAGCACGTGGACATATTTTCCCGCGGAGACTGGGGGAAATTCAGGTGCTCGGACAGGTAGTTTGTTTAGCGGCAAACGTGTCGCTCGTCACGTTCAAAAATAATTCCGTTCGCAGATGGGCTTAGGGAAACCGAAACCAAACCGAAAACCGAGACGAACTGCATTTTGATTGATTAAACAGACACACGACAGTTGGTGACCTTTACCCCTTCCACTAATTAGTGGGACTTGTTGTTGGACTCACCGGACATCGAAAATAACAACAACAACGATTTCCCAACCAGAGATTTGTGTGTCGAAAAATGTGTCCAAGTTTTGTAGTTTAATTGCAAAAAAGCAAAAACTAGGTGGTACACTGGAAACATTAATGACAAATATAACTGTATCTAGCGTTTATTTTATATTATTTGAACTTTTAATTGTTATAGATATATTTATTTTTATTAAAAACAATAATAATAATATAAAGCAGGGGTGCTCACGCCTATGAACACGTACCATATTTGTGTTTCTGAATATACCAATCATATGGATTTAAGTGTGCCCGTCTCATAGGTACAGTTTTCGTGCAAATGGCGCCATGGGAAACTGCGTGGTCAGCCCTGCTCTAAAATGTAGAAAGTGTTCGGAATGGAATTCTTTAAGTAAAAAAGCAAATCCTTGTTTCTCTCTGTGTGGTTTTTGGGAAGGTGTGTTGGTATTATTGCCAGTTGACCTTAGCGGCTAACATTCGGTTACCTCATCTGCATATGTGGTCCCGCTCTCTCGATTACGAAATCTCAGCGAAACCAACGGTTTTCGCATATAGTTAATCTAAGTTTTGTCTCTTTTTTTTTGTCTGCATACAAATTGTTTAGTTTTTTTTTGTCGTGGCCCAAAGCGCCACAAAAAAATATGCAAGAAAAATTTGTTGTAAAAATGGGGAACTAGACAGCAGAAAAAAATAGCTGGAAGTAGCTGCACCAAAATATGAGTTTTATGCAAATTGCTTTGTAAATTTGTGATATTTGTGTCTGCGAGCGGTTTTTCCTTTGTCCTATCCTACACACTCCTCCTATTTGCATTCCCCTCTTCTCCAGTTCCCCTCTCGAGACTCCCTTTAACCTCTTCCTTTTGCCAGACGCCTCTGCCTGTATTTCTGTGTTTGCGGTTATTGTAAACCAATTTGCTTATGTGATTTGTCTTTTCTACAGAAGGTTTTTCCCCTCGGCTCCTGTCTCTCTCAATCTTTATTACCCCTTTGGGCTGTGGACTTGTGGAAATATGAGGAAAATGGGCAGGGGGTTGGGAGACAGGGACTGGGACTGTGAGGTGCCGAACGGCCACAGCGTGATGTGTTGCCTGTAGGAAGGTGTGAGGTATGGACCCTGACATTTGACAGAAGAGTGGGGAATTTTACCTCAAGTCTTCATCTGCTTTTCCTGTTTGGGGTTTTTGTGGTTTCCACACGGTACAGCAGAGGTAAAATTAATACTTAAAAGTACCAATAAAGTCTTTAAAATATATTATACAATTTTAAATGACTTTATAATGAATAGCCCTTACAAAATGCGTCTTTGCATCTTTTCTTTAATGGAAAATCTTTATAGGCATTCTGAAGCTATTATGATGCCCTGCCTTGTGCGTCTGTTCCAGGAGTAAAGGAAGAGTCGATCTCTTAAAAGGGCTACACTTTCGTTTAATTCTTTCCCGTGTTGAGTCATCTCATTGGGCTTCTCTTCTGGCAGGTCTGTCAAGTGCCGCGATCATTTCGTGAGAAGTGAGTCACAAGGAAGTACCCTGTATTCCGAATTGCAATATTGATATCTTTATGATTCAGTTCAGTTCTGGAAAGTCCTTAGTGTTTTTCCCTGCATTTACAGGTTTCCGAATAATTAAATGATAATTAATATTCCAAAATAATGCCAATGATGAGTAACCCTAAGTCAATGATAAAATTCACAAGAATTTTCTTATGCATTGTTTTGTTAAGTATTTTTGGAGAAGTTTAAACAAAATTAAATGTATATTGACCTTATGTTTAAAGCGTCATACAATTTTTGGGAGCAATGTTCAATGTTTTGTTAAAGATAATACTTTTAATAAGTATAAAATATATATATAATAAGCCTTTTATAACCCACTCCCATCTCTAGTACCAATATTTTTTTGGACAATTAACCACAAAATTTTGGGCCAGACATAAGGTTATAACCTTATACCAGATCGTGGCATTCACACAACATACAAAAATCTATAGCTAAACCCTCATATATGCGATGAAATTCAATTAAAGCGGGAACGATGTCGAATTTCAATTTCGATTTTCGATTTTTCGTCGTGTTATTTACAAGCTTTCAATTCAAATGCGATAAATGACATGGGGCCAAAAAGCACAGAGCACAGAGCCAGAAACGAGTGCCAATGGCCAAGAGATTGCATCAGACAGCCGCAGATCACCTGAGCACCTGGGGAGAAAAAAAATCCGGGGGATGGATGGCAGAAGTCGGGGCCCCAAGATTATGGGCACTCGTACTCGCATTCAAGACCAAATCGATGTCGAAGTCTGGTCGGAGCGAGTCGCTCGGTCTCGGCCTTTGGGGCGTTGTATTGCCTGGCAATTAAATTGCAAAATAATAATTTTTATTACCAACTTGACGACGATGCCGCCGACGATCGCGGTGGAAGACTCCCCATCTCGGTCTGTGGCCTCAAATGAAATGGAAATCAATTGCAATGAAACTGGCAATAGCATCGAAGATTGAGTCTACAGATACCCTAGATATTTTAGGATACTGCTATATCTTATAACAAGATGGATTATTTTATATTTACCTTAAATTGTTAGCCAAATAGTTGGTATTTGATGTCTCATAGCTCTGTATTTTTTTCCTTAAATAAAATGTCGTTTTTTAAGCCATAAAATTTATATTTAGCAGGGTATTAAGAGGAGAGCCAAGGATGCCATGTTAATTGAGCCGACTTTTGGCGCTTTCGCGGGGGCGATTGGGTATTTTCGACTTCAGTTTCGATGCTGTGGGTAGATCTTAATAATTGGCCATTGGCTTTCTCATCTAGCCGTAAAACTAACTAAATCTGTTCATAATATTAAATCACGATCGTTCAATGACCCCCAGATCCTCGCCATTTCACCCGCTCAGTGTGGGTGTCATGAAAATGAAAATGGGGCGAAAGGTTGTTAAATGATTAAGAGGCGTTGCATTAGCCACAATCCTTAAGCCCCCCGTCCAATTTTCATTCTCCTTTTTCTTGGCTCTTAGTCAGACGGCGACGAACCCAGGCGGTAGGTGCATTAGAAAGTCCGTGGGAAGTCTCTTTCAAGATGAGGGGCAAAAAGAAGGAAAACTATGGGGCAGAAATGGAGGGAATAAGGGGCGCGGCAGAAGTAGACTCTGGCTCTGGCAAAAACTTTTCGCAGTCAGTGTGAAATGCTTTTCATAAAGGAAGTAAGCCAAACACTCGTGAACATATGCAAAACTTAAGAGGTGGTAATGAAAAGCGCTAATATACATACTAACACACTGATGCGGGGAACTGGCACTGCGAAAAAATGACTATATAATTAAGAATTCAAAAAGGGTATAAAACTGAATAACACTAGTTTTTTAATAAAACGCTTGTCAATAAAATAAATCATTTATTTTATAAGAAATACTATAAACTTTTTGGAGCTCCGTATTTAAATTCGTTAAGCCTGTAAATTATGTTTTCTTTCTCAAATTAAATTTAAAAATCAGTTTCCTATTGTTAGTTTAATCAATTATTAAATAATATGTTTTTATTAACCCATTTTATATCCTCTTATCTCATATAGTCATATCTGTGAAGACTTAAATTCTAGGCATTTCTTCTGACTAATCTAATTAATAAATAACAGCTTTTTATTCAGTGCATTTTTGCTATGTTTGCATATGCACATTTTATGTTAATTGAAGCAATGCGTCAATGGCAATTCCCTTGCATTTCACCACCCCTTTCCACCTTTCTTTCCTCAACTTTGCTCTGCCTGACGTTGCTTCTCCCTTTTCCTTCGGCATTTTCCAGTTTGGGCTATGTCAACTGTGAAAAGCGCGTTGAGAAAAGGTGGAAAATCTTGAACCATTTCGCTAGAAGAACCAAAAACTTTTATTTCTACGAGTTCTATGTGGGCGTGGGTGTAAACTGACATGAACTCGAGGAAAATGTGGGCTTGGTTGGTTGGGGAAAATTGACTATTAAAGTGTGGAAAGTTTTAGACGTAGAGTTCTTAGGTGGCTTTCCTAAGTAGAAGAAGGTACGTCGCGGTAAAAGTTGGTATACTGATTTTAAAATTTAAATAAATATGATTAACAACTAAAGTAATCGAACTTATCGATTTAATCGGAAATCATTCACTACAGGCAATCACTAAATCAGTAAAATGCAACCCAAACATAGTACTTAATGCAATAGTGTTCCCCTTAGAATTTCTCAATTTTACAAATCAATCTTTTAGCGATTTTGCTATCGATATATCACGATATTTATCGCTACTGTAAATATTTGGTCAACGCACTTAATCTACGCTTAAGTGTAATTGAGGCAAACAAACATTGAACATGACCAAACTCCCCAAGCAGCTAATCAATTATGATCAGGCCAAGAGCCAAGGGCCAAAACATAACTGCTGCCACGCTCCTCCGTAACGCCCAGCGCCCAGAAGAAGAAGGAGGAGGAGGAGGGGCAGAAGAGGGCCTTGCATCGATTCCCAAGTGGAACATTATCGTGGCGATATATGGAGCCAAAAAGGAGCTGCGCACAATTTCCGGGGCTAATAATAAATATCAATAAGCCAAAAATTTATTACCAACTAACCGCAGAATTTGCGAAGGCTTCTGTGTGCTTCTTCTGCCAAGGAACTTCATCATTCTTGCCATCTCTTTCTGTTCGGTTCTTCCCTCTTTCTCTTTTTCTGGTCCTGTCTCGCTCTTTCTCTCTCTTTATCGCCTGCGGTGCCAGCAAATCCCTTTGATTAATTCTAATAGCCTCAGATGTTCAGGCTCGACATCATTTCTTTCGCTTAATACTCAATTTGGTGTTGTTTTCTTCCCCATCACCCCCCTCTCTAGCACTGTCTCTTTCTGGCCTGATAGGGCCATCTTTCTCGCACTCTCTGTTACAAGGCGTCAAGTTGTTTGCGTTTCTGTTCTGTGACTAATATGCAAACAAGCGAGCAAGGCAACAACAGCAGCCGCAGCATCAGCAGCGCCAACTTGGCCAATAACTTAACTTGGCTCAAATGCCGCCTCATGCCACATACCCTCGCGCCCCTCTGCCGCACAACCAGTCCCTCCTTTTCACACACTCACTCGTGTCAAAAGCAGACTGGGGCAACATTTACGCACCAGTCACGAGGAGGAGGAATAAAAGCGCAAAAAAAATGCAACCAAGTATGGTTGGGCACAGCGAATGCTTTAATACCCTTTAATAAACACGATAAAGCTAAGGAATTTATATAAAATAGTAAAACAGATGCATAATAAATAAGAAAATAATTAAGTAAATTAAAAACTATTTTACAGAATGCGTTAAAAGAATTCCTTGGACTACACTTATGGAGATTTTTGAATTGCTTGATATATTGGAGTCTCTTGTCAGTAAATATTTACAAAACTTTTAATTGGTAATTATTATTGTCTGAGCATTCGTAAATATTTATCTGTAATGTGTACGGAAATCGCAAAAGGAAGCATCCAATTAGTGTCTGCAGAATCAGCAGTAATCTGTAAATATTTACCAAATAAGTATTTTTTAAGAATTCTTAAATATGCATTCATTACGAATCGAAAAATTGCAATGCTGTACATGTACAGGGTATGGAAAGTCTGAAAGAAAAAACCGGAGAACGAGTCCAAGAGCGGCGGGACCATAAAGATAAGATTAGCACACGATTCGCAACGTTCGCAGCTGTTGTTGGGATCTCGGGTCGGGACTTGGGCTTCGATTGCTTTGTTTTCGGATTCCACACGGCAGCCAAAATGTTGGTACATCTCTCAAACCATCGGAAGTTGTTTATGAAATGAGCCAGGGGGAGGCGAAATATTTGGAATGTCAGTGTTCCTTGCTTATTTTTCCATGGCTGTAGTTTAACTGCTTTTTTTTTTAACGAAATGCGTTCAATGTTCTTTGGTGCTTTTTATCTCTGGAAATCCCCTGAAATTCACCTCGTTCTCGGTTTCATTTCGAGTGCCTCACATGCGCGCAGGCCATCATAATGCCTCCTATCAAGATACATTTGTATCTGCGGAGCAGTGGTGCATGTGTAAATATTTTTTACGACCCTACCGCCGCCTTTGCCCGCCTTTGGGCATCAATGGCTTTCGAGGAGTTGCGAGGATAATCGCGGGCCCTTCCCTTGCAGGCTCCTTTCTCTCGTACTTGCAGATATGTATATATTTTAAATGGCTGAGAGCGTGCGCCTTTTGATGTGTGGAGCGTGCCTGGGCATTGGGGTCGATGGTATTTATGGGCCTAAAGGTCAATCTTGAATAACCCGGCACGATCTAGAGTTGTACACACTACCCACTTGGGACACCCTCCTCCAGTCAAGGTCGAGTTCGAAGCGTGGCGTGTAAGAGTTAACCTCTTGAATACGAAAGTGAGGGGAGTGATTTTTCCGAGTGGCAGGTGGCGGCCAGTTTAGGGATGTGTGAGCTGCCGTAATTAAACTAATTGCTAAGAGCTTCTTGTTAACTAAATCCCAGGACTTGGCCTTTTTAAAGCATATTTTCTAGAATATAAATTTACAAATTTTGAAATCGTTCCATGCAACTACTACAAATATTAATTAAAGCATGGCAAGGCTTTTATAAACATACAAATTAATTGTTCCTCATAGGATTCCGGGAAATGCACATCATTAAGTTTCTATAGCTACGTTTAAATTACAAAAAAAAAAAAAAAGAAAACCAGAAGCTTTTCTCATCAGCGTCAACCACAGCAACAATTAATGGCCATTAAAACTGCTGCTCACTGAAACTGGCTGGAAAATAATACTGAAATTAGTTTCAGCTTGTTGCAAAATTTACGCATAGATATATTTTCAATGCAATTAAAATTGGCGTGTACATGCAAAAATTGTAAATTGCATTAATGCTTAATTCTGCGTAAATGTTTGCAAATTTTTGTTAGCCCAAGGAAAAACACGAGGCAATAAAAATGGAAGCTCGATAAAATATTTAGGCATTCATAAATAGTCTTATAATGCAGTGGGCCATGTGTTTATAATAAAAATTGGTTCAACAAAGTTTTCACTAATGAAATATGTGTAATAATATTATTTAGAAATTAGATCGTTATAAATCCATATATAATTTATAATTAAATTTTAAGGGAACGCTAAATTAAGCATATATTTTGAATAGTTAACAATTTATTTTAATTGCAAACTCATGAACCTTAATTAGTTTTATCTGTATTTAGTTCATCTGATTTATTTATTCTGCATATATAGTACATATATATGTATATATTTTTGATGCAATTTCCCTTCTCTTGTGGGTGATATAATCGTTTTGTGAGATTATATCGCTTTCAATGTTTTCAGCAGGAAATTAAATGCAATTTAGCGGGGACTCCAACCCCGGGACGGCTCTTAATGTAAACTTCACCTGCCCGCTATGCGTACCTGTGTGTGTCTGTGTGGGTGAGTGCATCTGCGGGTGTGTAGGAGATTGGTGTGAGTGCATTTCCATTTAAGCGCTGCGGCATTTGCCGTTTGTTGGCAATTCCTGTTGCAAAAAGGAGAGATGTCGCCCACTTGAAAATTCCCCTGTCTGCCTGCGAGTGTGTATGTGTGTAGCGGGAATTAATTATGCAGGCATATCATGGCAACTCCTGTTCTCTCTCTCTCGCGCCATTTCTCTGCATTCTGCCCTCACCACACACTCACACACACCCAAACACTTGCATCCTCTTTCCGTGTGCGGTTTTAATTTGCGAGGCTGTGCCCGTGCTTTTCGCCTGATCCTTTTCCTTTCCGCTTTTGGCCGCCGCATGTTTTCCCCAGACCCGCCCACCTTCCCGCCTCTCGCTTGTTGCTGGTTGGGAAATTTGCAATTTTTTGTATTTTGTTTTTGTGGCTGCTGCTTTGTTTGGCTTTCCATATGATTTCACTTGGCCCGCAGAAATCGATAAAAGGTGAACACAAAGAGGTAGGGGATCCTTTTGAGGAGTCTTTTAAAGTCACGTCTCGGGAATTATCCGCTATCGCCGATTTTGTTGCAGTTTTAATTGATTGCATTTTGCTTCATCTTGCCTTTGTCCACACTTTCCAGTGATAATGTTTTTGGTTGATAAAAAAAACTTAAAGTGTAGGGGAAGAGAAAACTAATTGTAGATTATTTACAAAATCGAAAAAAAAAAAATTTGAATGAAATTTGTAGGCCCACAGCCCGATGCAGTGACAAATTCCTGAATTATCGTATCTGTTAATGACGAAATGTAAGAAGCAGGCAGTAGTGGTTTTTGTTTCGGCAACAACAAGATCCCAATTAATTGTTTTCCCAAATTTATCAAATGCAGGTGCAGTGTACCAGGCGCTCAGAATGCAGTTGGAGGAGAATAGGCAGCTCTCGCGAGAGCACTGAACTGTTGTAAATTATGGTCACATTGATGTGAGCATACTGGTCCACAATATGGTCACACGGGTGTGTCCACGGGTGTATAATTGTATCATGGAACAGCTTAGTGCTCTCGCGAGAGCTGCTCTAGTTGATTTGTTCTTGTCACTCGCACGCTTGCTAGAAAGAGAGCAAACGATCTACTGGCATCACCGCATAGATAAGTGCATCGTTGCACTACTGCACTCTGTTCCCATGTTAAACGAAATGGAGAAACGTACAATTTCTTTGACGATTTCGTTTTATTTATTTTATTGTAGAAATTGTTGTTGTTGGTGGAGGCAGACAATGGTCCCTAGACGCCCAGAAGGCAGCAGAAGGTTGATTATCGGTTTCCTTTTATCAATGACGTCAATGCACAGATCAGAACCAGCGCATCATCGCCCTTCTGTTTTCTGTTCGCCTCTTACATGAAATGGGAGACGGACCATTTGTTTGACGATTTATTAAAATTGTTTGTCTAAACTGTTGTTGTTTGTTGTAAAAATTGTTGTTGTTGCAACAACAAGATCACCCGGCTTTGGCTGTGCAATCCTATGAAATGCATGGTTTCATGTACCAGGCGCGCAGAAAGTAGGAGAAGGCCGATCAGCTGTGTGCCAACATCTTTTTAAACAGCTTTTGATTGCCTCTCTCCTCTTCTCTGTCACGGCTTGACTGGTCTAAAAGCTGAGCTTTCCAGTACAAGTACAGTACGATAATCGATATAAAATATCAATCTAGCAGCTCGGCTTCAAGTCGACTGTCGATATTCAATGTTAATCAGGTAGCACTGCTCTGATCACGATCTGGCAACGCCATTTTCAGTGCTTGGGAATTGTAATAATTGTAATATTTCAGTATTGAGGTAATTACAAAACAAAAAATATTATGTGTAATATTATATTTTAGAATATTTCAGCATACATTTTATATTTGTTTAGAAATACGAATTAGTAACAGTAAAATGTTTTGCATATACTTAAACTCCAACTACTTTTAAATGGTTCAGAAAACTTTAAACCAAATCATCTGTTGTTCTGTGAGCGGATGTGCCTGCATAGCCAACCGATGATTTATTTTTAGGGGAGTGCGAAGAACCAAAAACAGCTGATTTATATGTCTTGCTCATGTTTTGTTTAAATTTTTTTCAGATCACTGGTTATGAATTCCGTTTAATGTTATTATTGAAATATATATGTGTATATATAATATATTCTATATTAAATATTATATTTTAAAGGTTTTAAGCTAACCCTAGTATATCTAAAAATGTATATTTTGTGCTTATTTAATTACTTTTTAATTTTATTTCTTAATTTTTTATATATAACATATAAATTAAATGGTTTTTAAATTTATTTAATGAAATGTTTATGTGCTTAAAGGTAAAATATTATGGAGCTTCTTTACTTACCTTTCAAACGCACTTACATACCTTATAGCTAGATTTAGCTAAAAACAGCCAAGATGACAGAACTCTGCACTCTGAATGAGCGTATCTGCGTTGCGTTTGCCTCATGCGCCGCCAGGTGGCGCTATCATCGTCGTGAACCCTTCTGGGTGCACTCTGCTTATAAATTCTATAAATTTTAGATCATAATGTGGCCAGCACCCATTCCGCGGAGCCCCTGTCACACTTGCCCCATCTGTGTACATCGGTGCAGGTGGGCGGCGGCTAGTGGGTGGCAAATGGGTCAAAGGTCGAGCCACAGCTACTATTTGTTATGCATTTTCATTAGTACCAACTTTCCAACTTAGACACTGTCATTAGCACGAAATAGGTTCACAAGGTGGTAATCGAAAAATGTTGGGATGTCTAATCAGAGCCTAACTAAAATACGAAAATTTTATTTAGTGGTTAAGCCTGGTCCACTAATAAATAAATATTCAAGATAGAGAAGACATCATTCATCCTCTGTATTTTTTATTGCACAACTGCGATTTTCTCCGCCACTCATTAGCGGCTCATTTCACTTTCTCTGTTTGACTTTCGCTGGCTGGAAATCATTAGCCCGGACTCCTTTAGCGCCAGCCCGCTAATTAAGCTCACTAAAGAAACACCCTGCGCTACTAAAAATAATTAAATAACTATTATTTTTTCACTGTCATATTTATTTGGATTTTTGCATAGTAATAATATGTTCATTTTTATTAGTATTGGTTGCTTTTTCTGCTTAACTTTTGCTTATTCGCTTTTATTATACATTAAAATTTATGCTAAAAGTTGTAAATAAAATCATTTTGAAATGTTTTACGTTTCGTTTATATATATATTTATATATATTTCGCTTGGTAATTTGTGGTAGCTTCTATAAACAATTACACAGATTTATTGAAATATTCAACGTCGGTCGCATTGTGAGATTGTGTATTCTATTGATGCGTGTATTTGCGCTTGTCCGAGTGTGCGGTGCGAATTTTAATAAATATTTTAATTTGAGCAAGTAGATTGCCCGTAAATTATGGCAAACAATCGATACAGTAGGGTAAATAATTACGCACGGAAAATGATGGGAGGCAGGACATTAAACGGCTTACGGTATCTGGCTAAATGGTAAATAAATTCACAATAATTAAACTCCCAAATTCCGTTCGAAATTAATAATTGAGCTCCTCGGACTGCCAGCAGGCAAATGTCATTAATATGCAAATGTGCGTTATGCAATCCGGGAATTATTTCTCGGTGGCCCAAATATTTTTCGCCAAATGGTTAAATTTTGAGTGCCGCTTAAATTTAGGTGTTTTTTTTATCTATAGTAAAATATATATATACAGTGCTTGGTGTCGGAACTATGTCGATAAACTTAAACTAAAAGTGGTGCACGAAGCGAATAAAAATTTAAAATAGCGCTTAAAATTGTTTCTTGTCACACTTTCTCGTCTGGCTCGCAATGAGTTATAAAATTGGAGATATCCTTAGATTAGTTTAGTTGTCACTATCAAAATGCAGGAAATAAGCAAGAGAGTCGAGTCTGTGTTGGGCTAGTTCACATTCATATGGTTTATACATTAATTATCTTGCTAGATTTACGTGTTAGTTTCTATATATTTTCTGGTATCCGCCTTAAATGCCATTTGCTTTCATGAGTTCAATGTGGGAATATGTATATTTAATAAAACACACATAAAGTTACACAATCTTGCGGATGGCTGGCCATTGGGAAATAAAATTAAAATTTGACTAGAAATTAAATATGAAAATTTAATTTTGTTCTTGTTGTGTGATTTTTCGAGGATTCGTTTTTGTTTTTTTTTTTGTGTTAAAACTTAGCTTAAATAACATGAATAATATATATGCTCATATCAGTATATGTAATTTATATATTTAATTTGTAATTTTAATGATTTGTTTTCGTTTTCTCGTGTGTTTATTATAATTAAATAACATAACATTAGTTAATTAAAACTAAAAACGCAGTCAATTTATATATTTGGAATTTCATTTTGCATACGCATAAAATACACATAACTCTTTTCGGTTTTTATTTCCATTTATGCATTATAAATGTGGCTTACTTGGGGATTTTCGTTATTGAAATATTCATGAACAACACTACGGCTTCTTATTGCTTTATGTGGTTTTCTTTTTGGGGGTAAAACATGCGCAAAAAAGTCTTATTTCTTGTTGCTAAAGGTAATACATTTTCGCTTTGTGTAGATGTTTTAGAGCTATTTTGAAAAAACTTCTCGAATTAAGGTCTTATAACGTCTAATACACAATCAGCTGATATACATTTAATTCGTATGTGTATATTAGGATGGGTCGATCTGTTTTGTATATAGCAAAGTGAAGATGCGTAGAGTACACAATCTTTGGGCAGTTTTTAAATTAAGTAAGAATTAGAGGTTAATTAGAACGATGAGAGTTTTCTAATTAGCAAAATATTTGCACTTGGCTGTGATTTTTCACAGAAATCTCATGAAAAGGTTCTTAGAAATATGCTTTGAAATATTTTCATTTGATTTTTTTGCATTACGTACTTTGGGGCACATTTTAAATGATTTAAAAACTCATCCATTTTTTTTAAACTCTTAATTATTATCTTAAAATTCTTATTGAAAGTATGTCCTTGAATTCTTGAGTTTATATTCGCATACTACTGATCGACCCAACCTTGTGTATAAATAGATTTGTTTTCGTTTTATTTTCGTATTGTTTTGTATAGGATATGCAACTAAATTCACGTCTCTCCTCTTGCTTTTACTCTAGTCGTCGGGCGGGGAGAGTTTCTCCCCATATCCCACTTGTCTGGCCTTGAGCCACTTGACTGAATAATACTTTTCCTGGTTCCGCTCGCTCGCTCGCTCCTTAGATTCGTCGGGGACTCGTCGCTTACGACATGGCATTGTAGGCTGTGGGCTGTTCGTGCTGCTTGGGACAGCGACCGTGCTTCTCCATATAAGAGCCGTACTCACATGTGGGCGGCTTGCAGCGACCTTGCTGAATGCACCTGGTTTTCAGAGGAGGGGGAGTGGGGAAAGCAAGAACAGGTAAGATGTGGGTAGGTGAAAATCAGGAATAAGCACTCGATTTATTTGCCACTCACTTGCGATTGTTCATGTCGAAGTGCTCGTTGCCCCGCTTCAGCCAGTCGCAGTCGTAGTTGCCGGAGCTGCAGTCGCACCGGCACTGTCCGTCGTCCTGCAGGATCTTCTCGAAGCTGCGCGGACAGGTGCAGCTTAGTATGGTGGCCCGCACTGCCGACTGTCCATAGTTGACCATGGCCGTGTCCTCGTTGTAGCTCGACCGCTCGATGCAGTGGCACTCCGTGTGATTCACAAATGTCCGCTTCTCGGGTACGCTGCGATGCTTGGTGCTCTTCACCTGCGGGTAATTCGGGAGTCCGGAAAAGGGGGAAATGGGAAATCCGTAAATGAAATGCCATACTTAGTTAATTGCCAGGGATATCATCGCACACATCACTGGCAGCTTAATTATGCCGGCCAACTATTTGCATGTTGAGCTTGCATAATTTCGACCCTAGCCCCCGAGCCCCCCGGCTCGTTTGCATATAGAATATATATGTCTTCGTATCTGGCAGCAGGGGAGTTGACAGCTTCCTAAGCTGACTGCTCATCAAACTTGTTGTCATTGTTGCCATGGCTCAGTGTCGGTCGGTTATACATAGCTATAGCTCTTGTAATTCTTAAATGAGTTGTCAGTTGTCAGTAAACAGGGGCTTAGCTGGGATTGAGGGAGTCTCCAAAGGGGTTGCCTTTTCTTAAAATGTTCAATAAAATGTGGAAATGATTTGGTATTTTATATAGCTACTTGGAGTATGCTTAGTATTTTTGTTAGGCTTTTTAATCAATCTATAAAAAAAGCTTGCAAATACTTCAAATATATTTGACAGAAACATCATGTTATCTTTAAGCAGCAACTGGCTGCTGGCCCCTTAAAGTTCCCCCTGTTTCTCCATGACTGGACGCCACTGACCGAGGCCATTAACAGACCACAAAACTTCTACAGCTGCTGATGCTTGGGATTGGATTGGATTGGTCCCATGGTCTCCTGCCCGGCTCTCCGATGATCCCCGCATGTCGCCACTCTTTCGTGGCTGGTCTGTGGTCCACATTTTACTCCGAACCCCTCGGTGTCCCCCTTGGAATTTGTGGGTTTGTGTTGCATGACAAGTGCAAAATGATGAAATGCGTATGAATTGCATAAATTAAGTTGAATTCGTTTAATTAAAATAATAAGTTGGCTATTAATCAAGCCCTGGCCACTCATCCATTCAGTTCCAAGATCTTTGTTTGGCAAGGAGTTGGAAACTGGGAAAATGGGAGAAAGTGAGAATAAAACAGCAGAGCAGCATGGCAGAAAAGTGCCACAGAAAAAATCTTGACAAATTGCGAGAGTTCTGTGAAGCATTTGAATTTTGATTGGACGCATCAAAGCAGAAACAACTAGCCAAAACCCAATAAGTTGACATAGCACCGAAAAGGGTAAAATTGGACGAGGAAAACCCCTGTTTCCAGGTATTTATGAAAATTCAGCAAATTGAGTTTCTCAGTTTCCTTCACTGCGCCTCGTGTTGTGTGGTTTTTTCGCTCTGTGGTGCTGGTTTTTGGTCAATGCAAACGTACAGTTGCGAATTGAAAAACTTTTTTCCACCCATACCTCTCACCTGAAAGTTTTAGGGTTTCCCTGCATGCTGACGGGCCAAGCGAAATTCCTTGAGAACCAGGACGGGGCTTTTCTTTACTAAGAGCAACAATAATTGCCGGAAACGGAAGTGCCAAGTGCTGCCGTTGTTACTTTACTATACAAAGGTCCCTCTCCCCACTTTACCCAAACCGCATTTGTGCAAAAAATTGCACTAAAGTGCTTCGCCTGTTTTTGCTGCTCAGTAAATATGCAAATCCCTCAGCCTATACACTCGGAAATAATTGGATAACCTATGGATCCAAATATTTAATTGATCAGAAAAATGGCTTAAAGATATCCTGAATTTATTACAGGAATATGAAGAAACCCGAATTTTTAATGAAAGCTACAAAATATTGAAGTTCCTAAACATTTTTAATAAAAACATCTCTAGCTGTACACTGGAATCAAAAATATATTCACGTTTGCTTTGATAATAAGAAGAAATATTAAAAACCTAAAATCTAAGGCAACATTTTCTCACAAAGTGTTGCAGTTATAAGAATAACAGTGTATATATAACCATATTGTTTATGAGTGTTTTGAGAGGGGGAGGTGCCTGAATTTAGGGTGGTTTACTTTCCAAGATGGCCTTTCTAATTGAGGTTGGGGTTTTATGCATGCAAATGCATTCGTTATACCCATTTTTGCCCCAAGTTCTCTCGGGAAGGTGCGTGTGTGTGTGCGAACCGAGCAATTAGTCAGTTATTGCTCGGCTTGCCAGGGGATTTTTTCCAAGGAGAAGAGGTGCGATTAAGTCAGCTCGGTGGTGTGTGAGCATAAAATGTTTTTCCTAAAATTTTCATGCATTTTCCAGAGGCCTCCCGAGTTGTTTGTTTGGCCAAAAACAATGGACGACGGGTCGAGAGCTTAATTGAGACGAAAATAAAAGTAGTTGGAGTATTTGTAAACATGGAGATTTCGACCAATTCCTGAGAAGGAATTCCCAATGAGTTTTTGACCTAAAAATGCAACAAATGTTGTCTTGAAAAATGTATTCATAGGTATGTTGTGCATAAAAATGTACAAACTACATTTTTGGCAAAATGCAAAATAACTTTTGCGCTTTATTTTATAGAGTTAGTTCTTTAAGCCAATGGTAAACTTTCTTATTGATATTGCTTCGAATAACCTTTATTTTTAGTGAAAATATCTTTCCCACAGAACAACTTCCATTTCACCTGACTAAATTGATGTGTTTTCTTAGCGAACTTTCATTCTAGCGAAGTTATGAACTTCAGAAAATTAGTAAAGAGTCAGATTTGCAGCAGCTGCCACTTTCCTTTATTTGAGCTACACTTCTTCCCAAACATGTTAGTTGTGCATAAATCCAAAGAATGCACAAGTGGTAACTGTCATCAACAGGGTTGATAAAGTTCCAGCCAGCAGGGATATTTGGGAAGAGAGATAGTTGAGTTGAATCCTTAAAGGGGAAGCAGTGTTGAGATAATAAAGGAAGGTGATACAGATAGAAAAATATATAATTTTGTACTAAATATACTGATGATTTCATCAACAGAAACCTGTGAGAATAACATTTCAAACTAATTTACATATTTTATAGTAAATGCAAATTTAGAATTGGAAAGTTGGATTGCAAGAGGATTGCACATATTCTCACAGCATCGTAAGAGGAAGTGCTAGGAAGGTGCAGTTTTTTTGAACATTTTTCATCCATTTCATGGCGCTCACATCAGCGTTGCATTAGGGAAGCTTTCCCTTAACTGCTGTGTAGGATACTGCTGCTTACCTCCTGCACCTGTTTCCACCTGTTTACGTGCTCGCAATTTGCATTTTCCTCGCCTTTTTGCACCCATTCCAAACCGGGGTACACACGTGTGGATGTCCCGCAGACTGGCCCGGGGATTTGAGCTGGGGAAAATTGCATTACGCAGCTCCAAAACTGGCGGCGGATGTGTCACGATAAACGGGCGGAGAAGGGGTCCTTCAACGACTTCTTCTCCTTTCTGGACTTTCGCCCACTTTCAAGTAGTGGCCACCCAGGCTTTCGCTGCTTTGTTTAACTCATCCCAAGCTTATTATGCACACGCCTCGAGCTGGCCACATTTTGTGGCAAATTAATTAAATCACCGAACTTCGGTTAGCTCTGGTCTCCAGATGGGGATGCACAGTAAAAAATGCATAGCTAATAAGTGAATAAAGAATCAGATCTGTATAGGAATTACTTGAAATATATTTTTAGATCTTAACTCAGTTAACTTGTAAATATAATCCTCTTTATATTTGATAAAGCTGCTTACTATATATGTATATCCCAAGAAATGTTTTCTCTGCATATATATGGAGGATATATGCGGAGATGGAGCTATATGCGATGAGGAGTTGGCCATTTGCCTGTCAGCCAATTGACTTTTACTTTGGCTTCGGTTTGCTAAACAAGCAAAACTTTGGCTGGGTGTGTGTGTTTTTATTATTGCTGCTCGTGGGCGTTGGCTTTCACGTTTAGGAGGCCTTTGATTTCAGCTTTTTCTAGCTGCCACCACTCCTCCTTCCTTCTCGCTTGAGTTTGCCCTCCTGCTAGCTCCTCATCCCGGCCCCCTTTTAGCTCCTCTTTGACTCTCGGGTGAAAGTGGAGGGCAGTGAACCCAGGAAAGAGAATCCAGGAGGCGAAGAAATGAGTGGAGACCGACTCATAAATCTCACAGCGCTTACACCATGTGCTGGAGTTTGCGGGGAGTTCAATGTCCTTTCCCCACACTTGCACAATGCAGAACGACCTGGCCCCCAACGTCCCCCGCCTACCTCTCCTGATGCTCAAAAAAGAAAACCTTACACCAAATGCAAAATTTGCGCAACATAAATTATGTTTTGTTAAAATGTTTACGCTTTTTTTTATGTTGTGTTGCTCTGGCTGCTCTTGTTGGTTGCATCCTCAGTCTGGTTATCGCTCCTTAAGGTTCCAACACCCCCGCCACCACAAGACCACTCTTACACTGAGGGAAATCATCAGGGAAATATAAAAAAAAGCATTTAAAATGCAAGCTGGCAGTGACTTGGTATATGGCTAGCAGAGCTATAAAAATATTAATAGAAGCAATATAATTCCTGCTCAAAAGGAGATGATAACTCAGTGCAACTGTCTTTTAATTAATTGTATTTTTTTCAGTGCACTATCTCCAGCTGAGTGTGTGTGTGTTGGCGTGTGTTTGCCTGCCACTTGACACCTCTCAATGACAAACCGCTGAGTTGCTTCCTTCTGGCAAAAGCTGCTCCTTCATATTCTTCTTCATCTTACTCCTCGCCTTCTTCAGATTCTCCTTCTTCTTCAGCGTCTCCTTCTTCAGAATCTTCTTCTTTTTCTTCTTCAGCTTCTTCCTTTTTACTGGCTTGTATTTTTTCCATACATATGTGCGCTTAAGCCCTAGACTGCCAACAGTTTTGGACATATAGCTTTAGTTTCCTGGCCACAAATATTTTTTGTACCCTAAGTCTGGCTGATGGTAGATAGAGGGGCAACAGGGGGTGTGAAAAGTTTGGGGAAAATGGTAGAAATTTGGGTGAAAAGGGAGAAGAGAAGAAGGGGAGAGAGAGGAGGGCTAGGATGATGGACACAAAAGTTCCTTGGGGCCATACACTTTGCTGCCAGCGGATTCCACGGAGCTTGTCATAGAGTTTGCTCTTGCTCTAGCCAAAACCGAATAAGTTTATTTTGGGGATTTCCCAGAAAGTGACACAGAGAGGGAGAGAGAGAGAGAGGGTGAGAAACTATTTGCATACTAAATTCGACTTTAAAGTGAAATTGTAGTAAGCCAAGATTTTAGAATGTAAATGTTTCCGTGGAGGCCACTATTTCCACTACATAGTTTTACTTTTTGAACCATTAATATTACGACTTTGAAACTAAAAGATAGAGCAGAAAATTGCAGGCTTTATTACAAATGTTTGTTCTAAAAGTTACAATAAATATTTTTTTAAAGTCAGGAAAGTTGAGCTATAGAGAGCATAGTAGAGCTTCATATTTAAGACCGATATTTAAGACCGATATATTCATTTTTGCCTTTAACAACATCGAAAACTTCGATACTTTTCCAGCTCTACAGGAAAGTAGACATTAATTCAATAAGTTATTTTAAAGCTACTTTAGATGAATATAATATACATATTTAAAGTTTCAAAACATATTTTTAATGAGTCAGGAAAAAAGAGTTCGAAAAACATTGATTTCTTAGACCGATATATCGATATAACCTATTAAAAACATCGAAAAGTTCGATACTTCTCCAGCTCTGAAGGACTACAGGATAATAAGTTTTAAATCTACTTTAGATCAATTTAATATACGATTAATATTTATTTGCATAACAAATTATGAAAACTATCCTCAAATATGCCACAAGTTTACTCTATTCAGCATAATTAGACAGCTATGTATTAAAGCAAAGGTCCCTCAATTCGAATTTTATTATAAACCTTATGCTCTGATTTCTTTGTGTTTCTCTTCTACCCTTTTTGAGTTTACAAGTCTTCATAACTTTATGAATTTTCACACATCTGCAAACAGTAGGAAGCTGAAATATTCCCAGTAAAACTTTAGCGCAAACAACCGCATATTAAATTTTGGTCCCAACTTTATTACGAACTCTTTAATCTGTTGCATATATATATTAAAGTTAATATTTTATGTTGCCCTATTGGCTGCGGCTGCCACAAGATTTTCCGATGGCTAATCTTGGCCCTCGTAACTTTGCCATTAATTTCAAGGACCCGGCCGCTCCCCCATCCGCTTATCTATCAAGTTTATCTCACAGGTTTTGGCTCCACTGCCGAAAATGTTAAATTACCCAACAATAATTTGTGTGGTTTTGCCCCCAAGTTTTATTGGATAATTAAGCTGAGGGGGAGTTAAGTTAACCCCCTCATAATGGGCCATGTGTGTGGGCGTGTTTGTCTTGTTCTTAAGCATTTTGCGGCTTTGTTTGCTTCGGAATTTTGTGCCCTCCTCACAACCAGTGTACTATATGTGTGTGTGTGTGCATAAATCTTGCAAGTGGAAACTTTTTGCGGCAAGCGCAGCATAAATATTTGAAAATTAAAAGCCAGCCTCGGAGCGCAGAGTTATGAGCTCCGGCGAGTCCTGAGTTCCCTGCCTCGAAGGCTCCTAATAAAAAAAAATGTTGCAGCTGCAAAAACGGCACCGCAAAAAGGGAATTTATGTAAGTTGAGCCAAGAAAGTAGCGAAGGAGGAAAATCAGCCCCTTATGAAGTCACTCATAATGGAAAACTAGGCAAATGCAGGCTTCCGAGGTAATAGGATACGCAAGAACAAATTACCAAGGCCAGTGAATGGGTCAAAGAAGCTTATGTTTACTTTCCAGAGGGAAAGTTTATAGCTCTAAAAATATATATTAGTTTTTCTGAGAATAAGAAAATATTTTTGAACAAGGAAAATATTATGAATATCATAAAGAAAGTAAAGGGAGAAATGTTATAAATGTTATAATAAAATATAATAAGCTAAGATAAAGAGAATACATTTACAAATCAAAGATTAAAAGGTTTAAATGCTTAGTAAAATTAAGGTATTATAGTTTACATTTAAAATAATAAACAAAGATAATTCAGTGGATTTTCGAAAGTTTTTACCCAATTTTTAATAATTTAAATATTTACTATATGACTTTACTTTCCATTCTTATCCTGTATTTATTTTATATACCTTTCAAGCTCATATATATTTTTGCTGCCTAATTTAACTCTTTTCCGATTTAATTAGCAAACCATCCATCACCCTGTCATCAGTACAATCTGTAGCATATTATACTTAAACAATAAGACTTTTCTCCCTCAGAGCCCGACAAAAATACTTAATTACATTCTCGATTTCAACATGTATTGAAAGCTCGTTATACTACATATAACAAAAAAGAACAGCAAGAACAATGACGGCAGCAACGGCAGCAATAATCATATCATGGGGCATAAATCACCAAACAAATTGAATTATCATTGCGTCATTAAAAAGTCATTTCAGCCGAGAGCCCACGGTGGAAAAAGAAGTACCCGGAAAATAAAAACAACAAGCAACAAAAATTGAAACGAAAATAAAGGTGAAACGATATAATTATGTTGCAATATGGCGCCCTCAAGCATGACCTACGCCCACAACACCAACAATGAGAATAATAAAACCAACAACGACAATTACCGTCTACGGTAGGATCAGAGGGAGAGACAGATATACCCGCGCAGAGAGAGACGGAGACATCAGCACTTGGAAGTCGCCAGCACGAGCACGTTCGCTTTCAAAAGCACCAAAACCTAAGCACAATGAATGCGCTCATGTCAGAATGAAAATTGCTTTTTATTTGCTATCGTTGTTTTTCGTTTTGCTGCTGCTGCACCCAGGCGCAGCAATGAATGAAAAACATTTTCCGAGGGGGCTAGGGCTTGGCCAAGTCCCAGGAGTTAATAGAAAATTAATCTAGGACAAGTATTTGTTGTTAATCAATTTAGAGAGTGTTTGGTATAAAAGCATTAAAAGAAAATTTCGAGATGTATTTTAGTTCATTAAAATATAAGAATATAATGAATATTTTAAAATGCTTTTGGAATTCCCTTGCACTAAGAACCGTACCTATTTTAAACTCTTTGTGAAATATTCAAATTAAAATTACATAAGGAAATTGGCTATAAGTATCTCATAATACTTTTATTAGTAAATTCCTATTAATTTTTTTATTTATATCGATCGCTTTTGTAATTCAGGAATGAATTCAGCGGTGAAATGGCTTTAAAAAATTCTAGAGAAGAGTCTAATTGATGTTTTTTGATGAATGAAGTCCTCAGTTCATATTCAGTTGTAAAATGTGTCAAATAAGTTCACGATTTACGTTTTTTCAAAAGAGTTTTTAGCGTGAATTCACGAGCTACGTTTTTTTAAAAATGTTTTTGGCATCATCTTTAAGTTAATCAGTCCTTCCACAAATCATTTTCATTGGTTAACTCATGAGTAAAAAGGGGGTAATTTTTCTTATTTATATTTTTAATTCTATTTATTTCGCATTTTCCTAAATTGTTTGTAAGCCCCAGTAAGTATTTATAAAGAGCTACTCACAAAGAAATACCGCTCAACGTTGTGGGTGCTCTTGGCGGCGCATATTTGGGTTCTGCTGGGACAACAGCCGCTGTCCTCGCTGCAGCGATGCAGAATGGCGCAGTGGGGCGTGTAGATCTTGGAGGGATCCTGCTGGACCAGCTGGCATCGCTTCTGGGGCACCCGACACGTGGCCTCCTTCAGCACCTGGTTCATGTGGGCATGGGCGAGGGCTGAACAGAGGGAAAGTCCTCGGATTAGCTTCTCCTTTGGAGCGCCCAAGGGTCGACTTACCTCGCTCTCTCTTTTGCTTCTGGGCCTGTAGCCGTCTCGCTCGAAGCGCCGCCTCGGGGGTACCCAGCTGCTCCTCCTTCTTCTGGGTTAGCTTTCCGGTTATGTAGTTGCGTGAGTAAATGCTCTCAACATCCTGCAAATGAAAACAAGGTTGGCAAAACTTTAGTTATGCTAATTGATGGCTTCGTATTATGTTCGTTTTGTTTAGGTTTGAAGAGACGTTCATGTTCATGAATCCCCCAGCAACCATTCCCCAAACTCCTGTCCGCACATATCATCACTCACATTACGCATACGCCACCGGGCCGTAGCCATAAAAGTCGGTCGCATTAATAAAGCCTCCATTTGGGCCGTGTGATGACAATTTGTCACCATTTTTATTGTCCTGTAAGACTGGGCTGGGAATAGTGGAGAGAGGGAGGCGAACACAGATTGAGGTAACATGCCAGTGGAACATTAACGAGAAGTTGGTACCACACAGAAGTTCATAAACTAAGAATTCATGTGCACGCAGACGGCACCAAGCGCAACAAAAGCAACATCGACATTAACAGCAGCAACAGGAATGAAAAAATATTACAAGTGATGAGTTTTTGGGACACTAAAATACCCTAACTTTAAAGCAAATTGTAAAGCAATTAAATTAATATTGTATTATCAATGTAAGCAATTTTTAAATATTTCATTTCAGTCAGCAATTTGTTGTAAAAATTAAACAATAAACTATTATAATGCCAAGTACAAGATATATGCTTAGTAAGTTTGTTCCTATGTTCAAAACTTCACTCTCTGCCCTGCCATACTTAATTTAGTTGTTTTTTAGTTCCAAACTTTAACCTCTTAGCTTCGCTTAACTCCATATCTTTAATCTCCACTCGAAACTGGCAAAGTCCATAGCCAAATCGTGGTACCCTTGACCCATAAGTGCAGAACAATGGCCACATGAAACAAATTGGCATTCAAGGCAATAAATACGACAGCGAGAACAATAGAGAAGAAATTGTCGGACACGGACATGGACATATAGCAATGCTCTGGGAAAAAAAAGGAAATCAACCTGGTGGGTTCTGGTCTGGTCCAGAACCAGAACCGAAAAACCAGGCCCAGTCAACCACGAATTGGAAGCGAGACGGAATGAAGTAAAAATGTTGACCAATGCGCACAATTGGCAATTTGTGAAGTTAAGCGAAATTAATGAGCTGGCTGCGTCCATAGCTCTTGCACATACAAAAATATATATATAAATATATAGCCAGATATACGTACGTGCAGTGTTGGTAAGAGCGAAAGAAAAAAATCATCGTAAATTGTGCAAATGTGGGTGGGCCAAATGGCTAAATAAAAGGCCAGCAGACAGAGTCGTACGAAACGGAGCTGCAGGCCTGTTCATTAGTCACACATTGAGGATATATATACATATATACTACATGTTTGGTGTGCTATAAGGTGCTCAAGAGCAATTGGCATAAATCTTCGTCTTCGTCTCGGCATTGTGTCCATTCCCATTCCCATTCGTATTCCCACTTCGATTCCAATTCCCATTCCGATTCCCATTTTCATTTGGGGGCTTAGCATTTCTGGTCCATTTGCTTCTGGCCGAAAACAATGGCTCTTTGATGTTGGTCAATGATTTTTAGCGGTTTAACCTTGAGGCTTATGAATGGGGGGCCTCCCATTGTTGTTGGTCAGGCTTAAGCTTAACAGGAGCGGGGGTGGCGGAAGTAGGGGGACTTTGGAAAAGCCTGACAAGAATGTGGCGTTAATGCCAAGGCAATGGGCTTTACGGCCAGGTAGATTCTCATCTGCCCATTGGCCAGCATTAAAAGTTAATGCAATTTGATTGAAATGCTCTGGGTGATTTTCTGCGAAAAGAAAACCACTCGAAGATAATGGTCAGACACTTGAGGGAATTGGTGATAAACTTAGTCTCAGGTGAGAAGTGCTTCTAAGATTTATTAAATATATTTCTTCTAAGCAAAGTTATACCTGTAAAAGTCTCCAATGACTTAGGAATGATTCGTAATTTAAACTATATTTAGGGTCAAGGTTTGGTTAAGTTTTGGATTTCAAACTCACTGCAAAAATCTTCCAAAACAGCTTTGAAACTTTCTTATCTATTCGAATCTGGTTGCTCCGTATAAATTACCAAACACCCATCCATCTTCTGGATTTTTATCTCATTTGGCAAATTACATTTGCAAAAATAATTTCGCCTGACCTGCGAACTTCCGTTTTATTTTTTTGCCTCCTTCAAAGCCTGGGCGCACTGCAATTAAATTTGTGTTTTTTCCGGGCTCCCTTTTGACTCGATTTCCCCGCTTTTCCGCCCAACTGTTGACGACACTTCAGTCTGTGACGTTGGCTGAGAATTTATCACCTTTCTGATATTACCAGTGCCCCCTCTCTCTCTCTGGCGTCGGTGCCTGTCTGCCTCGCTCGTTTGTCAAGTTTATTCAATTTTGAAAACTGCAACGCGGAGAAAGGAGAGAAGGGGTATTCCCCTTGCCAAGCTGCCTTCACTTTCATCAAACTTCTGGCATTTGACGCCGCGCTGGCTGGTTATTAAAAACTCAAACGCCCCTCGAGGAGAGCTTCTACTCTTCCTACCCAGCCATCAGACACTTGGCCGTCGAGTTGAGTGCTGAAATATTGCCGCCTCTCTTCGGGGGATTCCCTTTACTCGCCCAGGCCATTCCCCGTCTGGTTAGCTCTGCTCCGTCTGCTGCTGTTTGTCATATTCCATTTCCCAGTCGAGTGGTGTTTCGATGGGAAAGGGAAGGTTGCACAGCGAAAATCCAAGGACCATGGCTAACTAGGATTTCAGCCATTAAATGGTGAGATTTAATTAAAAGCTGTGCTAGCCGCAGAGCTGAACCAGCCTTAATTTAAAAGGATCGGTTATTAGAGGAACTTCTGAGCTTAGATTTGTTTAAAATTAATGTTGGGTTTCAAAACTTCTTTAAATTCCATCAGAAATATCTATTACCCATTGAAAAACTGAAATAAAGCCAATACTTTCTGATATTCTGATACTGACTTAATTGTTTTTATAAGATCATATATTTCTCCCAGTGCAGTACGAGAATTTGAAGTAGAGCAGTGCTCTTGATATCATATCAAAGTCGAATGCTTTTATTTATTAGCTGCATGAAAAATGGACTCTATGGATAGGTGGGAAAAAAAGGTGCAGAATGAAAACTCGCGTTTGAAGTGATTTGAAAAATGTTTGAAATGAGTTTTCTCCCCCATTTCGTGCTGCATACTTTCGGGGTGTTCGTGTCAAATTGCGCATACGCCGCATGTGACGCGAGGAATTATTTTGAAAATTTATTTGCATAGAAAACCAGGGACAAAAGTTTGGCCAGATAAAAAATGCTACAAACTGAAAAGCGGAAAGAAAAGTTTTGCATTGAAAAGTTTTTTTTTGTGGCCGCGAGGAGAGAAAAGTGAAAAATATCCATACGGAAAAATAACAGAGACACACACGCACAGAAAAGCACCCACAAAAATGCAATGGAGAATATTTTGCTTTGCTGAGGTAATTGTTGTTTACTCATCAGGTGCAGCAGCTACCTCTGACTCTTTGAACTGTTACCTGTTTTGCCTCGATGCGTTTTGTTGCATATAAATTGTATTTGTTGAACTTTATAATGGCAATGAAGTTGATGTTTTTACGGAGCAATTTGCTCCAACTTCTATCTGCCTGTTTCTGTCTCTTTTGCGCACTTTCTCTTTCTCTCTCTATCTCTGACACTGACTCTGGCTCTGTATCTTTGTATCTCCTATACTCTTGCTAGTTTTTCTTCTTTGGCCAAAAGTTTTGCCAACTTTTCTTTTAAGGCTGGTCTCATAAATTTGTATTATGAATGCACATATTTTCCCCGGCTTCAGTTGCAATCTCTCTCTCTCCCTGTCTCTTTCTAACGGCCTATGGCCATCTCTTTCTCGGTGTGGCATCTGCGGTGCAAATATGTGGCTCAGTTGGTGGCCGCTTTGTGCGGTTAATGTGCATTTGGCAGCTGTTCGGCAGCAAGCTTTGTGGCTTTTCCCCATAAATATTGTGCCCGAAAATTCCAACTTGTGTGGCAATAAAATTAAACAAACTAAATCTGTAATAAAATCCATCAAAATTTGGAAATAACTCGATAGAATATTTCAGCTTTCTTTAACGATTAATGGTGGCCCTTGCCGGCCATTTATAATTTAATTAAAACACAACCACCGTTTCGTTAACACACGTGTAATTTGCTTTTTGAATGAATTTAACGTTATTTATGTCCGTTCTGGCAGCCTCAGCATTTACGCAAATTTCCCAGGTGCCTTATTTTTCATTCAGGAGCAACAGCAACAGCAGCAGCAGTACTCGTAAAATCCAACAAGCCGACTGTGCTGCGAAAAAGGCAGCTTAAAGTCCTTTAAGGCCAACAGCGAATGAATTATAAATGTTAAGCCGACTGAACGATGGCAACCTTTAGCAGTTCCACCTCGGATCTTCCAGGGCTCTTGAATCGCGCTGGTTTGGGAATATGACCCGTAAGGGAGATATATATATATATATATTTCACATATGTATATTCCGATTCGCATGCGTTTATTCCTTTTGGTCATTTTGCCTGGCCTTTTATCTCTGCCAGGGGGGAGCCTTTAAAATTGATGTTAATGTTTGTTCATTATATTCCTGAAGTTAATGTTTGGAGATTTAATATTAAGATCAAAATATTTTGTTGTATTGAACTTGTATGTAGGTAACATCTTTCCAAATGTTTCTGCTTATAATTTCATGTTTAGAAGGTTCTACATCAACGAATTTATTTAAAATTTAAGCTGAGTCTTGCCTGCTGTTATTCTGAATGACGGTTTTTATTTTGCTGCGTTGGCTTCATTAAGCAAGTTAATGCTGACCACGCCCAAAACACACACACATGCCACTGGGCTGAAGGTTGGAGGGAGAGTGGGGGTGTGCCTGGGGTTTGTCCGACACAACGCTCCTTCCATCAGTTTTCAGGCTTGTCAGCTGCAGTAACGAAAGACAGCAACAACCAGGTAGACCCTTTGCTGGACACGAAACCTGCATCACAATGCAGCTGCAGGTGGGCATCCACACTTTTGGCACGCCGCCCTTTAAGATAACCCACATTCTACAGTGGCTAAATGTATGATATTTTTATAAATTATAAGCAAATTATAAAGAATATTATCCAAGAAATATAATAGATAAAAAGAGGTACTACTTCTTTGTTATTATTATTATACTAATAAAGAGGTAATCCCAGGAAAACTATCAAAAATTTATTGACATGAAATTTGAACTATAGAAAATTTAAATAAATATATCTTACAATATAGAAGCACAAACTAATTAAGCCATAAAACTTATAACATTTTCCCACAGTGCCTTGTAACCATGTTCGAATTAAGCTTGGGGCACCTCACTGTCATTGGTTTCTGAGTAACCCTTTGACAGGGATCCGCATGCTGACCTCAACTCATCCAACAATGGACAACCACGCCCCAATTTAATGACTCCCTCTCCCCTTATTGGTGGTTGAGAAGGGGAATCATGGGGTCTGTTTGTTTTGCGGACTTTCACTTGCTACGAATGTCTATCTGTCGGTTTACACGTCCTTCTGTCGAAAATGTTTGTTTTGGGGTGGGCAGTGGAGGCGGGATTCAAAGAGAAACCTGATAAGGTGCAGGATAATTCAAGAGAAACAGAGATGGAGCTAGCTATAGACAGAGAGAGAGATGTAGAGAGTTACAGACGGCCTGGCTTCTGACAGCTGTCAGTCGATGGATCTGTTTGAAATGAGACAAAGAGATGTCAGAAATGCCCAACATATGACTTCATTACCATTGATAAGGATATCCAATAAGGGCGGCCTTAATAAAATTCAATTTGTACAAGGTTAAAGAAATATTACATGGAAAAAATTAAATTTAAATAAAATTTAACAAAGAAATTACTCAAATTTAAAGTTTTAAGAAATTACCAAAGTTTGGAGTGATAGTAAAAAACCCTCAACAACAACTGCAGCCTACTTGAAACTCTCATTAATTAGCCAGCATTCTTGTTGGCAAAGAAAACCGCAACAATCCGGGACAACATTAATGCCAGAGCCACTCTTAACCCCCTGGTGCCTGCGCCCAGTTTTAACCCCACCAACTATTTTGCAATTCAAAGCGCTGCAGAAAAAAGCCACAGCAAGCGCCAAAAGTTTACTTTGCATGGAGATAAAACCACAGAAATACTTGCCAACTGGCCTGCAATCTGGCTGAAATCCCCCGCCTGATCCTCCTTGCGTTTCGACCTGGACATACCCGAAGGTCCTGGGGCTTTCCAGGACACTCACATGCCCGACGCAGAGCGGCAGCCAAAAAGTGTCAAATTTATGAACGGCTTGCAAAACAAATTTAAAATCTGCAACGCCAAGGATGCGAGCTGAAGTTAGAAGGCGGACTGAGATCGGGGGCAAAGTTTAAAGCCTGCTTTTAGGCGAACAACAGTAGCCGCAAAAAGTTTCGGCCTGGTCAGCAGAACACCCAAAAAAACGGAAAGCCACAAACGGCGAGGAAAAAGAGTGCAGCCAGAAACCGAAAATGAATTTTCAGTGTTGCCAACTTTCTGCGGTCCTGTTGTTGTGTTTGTTGCCAAAAGGGGGAAAAGTGGAGAGGGAAGAGAAGGGGTAGGAGGGCAGAAGGGCGGCTACGCAACGCATATTATTTGTGCAGCGCAACTGGAGCAACTCGTAAACCGAAACGCTGGCGCTAAACGCTCGCCATAAATTCATTTAGTAAGGCAGCACTGGCCATAAATTTCCCGGCTATCGATTGCAGCGGAAATCCAAGCATCGAGGGGGTGTAAGATGTGGGGTAGTGTTGCTACAAAATAATAATAAAAAAAAGAAACAACAGAAGCTGCAAAGGCAACCAAAGCCAAATGCCGAAGGCGATTAAATAGTTTATGCTCGCTGTTTATATTTTGTGAAAGGGAATTTGTAGGGCACATTGGCCGGGCGGAAAATCTGAAAAGTTGCCAAAATAATTCTAAAAGTTCAGTTAAATGGATCTATAAACGAAAAATAAGAAAGATTCATGGCAATAATAATAAAATTGATGTCTGAAAGATTGAAAACATCAAGAAAGAATGGAAACATTTCACAGCATTATATTAGAAAAATATTAATGGATATTTATTATTGTTTTAACCTTCTCAAACATATTCTGTAGAGTATTTAAAATTCCAATAAGTCCTATTAGTTTTTAACATCTAACCTCCATTTATCCACCCTTCTGTTTCAGTAATTTGGCTCGATAAATCAGATTTATATTTTTGGCTGCCAATTGAGCATGGCCAAAAAGGTTTTTTGCACGTTTGTCGTCCACAGGAACATGACAGCAAAAAAGTACAAAAACCGTACAAAAAAAAAAAACATAAATTTAAGCGGAACCGGAAATCAGAGTGCCATTTGATAAAGATAAAGAGATAGATGGTGACAGGAAGGAGTTCGCTTAAAATAAATGTGCCCAGCAGCAATTAAATTCCAGTGGAAGCAACACAAATCCATTCAAGGTGCGACAGTTGTGTCCAATTTAAATTGCGAGTCCCCAGTCTCATTATGACCTTTTTTGGGTTTGCCAGCGAAAACTTAATATTAATGACTTGCTGGGAAATTAATTTCTTCACTTGACTTTCGCCGCTGAGCGGTGGGGAGTGCCGAGGGGGCGGCCTCCTTCAGTTTCCCGATCCCATTTCCAAGTCTGTCTTTCTTTTTCTTCACTGTTTCTTTCCTGAACCCCAAGTGGGTCAACATTGATTTCCGTCAGTTGATGGCCAAAGACGCCAGTACCGTCGATGGACGCAGCTCATAAATATTCCAGGCGGCACGCGCTCCTCGTCCAAGGCACCATCCCCTCCCCCTTCTCTGCTCAGTGGCACCCCCTTGAAAAAGTGGCAAAGCGAGACGACAAACTTGCTCCGGTTTGATATGTTGTAAGGAGATGGCTGCACAATTGCAGAAGCTGCACCATTGATTGAAAATAAATAAATTCGTTGAAGGAAAAAAAAATATAAATAAAATCATCAGAGCAAGTTCCAGAGGGCCCCCTCAGTTGTAAAGAGAATGCCAGAGAAACGGAGAATTCAAAGCAAGCGTTCTCAATGGTTTGTTTGTATTTACAACTGAGGAAGCACAATGAATGGAATACTGTGAATGAAATTAAGTAGAATTTCTTTGTGAGTTATGCTATTGAATTTATAAAACTTGCTTCATGATATTTAATAGTTTAAACTGTATACCAAAATCAGAGATGAAATATAGATAACTCATTTCGAGGGCTGATTTAAATATCTTTAGTGAAATAAAGTTAATTATCGCCTTAAGCTTTTTAGCTGAAATATTTCCCAGAATTTCCTCAATCCATTTAACATTCCTTTCTTATTAATTACTGCTTTCGTTTTGCTGCAAGTTCATGCGAAATATGCCTGTTCTGTGTTTGTTCATTTTCAAAGATTATATCATTTTTCATTTTGTGCAATTCCTGGAAAATGATGTCCTCACATGCGAGAATCTGCTTGCCACCTTGCCCCGCATATTTTTCAGGCCACTTTTATTCTCGTTTCTCATTTTTTATGTTCGCCCTTCCAACTTCTCCCCGCTTAAATGATGTAAATATCACTCAAATATCGAGCTCATATATATATATATATATCCGTAAGTGTTTGGCATGTATACTTAATGCCAGTTTATGGCAGTTTTCTGTGGCTTTTGCGCCTTTGAGACGTTGCAATTTATTGATTTCGTTCGTGCTTTATTTAATTTCTTACTTTCCCATAATTTTATCGGGGCCATGACAGGCTTTTGGCCAGGACAGAGGAGGCCTGAATAAATGATGATGCCGCCGCCAATGTTGAAGGGCTTAAAATTCACGATTGAGGGAGCAGCATTAAAATTTTGAAAGCGGTTTCCTGTAAAAGTTTCGCCAAGAATCTCGTGGGCACTTTACTAAGCCAAAGTCAAAATCGATTGACTTTGATTTTATACTTAGGGTTCATTGGCTTTGTGCCCTCCCATTTGTTGAACTTTAATATTTCTGGAGTCCTCTTCACTTTCTGTTGTTTATCTCCTTTCGAGTTTTCGGATTTTCATCGCCTAAGTAATTTCATTAACAACGAAAAACTTTCAATTGATGCCCGATAAAGGGATGTACATTGACAGCTTGAGATTTTCAACTCTTTAAGCCAACCCTCTTTTATATTATATCCCCTAATGATTGTCAACATTTTCCCGGTTTCCAGCTTCTGCTGCAGCTCCTTATCAGTTTTTTTTCTCAAGGGTTTATATATAGTATGTAAACATGTTTTAGAGGAAGATGGATCCCCTGTTTATCGGGCATTAAACCTCGTGAACAAGTGCAATGTCTGTTAATCTACCCACACTTCTCCCGCATCTCTTTTTTCCCAGCGCCAGGCACTTTGAACTCCGCCTGAGGTTTGCTCTGGGGAAACTTCTTTGAGTCGGGGCG
This sequence comes from Drosophila kanapiae, assembly GCA_008042475.1. NCBI lineage: Eukaryota > Metazoa > Arthropoda > Insecta > Diptera > Drosophilidae > Drosophila > Drosophila kanapiae. Next base: position 133,285 of record VNJM01001466.1, read on the forward strand.
AGGCTGTTACCCTTTTCTTTTTCTCCTTCTATTCAGAGATGTTTGGGGCTCGTAATTGAATGGTGCCGCAGTCTTACAATTATCTGCTCCTCGGTGAATGCAATTTCCATCCCCCTCTCTTCGCACCTACCTCGATGCGGTGTCCCCCACTCTTCGTTTTTCTCCCATTTTCCTCATTGTAGTTGCCGCCTTTCCTGCTCTAATGGAGGCTAATGAACTGCGGTTGTGTTTGTAGAGGGCGTGTGGAAATTCCTGTGGGGCAGGGGGGTATAGAATCCCGAGCAGGTAGAATTGTGGAAACACAAATCCAATTAGTGAAGTGAATATGATACATCCCACCCGATTGAGGCTGTGTATTCAGAGGATTCTTACAGGAATAAATCGGGTTTGAGGTGTATAAATACGGATTTTAATTAAATTATTTGAAAATCATTTAAAAACATTACAAACATAATAAAGAATTTAATAAATAATAATTAATAAATAATAATAATAATTTATATTTTGAAATGCATTTAACAAATGCATAATAACAAAGAGATACTTTGTTATTATTTTAAGTCCTTGGCCTTAATAACCCCCATCATTGCCAATCAAATAGTAAGCACTAGAATAATGTTTCCTCTTTAAACACTATTAATAGGGTTAAAGTTCACTCCGAAAAGAGCAAGCAAACAGCTATTTAAAGCTTTAAATATTTATAAACAAAACATACAATTTCCAGTGCTTGGCAGATGCTCACCTCAGCTGCGAACAATAACAAATATTCACGAAAATAAAGCAAAGCAATTAAAGTGCAATGGAAGCTATATCTGACATACGTCCGCATGCACTTAATAATTAATCTTTGTTGCACAAATGTTTGCATTGAATTAAAATGGCAAACGACAGCACAAAATTTATATAGAATCCAAATCGCCAACACTGCCAAAATAGGAACAATTGAAAGCCGTCGGAATTGAATTTGGCAATTGTTCATTCAATGTTTGGATATACGGAACACAGCTAAATATTGGTTTAAAAATATATTCACTGATATTTACATATTTTTTCCGGCGACATTTATTGGCGCGCACATTTCCATATATGTACATATAACCAATAAAATCCGATTGTTTTCGAGGACTCTGGTTTTCTGCGTGCAAAATAAATGGCATTTACGGAGCATCTATGCGCATTTAGGTTTCGGTGTGGTTTGTTGACGGGTCATTTGGGTCACTCCCTTCTGGGAAAAACACACACAGCCACAACAACGCAAACATTGACCTACATTTCAATTTATTTTATTTGCTGCGGGTGTCGTTGTGGCGCATTCGTGATTTGTGCGAGAAAAACACAAATGAAAGTCATAAATTTCAGCGCTACATGAACAGGGCTTGTCTTTCGCCGGACCCTTTTCCCCCTCAATCTCATTAACCATTATCCCAGTCCAAAATAGATGTAGGTCACAGGGTAAGTAATGTCAGTAATCGTAGGATACGGATATGGATATGGGTATATGGCCATAGAGGCCCAACGACATTCGCCAGTCAAATCAGCGTCAAGTTCGCGAGCCAACGTTTCAATTAAACTGAGTTCGCAACGAATTTCAGACCACTAGACTGCCGGCAGACGGGAGCCAGACAAGTCACGTTTTCTTTTCCACTTTTCCAGCGCCAAGAGCTATATATGGAAATGAATCGGCTGGGGATCCATCTATACCCTACACGGAGAGGTGATGGCACGTGGGTTTTCCACTGATTTCGATCGGAACATCATCAGGTAATTGGAATTGTACGTGGTGCTATATAGTATTTATTTGAGGGAACTACATATACGGGGGAGAGCTATTAAGGCTTAATAATGATTAAATATTTATTAGATCCCGATGAATATTAGGTTAAATATATATTTTTAAGGATTTAATAATTAGATTTGATTGATTTCTGTGCGATTAATATAATCTCTATTTAGTTATAAATTAACTACAAATAATATGAATTAATAATTATTAGAGTAATTTTAGACTCCTTAAAACTTAAAGAAAACAAAATGAATAAGAATTAGTATTAGCAATAACCGTCGAATCTATGTTTCTTTAATTTATCAAAAAGTAATGCAGTTTTAATGAGTTCCCAGTGAATATAAGGATTTAATCTTGTGACTGTAAATAAAATACTCAAAACCCCGTTTCTAGTTCCACCTAGGGCATTCCGAAATTCTCTATACTTTTCCTCAAACCCCATATTCTGATGATTTTGCATGGCAGTCGGCGGCAGTCGACGCCGCTTTTTAATTGAATATTCAAAGCACAGCCGCAGACTTTGCATCGGCATGGCGCATATAGTGCTTATGGCAAATCGCACATCGAATTGATGGACAGGTCTCTGTGGGTGCGACACTAGCGATGACAGCTAGGGGGGTTAGAGGGGTTCCACACAATAAATAGATGAGGCGAAAAGGGGATCCATTCTCTATTCAGCAGTGTGTAAATATTTGCGAAACGATTGCAGATGCAGGCGGAGATCTCGTTGTTCGCCGATCGCTGTTGTTGATGGTTGACCAACAAATTGGTCACGATCGTTAAGCAAGACGCCTATTGTAATTGTTCGAGTTGTGTTTGGAATCGGAATCGCAGTCGTTTGCAGGTCATCCACCCGGGGCACAACAGATGCAGTCACTACTCGGGCATACTATACATATACTATATATGTGCATTTATGATCACAACGATGATGGGGGCGTATATGGCAAGTTCAATGCAACGGAAGTGCCGGCAATTGTCAGGAGTGGTTTCTCTATAGTCTGTGGTTTCATTATAGTTTCAAGTTAACTTCAGTTGTCTACATTTTACATGACACATATAGACAGATAGACAGGCATACTTAGTTGTACAAAATAATAGTAGTTTCAAGAGAGTAAACTGGGGGCAAGCTAAGAGACAATCTCTTTTCAAGTTGACTTTAGTTTTCCAGTTTTGTGATAGATAAGGTAGCTTTTTAGCGTGCTAGTAAAATTAAATATATCTATATATCATTTAAAATGTGGAGCTATATTCTTCAATGTGAGAACCCTTCGTTAATCCCCTAATATTATAGCCGCAACTGTTCTTCAAAGCACCAACTGCCATGTGGGTGGGTTTCATGTTGGCGGCGGTACTTACATGGCCATCTCTGTCTTCTAACGTCTTTGCAGCACTTACCTGCAACGAAAGAGAGGAGGGAGGATTATTGCAGTTGAACTCGAGTTTCGTACTCAGGAGTTTCGTCCGTGGGCGGATCGAAACAAAGTTGCAATTGTCTAAGTCGGAGAGTTCTGTAACATTTCTGCCACTTGCTAATGTGAGGCAACCATTGAGGCATTCAGACTGGGCGAAGTTTCCGCTCTTTTATAGGAGGGTATAAAAATAGTTACTACCAGTAGTTAAAACCGCAGACAAAACACTGTTGTCCCAGCTAGCTCTGCGGGATGGGAGTTCAAGTATTTCTCCTAGATGATTGCCTTTGAAGCGGAAGCGGAAAATACTTGGAAAAACTCTAACAGAGCTAAGGGATACTTTAGTGATCATTAAAGGGGATTTGAATGTAATGTAATGTAATAAAATCGGATGGGTGTAGCATAAATTATAAGGAAAATCTGTTTGCTTTGAAAGAACGTTTCGAAATAAAATGGTAAATAGTATAATTAATTCGAAAGAGCATCATAAAAGCTAAATAAAGTGTAATGTTAACTAACTATTGAATTTATGAGAAAACTTTTAAATGCGAAATTATCATAAGCTTCTTTTAAAGCTTTAAAAACAATCGTTTTTCGAATCAACAAATACTTTATAGAAAATGTTCTATAGGAATGTCATTTTGTCATAAATATGTCATACAAAAAGAAATTACTTTCCCCGAGAATACTAAATTAACCTGAACAGCAATCCGATAAGCCGATCCCTCTGTTGAATGTGCAATCAAAATTTACTACAAAACGCATTCACATATCATTTATTTGCATTACATCTCAAATCTTGCACACTTTGTACGGATAATCTTTTCCACTGCGAAAACTTTGAAGCAAACTTCGCTGCCACTAAAAGTTTTCTCTCTTTTCCTTGCGTATTTCTTTATTCTTTTGCCAATCTGGTCATAACCATAATCAGCTCATATGCAAACATTGCAGAAACCGAACCACAAATGCCGCGTGTGGGTGTGGTCTGTCCCGACCATCTCTTTATTCTTCTACTGGTGCGTGTGCAGCAACCTGCAACTTGTTGAGTCACTCGGCCGTTTAGTATTCAAGTGTCGGCCTCCAATGGATAACGAGCCATCAATCATTGGACTACTACCAACTCTCGAGGTAAGAAAATCCCCAACTAACCAAATCCAGTCCCGACAGCAACATGTTGCCGCTGGCGCTGGGCAGAAACATTGTTGCCTGGCTGGTCATGATGATGATGCATGGATTTTGGTCTTATGACAAGTGAAATGGCATTCCCGCCGTTCCGTTAAAGTTAATGTAATGTATAATATTGAATTAACAAAAAGGCTTCCCAGTCCAGTACCTCATGCAACATACAGGAGTGCTCAAAATAATAGCACCTTAATTTAATTTTAATTAGAATTCTGTCTTGCATTGTGGATTTTAAAGATGTTCATTGAAACTTAAAATATATGAGTTTTTTTTTTAATACTAGTAAAAGAAGTATTAAAAAATATCACAGTAAACTGATAAAAGTTGCGTTTTAATAAGAACTATTTTCTTCAATATAAAAGTAAATTTTAAGCCAAATTATATAGTAGTAAAAATAAAACAAAATAGGTTTCGAACTGCTTGAACAAACTACAAAAAATATATATCTGTTTGATCTGAATTGTTATTAAATATATTTTTTATGTGGCATGTTTGTCCGTTGCAACTTTCCCGCTAACAATTTCGCCGACAAGACAACAAATTGTTGCATTTAATCTGCTGTCTTCCCGCGAAAATTGCCGCGGCGCCAAACACACAACAAAAAAAGATATATCAATTTTGCCGTGGGTGGTCGTCTGCCTTTATTAAATTAGTGCAGAGAAAAGATTGCCACAGTTTTCAATCAACAAAAAGTCAATTAAAACGCTACAAATGCCACCAACACATGTCTCTCCAATTGTGCCTCGGTTTTTCCTTCGTTTTTCTGGCCAGCTAAATGCTTTTTAATTGCTCCAACAATCGCGAAGCAGCTGTCTAAAAAAATCTAGACAATTGGCCAACAACCGAATATAAAGAAATAGTTGAAATTGGCTAATTGCACTGCAGATTTTTGCCAACTTGATTTATTTGAGTTCAGAATGAGTTTTAGTTCAAAGCGATTTTTAAACGTTTTTCGGAGCAAAGTGAGCCATAAAGATATATATAAATTAAGGTATGCAGAGCCAACTCGTATTATTTTAATTTATGTTATTTATTTTTGTCAAGTATTTGTAAATTAGTAACATGTAGCCACAATTGGGTTTGGTTTTAACCTTTTACGAAGCCTATTACTGCAAGCAATAAATATGTTTATATTTCTTTGTTAGCCATAAACACAACTATGACTCATATGCATAAATTGGATATATGTTTAGTCAATTTGTGTCAATTACTTGTTTAATTTTATATCTGAACTGGCCTGCCTCCTTTGTTAGCTTTTTAAAAAGTCGTCGTCTTAATCGCTTTGAATTGAGTGACTCCAACGCGGTTTCCTCTTGGTTTCCGTTGAGCAAATTATTCCTTCAATTTGGGAGTCATTGGTGTCAACTGCTGTTGAATAATGCCTTTATAAACTATTCAAAATTTGGTTAGAAAGTGCGTGCAGGGGTACGCCTCCAATTTTATTTATATATTTTTCTTTTTTTTCTTAGTAACTGGGTGCCAAGCCCCGAACAAGAAATATCACATTCAATTATTCCCTTCACACCAAGTGATTTATGCAAAAGTGGCACAGCGATTAGAGGCAGTCAAGTGAACACCCTCCCTACCACCACTTTTCTCTAGAGAAACCAGAACAGGATTCAAATCCCGGACAAGGAAATGGCCCCTCCACGTCTCCATTTCTCCGAGCGAGATGTGGGCACGCGACAATTAGCACTCCATTGACACATGTGCGACAAAAGCAGAGAGAAATGGAGAAAGGGGCGAGAGAAAGAGAGAAAGAAAAAGTGGGAAACCCAGAGGGGGGTCGAGAGACAGCGAGAAAAGCCCACTGAGTGTGTGCGTGTCGCATTACCGAGAAATGGAGCATTTTATGCTCCAATACAAATAATTAAGTGGCGTAATTGATAATGACTTTTTTCCTTCGCCGCTTCGCTTCGTTTCGCTTTTTTTTTTTGTGTGTTTGGTGTGCTTTTTATTTTTTCATGTCATAATTTTGTGAATTTATGGCATCATTTTTGAAGGCGTCGCCAGTGGGTGAGCGAGTTTCTTTCCTGTCTCTGTGTTTCTTTTTTCATTCATTATTATTATTTTTGTGCGGCGTCAGAAGCGTGACAATTTTATAATCGATGTTGATAAAGAGCGGGGGAAGTGGTGCTTTCCAGGGGAAGTTGATGCAAATGAGCTCTCAGCTAATTACGAACGTTTGTCGGATGAAAGTGCAAGTGATAGCGGTAATTTTTAAATGTCAGCGGAGGATCAGTGGGGTGTAAATGGAATTTCGGGCAATGACAAGCAATTATTGAGCAACTTAAATGTATGTTAATGGAAAATAAATGGAAATGCTTTCATTTCAGAAGATTCACAATTATAAACTGAACCTGTTTGCACTTCTAAGATCGTTTAAAGTACAGGAAATACATTATATTCCTCTTAAATATTTGAAATCAACCTTTGCCACCATCGGCAACTTCAAATACATTTTGAAAATATTTATTGCTGCAACTTGGAACCTTCAACTGTTGAATTCCTTTGTCACGCACTTGTATTTATTATTAATAGTGAGCACATAATTTATTTTGTGCTGGCCTGGCCAGCAGCAGTCTTTATTTACGCTCTCAATATTGGCAACTTCAGCCAGCTCATAGATCACTTTAATGGCATTCAGTCTGTCTCTCTCTGGTTCTGGCCATCTGTCCCTCTCTATTTTAGCCGCCTTTTTCAATGTTTTGAGTGGGGGCGTGGCAGAAGTTCAACGCTTGGACAGAGCACTTGTTACTTTTTATGTTCTCGTTGTCAATGCACTTTGCACACTGCCCTGCCCTCACCCTCCGCTCGTCAATGGCAGAGCTTGAACAAGTTTTTTCTTTCCTCAATTTTTTGTTTGTATCAATTCATTCGATTTGTTCCTTTTTTTCTGAACTTGACTTACTCAATGTGTACACAACTGTACTACAAACAAGAAGCATGTCGGGAATTGGCGATGCACTCGAGATACTCGCCCTCGCAGAAAAGGAAAAAGTGAATCACAGGATGGCAGTTGAGCGGAAATCCAACTAAATCAATGTTGAAATCTCAATCAATTTGGACAGGAATGAGTTGAAAATTATTTGATTTCTCTGACAATTTGTTGAAAATATTTTAAAGTAATGTTTAAAGTGTTTAGAACTGTTTTTTTTTTGCTGTCATTTAAAATCAATAATTGTGGTGGCTATGACTTTGGCGAACTTCCCTTTGAAATGCAAATCATAATGCATTTCCCTCGCTTTTCTCTGGCTCTAATCGAATCAATTTAAATACCTATTAACGAACCGTAACGAGCTATAAAAAAGAAAATAGGGGGAACCGTAGCAAAGCCAGTAAAAACCCCAAAAAGCAAATCTATATTTGCCTTTGTAGGCAGCCGCATAATTTATTGAATATTTCCAATGGACGATGACAATAAATCTCGTTTGGTTTCCCTCCCCAAAAAAGCGGAAGGTCACACGGACAAACACTAATTAGCAACGCCCACTTTTGGTTTCGATTGGTTTGAAATCGTATTGGATCCGTTTCAAAATGTATCTGGCGAGTGCATAACTTTTCCAGTGCCCACTCAAAGTTCGATTTCATTTTCGTTTTCACGTTTATTGATTGTAAATACTTGTGTTCGACTCGGGCTTGTGACAAGTGCTGCATGTGGCACTTTTATTTCCACTTTTTGCCTTTGTTTGTACATACATATGCGTCGTGGAGACCCTTCAAGAGGAAATCCCCTCCAATGTCGTGAAATCACCAAGTGTTACCAATGTAACAATACAAAATCGCAGACAGTGGGCTAAGAAATAAGTTAAGGCTGATTTGCTCTTTAAGTGGGTTTTTTTTTGAGTTGAAAGCTATGGAAATGTGAAGAATAATAATAGATATTCAACATGTTCTACAAGTTTTCTACTTTTAGGAATTTCGAGCAGATATTCTTATTCAGAAATTAACTGATTTATTTTAATAATCAGTCTTCGCCTAATTCAATCAATTCTCTGAACTTTTCCAAAAAGATTACTTGAATGACAACGACACGCCATGGGCCCTGATCTCGATTTTTGGTTCTTTTCCCTACCCTATTATTATCATATCAAAAGTCAATGATTTTCCACTCGAAAGATGTGCATGTCCCACAGCCACTTAGTCCATGGAATTCATCATCATGGGAGTTGGAGCTGACCTCCACATATCGACAACACTCATCTCATCACCATAAACCGAAGCACGAACTCTGAACTCTCGTTCCCCATATTTCACTCCGCTCCTTTGATCAATTAGAGGGCTCGAGACCTGCTCTTGGCTCATGTCAAATGCACTTAAGCACTGAGAGAAGTGCTGAATACACAATTTTACGGAATGATTTTATATATTTTTAAAACTATATTCGATAAAATGTATACAAAATGTCTGGATTTCCTTATAATATTTAGCCAACTATTTTTGCTCTTTTTAATTGTATTTTATTTGTAATTATGCTATAATTTTGTTGAGTGTTGTTCACTAACGTGGCGCCTGAAAAGGCAGAGGGGGTCGCAGAGGATTTCCATTAGAGACACGCAACAGGGGAAAAGCGGGAAACTCTTTGCCCGTGCAGAGCGAGACCGGTATATAGAGATGGAGAAGAGTTACGGGCGCCGTCTATAATTTGTTTGAAGACACTGTGTGTGACACACTTCAAGCTGTCAGCATTTGATGTCCCACAGTGGCCACTCTGAGCCACTCCCATACGCCCCTGCCGCTACGAATTTTCCCCCTTTTCAAACCCAATTAAGCAATTTGTGGTCGACCATAGCACGAAACACGCACACTGGACATTGGCATTCAACAGACAAAAAAGGCACCAATCTTGGCCAGCTCTTTTTTTTATGGCCAGGAAAAAATGATATTCGAATTTTACTAGCGATAATAAAAACAATTTTCACTTTGGGTCACAACACAAGTTGACATTATCCATAATTTCCCCCGTTTTTTATGGGATCGTTTGACTTCTGTGGCTAAGCATGAAAGTGAAGGTTTTTATTGCCGTCTATTAGATAAGTAATAGTTGCGGATAAAATGGGGGAAATGGGTCAGAGGTTTCAGATCTCCAGAGATATGAAATTTGATAGAGCTGTAAAACCACCGATTGGGAGTGGAAGTCATAATTGATAGAATAGGGTTAAGAAATTGGGCTGGCCCCAAAAGCGGGGAAAGTTGCGGGAAATAATAATCTGTTGATCGAATTAAAAGATCGTTTTACTTGGAGTTATGCCCATTTCCAGTTAAATAAACTTTTGTTATGAATTATTGATTTATGAGAATGTATAAGAAAGAGCTTATACTTTTTGAAAATTCACTTTGGAAAGTATGATTATATATCGAAACACCCCTATATAATTCTAGAATTTAATTTGCACTTCATATACTCAACATTTTACGGTCTTCAACTGACATTTATGGGATACCTAACCCCCTCAAGAAAATCCACCCAAGCACTTTGGCGAGTCTAGCTGAAAACTCCAACTTGAACTCAACCTGCTCGTGGCACTCTAAAGTCTGCTCGGAATTTATGACTGATTTTACTTAGCACCAGTCAGAAGCGCAGCTGTCATAAATTTTGGCCAAAATATGACCCACAAATTTGCTGCGGGCCGTAATAATTTACTGGCTGAGAGGGGAAGCCAGATGGGGGGAGGGAAAGAAAAGCCACGGCCAAATGATTTAATTAAGCTGAAAATTAAAAACACAACCTAGGCAGGCGCCTAGAGCAAAAGTGGAGAAAAATCCAGCAAGAAGCGAAATAACAAGTTTATCTGACAGATACAAGACGAGCAGCAGCCAGCGAACAGAGTTCAGCCCGGGCCACCCATCAGCGGCCTGTCAGTCGGTCGTCATCTTGGTCATCATCGCTATATGTTTCTGGTCGTGCTTCACATAAAGCACTGGCATAAATTCAGTTAGCTGCGCTGCATGCGAAAGTATCTGTATCTGGCAGATAGCGTCTTCCTCGCCGATTCGTTAGAAGGCAACATTGTGTTCGGTTGACTAAATGCTCGACCGAATGCCGGAGTGACGTACTGAATGAATGACTCAATGCGTGTGCACTTGGCCATTGCCACATTGTAGGGGACCGAGTATCTCTATCTGTATCTCTCGGATGCAATCTGTGAATCGCCGTTGGCAACTCAAACTCTCTCCCTTTTGCATGGGCCCCTGTATTTGTGCGAGTATCTTGGCATTTCCCATCCGACCGCCCGCATATTCAATCAGTTGATGTCAGTCGAAAGATTTGACGAGGGCTTCAATTTTCATTTCATTTTTCGATTTGTGGCTCTCTTCGGTAGTCAATTAAATTTCCCAGAATTTCAATAACGAAGACCAATGACTTTTTGGGGGAAAAGGGCAACTTGTCACTGCTAAGTCTAAGTCGAAGAGAATTGGAATTCTAGGAATTTGCGATGATAATTCTGTAACCTTGGCAGGAATAGGTAAAGAGCTCCTTTTGTGTTTCACTTAAACTAAATATATATTTTGTAATATATAAATAATGAAGCCAATAATAAATACCAACTGCTATGATTTATGTTAAAAGCTTCATACCAATCCAATCAATTCTACGCTATGCCACAAATTCCTCACTTCTCCATCATCGCATACTCGCCAACATTCTCCCCTAATCTCATTAATAATATTATTTTCCAACCCAGCAGCTACCTTTTTCCAATTTGCATGGGAATTCTTTGGATTTTTCTTTTGGAATTTGTCCCCTCATCTAGAAGAATCTGGTGGAGAAGAACCCTTGGCGATGGATGATGTTTCAATACTCGATTGGCTTCATTTGGTTGCTCAACATGCGCATTGTTGGGCTTCATTAACTTTTGCTCGGCGATTGAGACATTTGCACTCGGTTGGAACATCTGAACAGAAATCGTCAGCTAGGCATATTTAATGGATTGCCAAAAGATTTTTCCTTTTACGTTTTCTGGGTGAAGTTTTCCCCTTATGCTTGGCTGACCTTTTTTTTGTATTTTGTTTCTCCGTTTTGTCGGGGAAAATCTGTGATTCTTGTGTGGGGATTAACATGTTTGGCTTCTCTCTCGCTTCTGTTGTTTATTCAAAAGGTAAATTGCTTTGTTTAAACTTTTTAGAGAAGCACAATTGGTCTGGCACCTCAAGTGTTTATTGCAAGTAAAAAGTGCCACTTGCACTCGCAACAGCTGTTGCAGTAACGAAAGTGCATTCAGCTGGGAAAAAGAGGGGGTAAAATATGGACCTTGGGGCATTGAACTCCGTTCGAAGAAAACATTTTCAAGGTGGAATTCACAGACTAAGGTAAACAACAGAAATTCAATATTAATATCATTTTGTTGGGCTATCTAAACAAAGCCTAAGGAAGATTTACTCATCAGTTAGGTTAAATATATTAAAGCGGAAAAAAGCTATAGGTTCAAAATTTCATTTGCAGGAAATGCTGAACAAATTTTTATATTATTAATGAACAAGATATAAGCCGCGTTCAAGTATTCGTTCAACCACATAATTAATACAAAATTGAAAAATTAATTCATGTATTATTCCACAGTTTAATTCAGTGCAGACGATTATTCAATTTTGATGGGGAAACAAATGGTTCAATTTATATTAAAACCAATCAATTAAATGGATTATTTACCAGGCTTATTAAATTTCGCAACCATTTTGTATCAAAGTATGGCATTCAATTTAAAAAATAAAATAAACATTTCATATTCAAGCCATTCGGAATAAAAAATTATGGGATCCTTGCCCCAAATCAAATTATCTTTCATTCTCCATATTTTTTAATAAAGCAAACCCAAATTAATCTTCTTCAGTTTTCAATTCCATTATCTGATGTCACCGCATTCGGGGCCGTACAATGACAGTATCTAAATGAAAATTCCTACAATTAATTGCACCCTTTCCTCTGATGTTGGACAACATTTTGATGATGTTAGATGTGTAAACACAAATCAATTGGTGCGGGGCCCCTTAACAAATTTGTGTGAAGCTGCTGCCAACGGAAAGAAAGCAAAGAAAGGCCCACAAGGCGAGTTGCAAACGTCAAGACCACACAGCTGAAAAGCCGAAAATTTGAGGCAACTTCAAAACGTGATTAATGGCCCAATCCGGTAAAGGAGTGTAAGGAAAAGTGTATATTATTTCTTTCGTTTTTTTTTTTGTTGTTGTGTGTTGTTTTTATTTTTCGGGAAAATTGAAAAGCCAATCGCATTGAGGGAATTTTGTATTATTTCTTTGGGTTTGTATTGATATTGCCGGCAAAACAAAACAGCTCAAAACAAATGATGTGCCGGTCAAATTCGACAAGGCAATCAAAATGAAGTTACCTCCGGATTCAGGGGAGCCATTAATCACCGAAACTGGGCAAAGAGCGGGGACGAGGCACCAAGTAATTGGAGTAAAAGAAAAAAGAAACAAGAAACGAGAACAACAAAAAACGATTTAAAACAAATTAATAGTGGTAAGAACGAAAGGATGAGGCTATGGGGTCAGAGCAGTTCCAATGTTTAATTAGTTTGCAGAACAAAAGCCGAAGGGGGGCAGATACAATATATACATAGCTGCCCTTTGTTGTTGTCTCGGCAAAGTGTCTGAAAGTTCAGTTTAATTAAAGCCACAAGCCAACACACGGTACAAGATACATAGTATGCGTATATGGCAGATAGTGAGGATAGTGCCCGAAAAGATACAGGAATCACTCCTTATATAATTTAAATCAACTTGTCTAAATAGATGTATCTCTGTCTCAGATATTTATAACCTACATTTAGTTATTCCAAATTTAGGTTTATTTATTTGCTGAAATTCCATTTATTTGAGGATTTACGTTTGGCTTTCAAATAAAATTAAATCCTTTCATTATTTTTATTCTGGTGCAAACATTTTGGCCATCATTGGCTTCTGCAAGTTGGTAGAAAATAATTTGGAAGGTGCGGGAAGTGCAAAAGGGGCGGCTCCTTCGGGCCCAGACTGTTTGAAGCCTTTGCACAATAAATACAAACAACTCAACTGAACAGGACTTCCCTTATTTTTTTTTTGTTTTTTGCCATCCTACCAAAACAAAGGCTTCAACTGGCAAATAATTAAAATTGTAGGCAAACCTAAAAAATACAGAAAAACCAAGGCAGAAAATAAACCAACAGAATATGGCATTAAAATTGTGCTGAAAACATAAACACAAATTAAATGCAAAGCAAGCGCAATGGGAAAAGTGGGAAAAATAAACGAGGACGGCAAAATAAAATAGAAAAGAAATAAAAAGCAAAAAAATTATATTCGGCTCGTGCGAAGCACGAAATAAGAAAAATGGAAAATCAGAAAGGAAAATAAGTAGAAGCGGAGCCAGAACGTACGGGAAAAGGGGGCGTGTGTAAGTTGCAAAGGCCTCAGGCGAATTTTTGTGGGTAAAGGCAAGGGGTCGGTGGGCGTGGTTGTCGCACAAATTTTTAGTTAATTAAAACTAAAAGTGAAAATGCGCAAATTGCGGGTAATAAAAACGCTTAAAGCGACACAAGGGACACAAAAAGGAGAGAAGACTGGAAGGGAAAACACAAAACGGTGATGACAAAATGCAAATAGCGATATACAAACTGAAAGCTAAATAGAAGAAAGAAACAGAAAAAAAATATATAAAAAATCCTTGATAGTAGATAAATAATATTTATTTCAAAAGTATCATCAGTATCAGAAATAATTAAGGGGATAAGTATTGCGTGTTGAACTCTAAGAAATATGGTTGCACATATTATAGCATTTCATGCAATCCTAGTAATAATTTATAAAAAAATTTATAAAATAATTTATAATAATTGATGTAAAATAAATATAATTGGAAGCCTAGGAAGTTTATATTTTTCACAGTGTGAAAGAATAACGAAATCTAGCGAAATAAATAGCAAAATATGCAGGCAGCAGTGGACCCAAAGGAGAAAGACGCTAACAAAAAAAATTGGAGAAAAGACCGAGAACAAAAACAAATGCAATTTACAATGCTAACACAAAAATTTGGTAAAGAATCGTAGATATACAAAAAATAACAAAAAAAAAGTCTGTGAAATAAGAACAAAAATATTTCGGACTGCAAAACGGGCGGCATAAATGAGAATGAAGAAGTTGGCGAGGAAAAACCTGTGCGAAAACTAACGCATGGAAAGTAATGCCAAGGCACGCCAAAAAGGAAAACAGAGCGGGCGGGAAAATGCGTATATATTAAGGGGGTGGATAATTGTTTAGCTGCTGAAAAGCTGGACAGCTGGGCACAACAAACAGTGTGGGGATAATGGGGGAAAACCGGGTTAAAACGGGAGAAATGAGGCGCCGCAAAACAAGCCGACTATTTAACAAAGGGCAGAATGCAGGCCAAAAGGGGGAAGCGACCCAGCATGAAGGGTGTCCTTTGTTGTGTTAAAGGTGACAAAGAATTAGCAGGGCTACAAAAGGATGCCTCTTACAAAGGAGAGAGAGGGGTAGAAAGATTGCAAAACTTTTCCACTGAAAAGATGATGGACGATCTAAACGAGTTTTGCAGTAAATGGGGGCTGATATATATAAATATAAATGTATCCCAAGGAAATAACTTTAAAGGATAGGTAAATAAATCAAAAATAAAATGTATAAGGCAATTATAGACTCTATAAACAATTCTTAGGGACTTCCTTTATAATAAATAAGATAGATATCTTGTTACAATTCAAGCAAACAAATTCAGTGAATTTTTTACTTATTTTCTTTATTTATTTTATCTTAACCAGGAGTTAAGCCATGCAAATTTTCCGCTGCTCCCCTTTTACTATGCTTCTTTTTCCCTGACCAACTGAAGGAAAATGTGAAAAGCATGCAATGCTAACAAAATGCAGATTAAGTCAACAACTTTGGTGGCAAAGAAATGGGGAGTGGGGTATGCTTAAATAGGAGGATTTTCATGGGATCCTATTTTGGGGGAGGGAGGCGGTTGAGAGACACAATGGACCTAAGACAGTAACCACAGCTGTGCAGGGCGGGCGTAGGATAAAAAGCTGTACAATTTTAAATTGGTTTGGAAAGAATTCTCTCTCCTACTTTTCATTCTCAGTCAGCTTTTTTATTTCCATTCCAACCATTTCTCTTGTTTTTTCTTTGCTTCTTGCCCCCGTTTGCATGACAATTAGGTGCAAATGAGTTAAAACGCATGGCGCAAGGGAACCTGTGGAAAACCATGCCACTTCCACCCAAAAAAAGAAAAAATAAAAGAGAATATTCCTCTGGGAAGGTAATCTCCTCTCCTCTCCTCTCTCAACTCATGGAAAATATTCCTGCTTTTCTCAACAAAAACTAGACGAGATTTCTCTGGCTTTTTTCGTGTTTATTTCAATTGCATTTGTCGGCTCACCCAACGCCTAAAAAAGTGTTTTCAGAAGAGGCGAGGCCACATCATAAATTGCCTAAAAATAAAATATTCTCGACCAACTTACTGGCAGTGGAAATTATGAAAAATGCCAAGTAAAGTGGCTGAACCAAAAAAAAAAAAAATGAATGAGAAAAAATCATCATTAAAAATTAGCTGCACTAATTTATGTGAAAATTGGGTCACAAACCGAGCTAAAGCGGCTTCGGGGGGAAGGCGGGATGTTTGATTGCCGCCTGCATTTGGCAAAAATGGGGCGTGGCAGGGGGGCACAAGGGGCGTGTGCCAAGTCAATGAAGCCACAAACGTTCAATTGTTTTAATGCTTTGAATTAATTGAATGTGCAAGAGCCAGTGCCTCCAATTTCCCCCCTTACAGAAGCTGCAGCTGCGTTTGTTTACGCCCGCCAAAATGTTTGAAGTGGCTCCCCAGGAGCGGGGCGAGGGGTGTTAGAAAATCAGCAGCGGCGGGTGGAGGGAGATTTTAAAAAATCCCTGGGGTGGGGGATGTGGCTGGTGGAAAATCCAAGGGGTGTGGGTGGATTGTCTGTGTGTGCGCCACTGAAGCAGAACGAATTCGAGCTAATAGACTGATTGCAAAAGTTGCAGCAACCACACAGGAAAAGCATGGAAAAGCGGGCAGGGAACAAGTTGGAGAGATGGCCAGGGAGAGAAGTGAAAGTGTAGGGAATCGATTCGGAAAGCAAATAAAATTGACTGCTCGATGGCTTAGCCGAAGGCGCCAAATAAAAGTGGGTGTGGGGAAAACCCAAAGGAAAATGGTGAAAACACACTCGAGAGGGCTAGAAGTAGGGACGAGCAGTAAATAGAAGCACATTAGAGTGGGAAATCCAGAAATCCACTGTTAATAATTGGTCGAAAATTTGATTCGAGATAAAAGTAATCCCACAGCCGCCCTCATAATTAGATGCAATCACTTTGTATGCCCCAAATGTGAGTTAGCAGCTCGTTAAAGAGCAGCGGGGAAAATGGAAAACAGCCAAGGAAATAAAACAGAAAAATATGGATTACAAATTGAAAATGGAAATGGAAATGCATAAATTGTAAATAATATGCCAATTTATTTCATAATAAATCTCGTTAAAGCCACAGTTCACTGTGTTATGTTAATTATTTCCAATGTAAATCTCACTTAAACTCTTTTAAAATTATGATATTATCTACTCATAAATTGGAGCCTAAATAAGGGAACAGAATTACGGGGAATTTATTAAGGCACACATGGTAGTTTACTCCATAGTCAATATTGAAAATAAATCTCTGGTTAACTTGAATGATATTTAAGAGTATTTCTGATGTTCTTACGCAGCAAATACAAAAGAGAAAATAAGAATCATACTTAAAGCAGCATAAATACATTTTAACATCAATTTAAAGTATTAATAAATTTAAAATTAATTAATAAAGACAGAAATACACGCTCGAGAAGCTTCTAGAATCATCTTTGGCAATTAAAAATATTTTTCAGACCCACACAATTTTACTGAATAAATATTTACCCTCGATTCTCAGCCAAGAGTCACCCAAACAATTTAAAGACGACGATCATTTCGCCACCTTTTGATTATTCATCGACTCATCTCGGTTGCCTAGTGCAGAGGAAAAGTCGTGGGGAAACACTCAGAGATGGAGGGGAAACATGATACTCGGAACAGGGGCAATCAATTAAGCATTTCGCCATTAATACGCATTTAATTGGTAAACATTTTGCATTGCAACAACGTTCGATCGCATAAATCTCCATTGAATCTGAACAATTACCCAGGCCAATTAATAATCACGAAAAAAGAAGGCAACACAAAAAGTTCAGCCTAATCAGCCCGAAGAGATCTGAAAGGAACGTGCCGAGCAGTCACAATTAAAACAAATTAATTTGTATGCCAAGTGGCAAATTCTGCGGGCAGTGTGTAAAAAATGAAAAGAAATGAGGGTGAGGAGCGGGAATTAAAATCTGAATCGCGGCCCTCTAATTGAAATGGAAACAGAAAGTGAAAAAGTGCACAAGATTTCGCGAAATCCCATGGTAAATAATAAAGAACAGCCACTGGAAGTTGATGAAAATTCTGGGCGAAACTTTATAATGTCAACCTGTCGCAGAACTGTCAGCCAAGCGATTTATAGCTCTTGATAGCAATCAAATTATACTGAAATAGTTGATGAACATGTGCAGGCACATTGCATAGAATATTAAATTGAATAAATAAACCAATGGTTTCCATTGTCTAATTAGTGGTGAGCACAGTTGATTGATCTCGAATCTGAAATGGAATGTTTGTTGCTTTCAATTTGCTTTAATTTCTAATTATTTATTCTATCTGATTGTAAAGTGTTTTTGCTGAATAAATCTAATTTCACTCGACTTAGGTTGGGCTTCCTAAAGAACAATATTCTGATGAGAAGATATAGAAAGTTATTCTCCTTAAAAGAAGGCATATGTAATATATTTAATGAAATTCTGATACAATCTTTTGACAAACATTTCAATTAGACTGAGCGAATAAATAAATTCCAGTTATGGTAAGCATATCTCCCCTGCAATTATAGTATTCATTGGCCGCTTAAATAAACAGCTTGCTTTGGCTTTAACCCATTAAATCGAGTCCCCTCGGATGCACTCACATCATTATCCTCCGATTGGGCATTATTGGGTTCCGTCGTTGTTGTTGTCGTTGTCAGCAGTTGTCGCTGCTGTTTTCGCTCCGCCAGCAGCTGCAATTGATGTTGCTCCTTCTGCCGCCGATGTGCAATTTCGATTCGCCGCCATTCCCGTGGGGAGACGCGTCCCTCCTCCTCAGCAGAGACCATGGAGTGCAACTCGAGATCGTCGTTATCGTACTCGTTGTAGTGTAGTCTGCGCTTAACCAAAATCTTGGCCTTGTCATCGGGCCGGCTCGGAGCCTGTCTAATGGGTTTCTTTGCGGTTCCCGGCTTTGGATTTGCTAGAGATTTATGCTGATGATGACGCACTGGCACTGGCACTGACACTGGCACTGACACTGGCACTGGTTTGGGCTCTGGCGACTCTAGCTGCTCCTGCTGCTCGCTAAGATGCTGTTGCAGTTGCAGTTGCAACTCCTGCTCCCACGCCATCAGATGCTGCTGCTGCCGCAGATGATGCTGCTCGTGTCTCAGGCGCAACTCCCCCTTTTCCTCGGCAGCGGCCTGCGGGAAAATCTTTCGCATCTTGACTGAACTTTTATCACGTTCTGTTCCCAAGTCATCGGGCAGGCGTTTCCCCGGCAACACCTTCTGCCGGCCATTATTCTGATGGACATCAGCGTTGGCCGCGACCAGCCACAGAAAATTAAAAAGACTCAGTGCCAGCCACAAGCTCTTCAGCTGCATTTTGTTTGGTCGAGTTTTCTTTTAGTTTTCTAATTAATTGGTGGTTTTCTAATTAATTATTGCACTTCTAATTAATTGTTGGCCACTTTTTCAATTTCTTTGGGCGTTCTCCTTTTTTGTACGAGTTCTGACTTAACAAATCTCAACATCTGGTTGGAAAATATGCTTTGAATCCATTAGTGTTTAGTGATTTTTGGAACAGTTATTAATTGGTGTTTATAATAGAAAGTCTTTTCATGTAATACACAGTTTTTCCTAAGTTTACTAATCAATTTGTCATTTCTAGCTAGCTTTTCTTGCTTTTTTTTCACAGTCTCAGCACAAATGTAACAAATTCCAACAGAATCTAGTAGACTTTCATTATTTTTAAGAACATGTGTCTGCTCTTGTTAATGTGACAATTATTACACCAATTCTTGATGAATCACTCTCCTTTTAAGTCCTCATAATTACATTTGACTTTTCCAATTAATTTGTAGTCGCTTTGGTAATTCTTCGTGTTTCCCCTTTTTCTCTCCTCTTTGTAATATTTTACACTTAACAAATCTCAACATCTGGTGTTTGAAGAATTTCCACAGAATCTCTTAGATTTTCGTAGATTTTTTAAACATTTTGCGGTTGTTGTTAATGTGACAAGCGCGGCATAAATCATAAGCTAACCGAAAACTGTGTCACGCACCACACACTGCGAGCTGTAGTTTTTTTTTGTTTGTGAATGAAAAAACGCCGCCTTGTGAATCATTTGGCTTTAATTGGAGGCCAAGAGCTGTATTCTTGTGGAGAGGAAATCGGCCAGACAAACAATTGATTGCCAAATGCCAAGTAGTCTGTCTGTCTGACTGCCTGCCTGTCTTTCGGGGCAAGTTCAGAAAATTGTTTGGGGGGAAAAAAAAAACTAAAAAACACACGCGGCTATTTTGCAATCCAACGAGATACAAAGATTGAAGTACGCAACACGCACTGACGCACACAGATTCAGATACAGCTGGACACAGATACACGCAACTCGAGATAACGGCAACAACTGACGACTGGCAACATCGGCGGGTCGCGCAACAGCGCCGCCAACATATGTTGCTCGGCCCCGACTTACACTAGCAACATTTCCCCTTTTTCCAAACGCGTGTGGAAGGTAAACAGAAAACAGCTGACTGCCGCGCAGCAACATAAACAAAAGTCGCCGCTAAATGTTGAGAGCGCCAGAGCCAGAGAGCCTGCGCACGTGAGAGCAGCTCTCTGTAACTGCAGCATGTTGCTAGGCAACATTGCATCCAGCCGCAGCATGTTGTCAGTGCGGGTGAAAATATTTTCGAAAGTCTTTATTTTTTTTTGTGCACTCATTGCAATCGCCTGCCAATTGCATTTTGATTGTTTGTTCAACTAATTCTATTGCCCTGCACTAGTTTTGGCTTGAAGAATAAAAATTCTTGAGCAGCGGGAACTCGAAACGTTGCGTTTTCAATGGTTTTTAGTGGGCTCTTTGATCCAGATAGGAAAAGGTAAATTGCTTAGCCGAGCAGATGCAGCCATTAAAAGGCGATCAGTTCAATATAAATGCAATAGCTCTGGTCTAACACATTTTCGGGGATGCTTCTTCAGTCTAGCAGTAAATTTCGTAGTGGTAATTATTACAAAATTGGCTTGGAATAGCTTTGTTCCTTAAACTAAAGACAAAATTTAAATTGAGATATAATCATGCCCTTAATTTCCCATCCTTCCATTCTGTCTTCAACATTATAATTCGCAGGAATTAGCTCAGGCATTCCTTTGTCTCCCAGCCTGATCGCTCTTCGTTGGAACCCTTGAGCCCTGGAATCCTGGCATTCGAGGACGCGACACCTTGGCACCTTGGCACTTTGGGATTTTGGCACCTGCCGCTGTGGCAGATGCCTGGGATTAGGTCTCGGTCACGTTGATGAAGCCTTGCTGCCTTCTCCTGCTGCCTCCCACTGTTTGCTGCACTGTCTGCCGCAGTTGTTGTTGTCAACAAGTGGGCCTGCTGGATGATTGATGGACTGACTCCACAAGAGGATTCCGGCAAAGCGAGCTGCTTTGCTGGAACACACACATCCCCAGAATGCCCAGAATGCACCTGCGCCCATTGTCCCCCGCATTTTACCGGGAATATCTCGAATGGTGATGATGATGCTGATGCGGCCGAGGCTGAGGATGAGGGTGAGGTGTTGCCCACTTGCACTTAATTGCATGTTTGGTCAGGCGAATCAACGCCCCGGGCCAGAAAACCGCCAAAGTCAAAGCCGAAAAACGCCCATGGAATGCGCAGCACACTATTCACCTCTTCAGCTATCTTGCTCCACTTTCACACTGAGCGAAAAGTGCTTAAAAATTGATTAAATAAATAATTGAGATCAAGAAAATAGCTTTAACTATAATAAATTTAGTGTTTTAGTTTGGATATCCACATTTTTATATTTATTTACCAGCATATACCGGCATTCTATATAATATCTCGAACCATTTTCCCACAGTGCAATCTCTTCGACGGCGGGGAACCCCCACTGAGTGGCGATGGTGGCCAACGTGGAAATTTATGTGGCCAGTTGGCCATGGCTGGAAAGGCATCGAGGGGCCAGCGGAATAAGCGGTGGCGATGCTGTTATTGCCGCCGCTCCTGCTGTTGCTGCATAATTGATAAATGTTTACAAATTATTATGTTGCACATACAGCGCAGTGGCAGCAACAACAGGCACCGTGGAGGCCACCCAGGCGAAGATGCCCCAATCCCCAGCCCATTTCAACCCCCCTTTGTACACCTCATGTGGTGTTTTTTGTTGTGTTCCTGAAGCTGGTGAAAGCAGGCGAGGCATTTGTATTTGCCTTACATTAAATACCCTAACGGAATATTGTTTAAATAAATAAATTAGTTAGAAATTAAACAAATAAAAGAGGTTAGCGTTTAATTTAAATTATTTTTCTGGGTAGGATATGGCAAACAATTAATCATAACTGAGTATATTTCCTGGAGTAGGCAAAGTAAAATATACAAAATGTTAAAGGGAAGACAGCTTTATTTATAAATTAAAGAAAACTGTTATTTTTGTTCCCAAAGAGTATTCTAAGGTGCCGTATCAAGGGCTGGGCTTTCCTTCATGCATGCTCCTGACTTTTTTTTAAATATTTTTCTCTGGCACTGTTGCCGCTTTTCTCACGTTGAGGCGCCAACTGCATTTTCATTTAATGTTTGCCGTAGACGCTAATTAAAATGAATCTACGTAGACAGGCTGGCGGAAAAAGAAAGCCAAGGCAAAAGACTGGGGGAGTCTGGTCCATTAGCCAGGGGATTCTACTGTGTAATGGATCTGGGCCTTATTTATAGCCAATTGAAATCGCTGGCAAAATCATTCTCCATCGAACGCGAATCATACTTTTATTCTGTGGCTTTTCCACATTGCCCTTGGCATTAGCTTTTGTCTCAGTTTCGCGCACTTTTTCCACCAACTCGCATTTGCCGCATTCAATTTGCCTAAGTTGCCATTCGGATTCGGATCGGGGGAAACTGCAGGGGCAGCAGCTGCCGAAAGAAATGAAATGGAATTCAATACAAAATGCAAATGAGACTGCGAGATGGAACCGCAAACGAGACATGGAATGAGAAATGAGATGCCATCGAAATCATAAAAAATCAAATTCGAAATTGATAGGAAGATGTCGGGGGCAGGCAAGGATATCTACACGAATAAAAAGTGGCATTACCTTTAATGATTTTTCAAGATCAAAGAATATGTAAAACGGACTTGTATTTAAATATCAAAGATATTTGTTTGAATTTAAAGAATACCCAAAGCCTTCGTAATATAAACAAATTTCTGCTGCATTAAGAATGGAACTTTTATTCTCTATTCCAGGAAGAGTATTATGACCGAGTTGCACATTTTGTTCTGTGTAACGGAGACGATTTAACTCAATTTAAAATCGAAATCAAATCGAGGACAAAGCCATCCCCTAATTGAGATGGGAACCCCTGACGTTGTGTGTGGCAAAGGTTCAATTTCTTCTGACAGCCACATCCTGGTAATTATCCCAAATAGTTTCCGCGACAACAATGCTGATCTATGACACTTTTGGCCTCAGCTATTCTTTTTTCCGGGGTAAAACTTTTCAATGCCCTAAACCGCTTAGTCCCCCGAAATGATGATGAGGGGAAAAGCAAATTGACTTAAGATAAAACTGCCAAGGCCCAAGGCCAAAACGACGACAAAAACCCTCGGCTAACCGGGGGAGAAAAAAAAAGACAAAAAGGGTGTCTAACCCCAGTTAAAGAGCAACGCAATTTCCGGCTTCCCCCCTGCGGGGCAACGGAGATAGCCTGAGAGTGAGACAGATTGCTAGACAGAGAGAGGAGGCGAGACTGACAGAATGAGACAGGGGAGATGTCATCCCGCCAGCATTCAAATATTTGTCATCATCAAATGACATCTGTTTGCCGTTGGTTTTTATTTTGAAGGCCGGCCAAAAGTTCGTCTAGTCAAAGGTCAGTGCTTGACATATGAAGACAGTGCGTTTCAGCAGTGTATGGATGGTAAATATATTCACCTGAGAATGTCATAGACCTCTAGGGGAATTTTAAGGAAAATAAGCTACCACAGTTGAATTTTTTGATTGAAAAATGCTGCATCCTGATATGCAACTTAAAGTCAAGTCCAAATCGCAGGTCATAGATCATTCTGGCATTAACAATAGAAGTCTATCGATTGTCAGCACAACGAGGTATTTGCATAAATCTTACAGTTGAACTACCACGCCCATCTCTCCCATTTTGGGGGTACCAAAAAAACTGAAAGGAACGCAAGTTAGAAAGGTGAAAGGTGCGAGCAGATAAAATGGGAAACGGGGAGGTATTTTTTTAACGAGTTGCCCAGGTTCCCAAGAAGCTGCAACAGTTTTCAATGGAAAATGCAGCGGCGGAAAATGTAAATAGCTAACAAGAAAATACAATAAAAGCAAGCTGGAGCTGAAAATCCAGCTGCATTTTGGGGGAGAGAGATAGAGAGAGATTCCCCGATTTACCACAAAAAAAAAAAGAAAAAATACCAAAAGACCCAATGACATAGTTTGCATACTCCGAAGAAGCAGGAAGCATTTAAGGCGAAAAACAGATGGGGAGGGGTCCAATCCCAGGGGGCAGGCGGAGGCTATTAAGGCGGCATTTCCACTACTGCTGAAAGGCGTTGAGACTGCAATTAGCTGAGGAGTTTTCCGAGCGAGCGGAGGGGAAAACAAGTCACCGTAGAGAGCAGGTTGCGTGTGGAGCATAAAAATAGAAATGCATCTATCTTTGGGAAAGTAAAAGGACGCTAAAGAAAATAGTGAGGAGTATTTTTATGTTGCCTGCCAGGTAATCGAAATAGGCGGGGGTTGGAGTAAAAGTCCCCCCTGGTTTTATGACCCTGACATAAGAAGTTGGCATTGAAAGTAACTGCCATTGATGAGGTGAAATGAGGTAACTTGGAGGAGCTCATCTTAATGCATTTTCTGCGAGCTTGGGAATTCTTCCTATTACCTCATCAGCCATAAAGAGGCATCCTCCATTACTGAAATAGTTTCAATAGTGCATTTTCGGTTACTCTTTAAAAAAATGTAGAAGGTTATAGTGATTTAGTATAAAATAAATAACACAAGTTTCCAATATTAGGCTCCTAAGAGAAATCCCATTAGTTTGCCTCATGTTCCACATGCTTCTGTAATTTTCTATCTTTCATGACTTTTTCTGTAGTTACCATACCTAGAAGTAATTTTTGTTGAGTGTAAACAATTTTTGTGTACACTTTGAGAGTATATATTAAATTGAACTCTATTAAGTCATCAAGCTGTCTTCTTTTATTGAAAGCAGGCACCAAAAACAAAGCATTTTCCAAAGTTTACACCAGCTGGCAGTTCAATTTTCCGAATTCCCCCGAACTTGGCATCGACAGAGAGAGCAAACAATGCTGCAACTTCCACTATCTGTGCCATAAACATTATAATCGGCTTGGCCAATTGATAAGCATTTGTGTGAGCAGCAGAAGGAGCCGGAATCCTTTGTGTGCTTACGTGGGTATTGGTCATAAACAATTCGAGCCAATTCCAGTTAATGGCCGGTCTAACGATGCCAACGTGCGCCTTGTTAGTCAAAGCATTTGTGAGAATATTCTCAACATATTTCTATAATCATCGGGGCCGCAGACGTGCCAAATCGGAGGCCATTGAAATGGCTTCATTTGGGGGGCGCTCTGGGGTCTCAAAATCAAATACGAGTGCTGGCAGTTGGCTTTTCAGTTACAGTGACCCCTCCTAATTAAGTGCAGCAACAAATGGCGGATGAGATTAGAGGGCTGACGTGGGCGTATTCACCAAAATTTGATCCGCACGAGACCTCAGATCCCGAGAACCCTAAAAACCGAAGCCCCGCTGGCATTGTCTAACTAATTGGATTAAATTTGATGCCCGACCCGACACAATGGACCACTCGCCGTGGCCCGTTTCAGGTAGGATCCGTGCAGCCTCTCGGCCCGGAATTGAACAAACAGGATTCAGAACAACAAAACAGTTGGAATATACATATATATATATATAAGCAGTATTTAGTACTGAAACTCGTTCGTTCTCGCCTTTGTATCTCAGCCAGCAATCAATGTAAACAGGCAAGCCCTCAGCCACAGCCAACAATGGCATTTCGGCCAAGTCATTTTGGTTTTCCGCAGGTCTCTGTACCTTTCTCGGTTACCATTTTGTACTTTTTCGACGATTTTATGTCGGCGATAGCAGAACAAAACACTCGAGTGCGCAAAGGAAGGTCGATACTCATCCTTATCGCTTTTGAGTGCATTTAAAATGAAATTAAATGAAAATTATTTCCACTCCGATTCCGCTCGTTAAATGAAGAATGGAAATTGTTAGCCATCGAATTTTGGTCAAGTAGTAAAAGTACTTGAAACAACCTTTGATTGTAGTTAGCTGTGCTGTTTTGATTTCTTGGAAAATTTATTTATTCAGTTGTTTTTTTAAATTGTAGGAAAAATCAAACATTTGTCTATTTACTTTTTTAGAGAGAGGCCTTTGTAAACTCTAGATATAATTAGTATTAAAAACAAAATACATTAACAAATAAAAGCAAATAAATTGCGTATTTATTATTTTAATTTAGCCTTTTTTTTAATGTTTTTCAACGCCTGTGGAAACTTCAATGAAAAGTTGTGAAAATAATATTATATATGGCATGAGTTTTCGGCAGACGAGATTTATTTAATTTAAATTTTGTATTTTTATTTTTTTGATCCTGCTGCGGAACAGCTAACGTCAGGAGCAGCAGCTGCTGCAGCAGCATTCTGAGGTCCTGGCAAGGACTTCTTTCAATTTCGGGTCTGCCACAGCATTTTGCTCAACTTAATTGTGTGAAAAACTTTTCTTACGCTCAACATGAACAAACATGAATGGCAGCTAAGTGTTTTCTTTTTATTTCAATTTTTCTTCCTGCCAGGGAAAGCGTATGACAGCGCCAGAAGAGGGAAAGTAAAAATTATTTAATATGATGAGAGTTAAGAGAACAATAAAAACCAAACTTTGGCCAGAGACGAAAGTGTGAGAAATATACAAATAACGCTGACAGAAACTGAAACTCAGGGCGAAGAAAGTTCTAAATTAAGTTTTACAAGGACGTTTGGGGAAGGAAAAAAAAACAGTGGCCTATAGATTTTTCGCTGCAAGTAATTTATTTTCTCATAACAAATAATATATAGTTTTAGGTATACTAGTAAGAAATTACTTTCCAGACTAATATGTACAATCAAATTAAATATATCTCCCTCCATAATATAAAGCTAAACGGGAAAACTCATTTGAAAAGTAAGTAAAACCGAGGGAAAACACACGAAGCCAAAACAAACTTTCACAATAGAATTTTCTGGGACGAACATAGGGGTGCGAAGAGGGGCTTAAAGTGGGTGATTTTAGGGGGTTAGATTCACCCGCAAGACGAACGAGACATTTATGATGACGACAACAGTTTTTTCGCTTTCCATTTGACGATGATGATGATGAAAACTTGCAGTGCAGTGCAGTCACATGCAGAAAAATGCACTAAAAAAAAATAAAGAAGGATAACACGCACACACTCAAACGTGAAAGGAATTGTTCTTGAAACAGGACTCAATGGCGCGAAAGCGGCGCAGAGGGGGCTAAAATGCAGGGCAGGACAAAAATTTCGAGCTGCATTTCAGACAAGAGGACGAAAGATGTGTGTGTTCAAGTGTGTACTAAAGGATAAGAAAAAAAAAGTAAGAGTACAGTCACCTCATGTTATAGAAAACAGAAATAAAATCATATATGCTTCTAAAGAATTCTTTGACATTTGAAAAAAGAAATAAATATTCTTATTAAAAAATAAATAAAGATATGATTTTGTACGTACATATTTTTGCTACCTCCCTAAAGAGCTAATTTTTGTGCAGAGTGCACTGTCTACGATGAAGTGAAATAAAAAACTCATCGCTGGAGTGGCAATAACGCTTCTTGACGTATTTTTTGTTACGTTTTTATTGCAACCGCAACCAATAAAGCGACGCGGTTAAAATCGCGTGTGCCTTATCTTAGCCGCGTTTCGTTAGCGGCTTTAATTGGAACCTAGCTTAAAGTCTCCTCGTCTGGCTTGGTTTGCGGTCACTCCTTCTCCCTAATCACTAACTAAACAATTAATCAACCGAAAACCAAAGTTTCAGTAGGTGGGTGGAATGTTGGAAATTTTCACGCCCAAGAAAGTGACATTTTCGAGGTGAACGTCAACACGACGGGGCGTTGCTGCAAAAACAGCGGCGAGCTGAACGCTTCTGCGGCCCCACCGCCGGTTGATTAATGAGCTGTGATGCTGGGAGACCTTCCGCCAGTGGGGAAAACGGCGGGAAAAGCGGGCGGAAAACGGGCGAGGGGCAGTGCAACAACACCCAGTAACCGAAGCAGTAAGTTAAGCAGTTTTAAAAAGGGAAATGTCAGCTGAAGGATTTGTTACTGGTGACTGGGGAAATGAGCGGCTTGATTATGTGAGCTCAGCTGAGCTGGGAAATGGGACAAGAATCCAAGGAAAAAGCAGGAAAAGCGCATCCACAGGATTTGCTTTAGGGGAGACGGGGGATAGTAACGGACGGAGAACACCACAAGGATCTGAACTAATGGAAATGCTTAAAGATAGCGAGCGAATATCAAAATTCAAGATGATTCATGTCAGTTTTTCAGGGATCTTAAAAATATAAAAAAAATATTGTTTTTTTTAATGAATCGAAATAAAGAATATACACTTCTTCATGCGCTGTTTACATAATTATATAATGAATAGGAATAATTAAATAAAAACCGTATATCTTATAGGGCATATCCCAATTTTTTGTATTAAAAAAACAACATATTATGATCCAAGTTGGTGAGGAACATAGTGCCTACATTGATATACACTTCTACAAAAGCAGTCAGTATACATATACATATATATAGATAATATATAAGAAATTACAATGGCTGATGTGTCAGCTCAGCCGGAATGGGGGATCAAGATGTCCAAGTTCTTCATCATGCCTCAACGCTGGATATTGGCCACCATGGGATTTCTGGCCATAGTGAATGCATACACCATGCGCGTCTGCCTCTCTCAGGCAATCACAGTGCTGGTAGTTCCGAGAAACTATTCAGCAATCCACCCCGACTCCATGTGTGAGCCGGACAAATCCGACCCTGTAATGACCCAAAAGGATGGCGGCACCTTCGATTGGGATCAAAAAACGCAGGGCATGGTCCTTGCCTCGTTCTATATTGGCTACATTATAACACATGTGCCCGGTGGCCTTTTGGCGGACAAGTTCGGCGGAAAGTGGACACTCAGCTTGGGTATATTCTTCACCGCAATATTTACTCTTTTGACACCGGTAGCAATTGTTTATGGCGGTTACATTGGCCTCATCGTGCTCCGAGTGTTCATGGGCCTTGGTGAGGGCACAACCTTTCCAGCCCTCAGTTGCCTGCTGGCAGCATGGGTGCCCGCAAACGAGCGCGGAATGTTGGGCGCCCTGGTATTGGGCGGTGGACAGGTGGGCAGCATTGCCGGCAACATATTATCTGGCATTCTCCTTGACGAGTTTGCTTGGCCGTGGGTATTTTACTTCTTTGGATTGGTAGCCATTGGCTGGTTCATCATCTTCTCGGTGCTGTGCTTCAGCAGTCCCGCCGTTCATCCGTTCATCAAGCCGAAGGAGCGAGAGTATCTGATTCAGGAGATTCCACCGAGAAACAGGAACCTACCGAGTACACCCTGGAAGGCGATTTTCACCAACGTTCCCATGTGGGCGCTAATCAGCGCCCAGATCGGCCACGATTGGGGCTTCTACATCATGGTCTCCTGTCTGCCAAAGTACATGGCCGATGTCATGCGCTTCTCAATCAAGGCTAACGGCATAGTCTCCTCGCTACCCTACGTAATGATGTGGATCGTCTCCTTGCTCAGCGGCTGCGTTGCCGATGTCATGATTAGTCGTAACTGTATGAACACAACCAAAACACGGAAGACCATGACGGCCCTGGCCGCCTTTGGCCCGGCCATATTCATGGTGGGCGCCTCCTATGCCGGCTGCAATCGCATCCTAGTCGTGGCTCTTTTCACCATCTGCATGGGCTTCATGGGAACCTACTATGCCGGAATGAAGCTTAGCCCGATAGACATGAGTCCCAACTATACCGGAGTTCTGATGGCCATTACCAACGGCATTGGGTCGCTCACTGGAGTATTAACGCCCTATCTGGTTGGCGTGATGACACCAAACACCACAATCCAGGAGTGGCGCAATGTCTTCTGGCTCGCCTTTGTGGTTCTGGTCGTCACTGCGATAGTCTACTGTATCTGGGCATCCGGCGAGATACAGCCCTTCAACGACGGTACCAATTCAAACAAGAAGAAACCGGCCGAAGAAGTCAAACCCGCCGACAAGACAAAGTAACCCGAGTCCGAAACCTGTGTTGTTATTTTATTGATCGCAATAGGTTCCTGCTTTCAAACGATATATTCCAAATTCAATATAAATAAAATATTATGGACCACTTTCAGACCAAAATTTACTGACATTGTTTTTGTAGTTTTAGGGATCGTCTGCGATGAATTGCTAGCAGCCAGCACTCGGGGTTGGTACAACCCTTTAAATCCCGCATTGATTTTGGATAATATTATCCTAGATACTAAATTTTCAGACTCCAAAAGTAGCTGGTATACATTTTAGAGCACACACAGGCAACAGATAGGATCCATCAATACGATGGCAGCCTAATCAAGTCAGGAAATTCAGTTTTCCGTAAAGTTGCCATGTGCGTGTGTGTGTTTGTGGGGGAGTTTTCCACCATTATTCCCAACGTACATGTATCCCGATGCGAAACTAAGCTGCTCTCGACTGAATTACAAATTGAAATGATAACCGAATAATACCGAAAACGAAAGCTGGGGAATATTTTTGCACGCTTGGGCAGAAAATGGCATAAATTAAGTTACAAATCAACTAGCAATCACAAACTGCAGTCACAGTCACAGCATTGGGAGTCACTGGCGAAAATAACAACATTTCGCCACGATTTTCCATTCCCATTGCGTTTGCGATTGCGATTCGATTGAAATTTAATTTTGATACATATTTTCTAGCTGCATTTTCTGCTCGAGGTTTTCCCTACCGCCCACCGCCGCCCCCATTGGAAAACGCTTTCGCGCCAATTGCATTTTCGTACCATTCGCTGGATTCTTTTTTTTTTTGTGGAGAGTGTTCTATGTTCTACAGATATTTCGCTTCGATTTTCGTGGCTGGATGAGATTGAAATGTAATCAAAAAATTGTGGAATCGGCGAAAACTAAACTGAAAGTGCGTCCTGTGGGTTTTTCCTTGTGCGTTCTTGATTTTTTGTAGTTATTGTTTTTCAACAAAAGCACGTCGAATGCATGTGATCTGAGGGCTTTTTCTGACCTCGGTTTTGATTACATTTTATAATGCGAAACAGGGATTCAGTGCCTTATATTGGTGCCTTATTATATTGTCTCATGAAAACTGTCTTAATTTACAGTAAGTGGAGTTTTCTAATTGTAATTTTATATTTCAATTGAAATTTCGTAATATTATTCTACATATCCACCGAATATCCCAGTAGTTTTGAGAAATTTCTCGTTTACGAGGCTGAACGATCAAATTATAGCTGCTAGTTCGAACAATCCAGACCAATTACTAATTATATTAGTTAAGTGAATATCTCGCCGTCACAGTTGAACATTTATCGAAGACAGTCCTCGTGTAACGGTTAATTTAAGCCACTGTTAGGGGATTCCCCCAGCAAATGGAGTACGAAATTAATTAAAGCAAACTGAATCATGACACGAACACGAATTTCCACGCAGGGAAATGCACCAACACACTGTGTGCGTTTGTGTGTGTTTAGGAGAGGTACGAAAAGCCCCCCGACCCCCATCTTTTTGGACCCGAAAGGCGAGCACAGCTGCATACTAATAAGCTGCCACGAGGACCCGTGCGTGCTGCCCTCAACCTCTGACGGCCAGCTCCTCGCCCTCAGCCCCCGGTCGGGTTTCCAGCCTTCCGATCCTTCGGTCAGCCACGTGCCACGCCCACAGTTTGGACTGCGGAAAGCTGTCAAGCTGACGTCGGTACAAGCATTATGACGGCATTTACACATCAGCTTCAGCCTCGGCTTGGGCCAGGATTCGAGGATTAGATGGAGCACCAAGGACCGGGGTCTAGGAGAGCAGGGACTTAGGTCACAGGACTCCTGAGCTTATAAGCCGACGCAAAGGGCTTTCGGGACACTTAGGCGCTCTGGGAAAAAATTAGTAATAACATGTCGACTGAGCACTACTTTCCATAAAAGAAAGAAAAAAAAACTATTCAAGAGAATATACCGAAAACCAAATAAAAACCTAACCATTTAGAAAGAAATCAGTAACAATAAATATATTGAAACTATTATTGTTATATAGTTATTATTGTTTAACTATTATAGCAACTTTTAATTCAATATTTAAAACCAAACAAGGCGCAATTTCAAATTAAATATGTGTTGTTTCTAGCCTTTTAAGATAATTATTTTAAAGCGTCTTATTATGTTCC
This sequence comes from Drosophila kanapiae, assembly GCA_008042475.1. Taxonomy (NCBI): domain Eukaryota; kingdom Metazoa; phylum Arthropoda; class Insecta; order Diptera; family Drosophilidae; genus Drosophila; species Drosophila kanapiae. Next base: position 165,555 of record VNJM01001466.1, read on the forward strand.
CCCTAATCCATGCCTTTTTAAAAGTATTTAGGGTAATTAATTCTACTATTTAAGTACTATTATATTCCACAGTGCACGCACACGAACTCACTGAACTGACCCTACTCCGAATAACATTCCTGTGGAAGCCTTAAAATGCTTTCGTGTCGACTATGCAAATAAATCCAAGTCGTGGCCAAAAACTCAATTTCGGGCAGCCAGTGCAGCAGGGCAGCTGCTGCCGCTCCCGGACTTGAACCCGACCCCCTTATCTGCCACAGAAACCCCTTTCCCTACCCCTTTTGAATCCCCCACCAAGCAGAACATATGGCGACAAACAGCGGGCACCGTTTTCTATTTGTTTGCTCGCATACACACGCAGGGGGAAGCCGAAGCCCCAACGCCAAGGACAAAGGACGCGAAGGACGAAGGCTGCAGAGCATGCACTAGACCCATTTCGTGGATGCTTTTGAATGGCACTACGGCAGTATGGAATTTAGTATGGGAACGGGAAGGAGGCCAGAACAGTACATGAGCTGAATTGCACTTGGCCAGAAACAAAATCCAAACCATGAAAATAGCACTTTAGAAAGCAAGACGAAAATGGAGATACGCTTGAACTAAACTGAATGCAATTCCCACATCCTAAGTGGAGGCGAAAAAATCCAAAAGAAAAATACAAATTATAAGAATTTCATGAAATTAATGTCTTTCTTTAGATAAATTTGTATTATAAAGTTCCTAAGCTTTAAAACTGAATTGAAAGTAATATTAATACAATCCTGCTCAGTTGGAAATTCTCGCAGCTAGACTATTAGCTAAACCACCATCATAATCATCAAAACAAATGCGAATAGACACGATTTTCAACAGGTTGAGCACTTTGTCAATTTAAAGAGACATCAAACTTTATAGCTGGCTGCCAGAAATGCGGCCAAAATATACTTCGTCTCGTCCAGGATCTGTCAGAACTCAATCCCCTTGATAAAGTCATCATACCCTTGTCCGACAAGGCCACAAAAAATAACGCACACTACGTGAGGAAGCTGCGATTCTGAATTTCTAAGAGCTTGGGGTGATTATTCCCTATAAAAAAAGGGTGAATTTCACTCCAAAAATCTCTTGCTCTGCAGTTTTTTCCTGCTTCCGGAATATTTGCTCGAAATTCGTTTTTCTGCACTCTGCACACATACACTTTCCTGCATTGGGATAGGTCCTGGTTTTTAAAGGAACGAGATATTGGTGGTGCGAGTTTTTGGTTAGATTCTCCGGTTGCGCGCCCTAAATGGATTTAGCTTGTTCTCTCCCTGTTGTCCTATCTGGTTTTATTTTTCCAACAGAAAATGGGAAATGTGTTCATTTGCATGTGCCGCCACATGTGTGTGTCCCTCAAATGCAATAAAAACGCTCGCCAAAACCGATGTTAATGCGCAAATTCAATTGTCAAATCATTGGCAGATGGCAAATAAATTGAATTCTCTTAATCCAGCCGCTGACAATGAAGAACCGCCTGATGATGAATCAGAGCCGCAATAAGTACGACCTGTCACGTCCCATTACAATATATACATATTTGATTTAAGGTGTCTGAACGGAGACAGAATACCATCGGAATGGCCTGCAAGTGGCCACAAGCACGAAGAGTGCACTGGAAACCCAGGGGAGCAGGTTAATGGTGAAAAGTAACATCTACCTGGTAATGGAATTTATTTTATGATTATCCCATTAAGAGTAAGTTCTTATTGTCAGACCAGTGAATGGGGATTGTTTTTAGAGTGAATTATGGCTTATTTATTTGGTACCATTTCTAATTCTATTTTAAGTTGCTTTCCCTGCAATTTAAAGTTTTGTTTAAAGCATTTTGAAAACCCTATTTAATGACCTGCAATGCTGCTGGCATATTTTTCTGCGAGTGAGAGTGAAGAACCGGAAAGCCGGGCGGATATTTCTGGTCTGGTCGCATTTCTGGTCCGTCGCATAGTGTTGGCAACATTTTGCGGTCACTTGATGGACAGTCTATGCACATTCGGTCCCGCTACTAGACAGTGTCCGGAATGACTGATGGCAGTGTAGGGTTAAGTGGGTGAGAGCCAAGTGGGAAAAAAGGGGCGAAAATGGCCGCAAGTTCGTCAACAGGGGCAAATATTTGCAGATATCCAAACGATGTCGCACGTTGGTTGCCTTTGCCGTTGCCGTTGCTGTTGCATGTTGCTGCAGCAATTTCTGTCGCTACTGCTGCTGTGTAAGTTGGCTGTTGATTGTTGGTCCAGTGACCATAAGCCAACAATTGGTCACGATCACTTTGGCTTTATTGTTTTCATTTCTATTTTTCCGGGCCCCCGCCTGTCTCTGTTTTTTATTTGTTTTTCCTCTTTCCGGGCCAACGTTGCTCCTTTGTTTTCGCACTTGCGGCTGTTCGTGTTGCCGATTTGACGTGACTAATGGGTCGTTAGGCATATGTCCACTCGGCCGCAGGAGCAAACAGGTGGACCAAGGAAGGGACCAAGTCAAGGGGAAACAAGGGCAAATAGTCACGCCCGGACTGGGTCTTCTTTTTCTTTTTTCTCGGTGCCTTAACAAGTTACAAATTGCGTGGCTCGCTTCGCTGCCAGTTCGCCTGCCAAGTGGCAACGGTGCAAGACTCGAGTTGATTACAATGCGAACCTTGTGGGAGGTCAAGGATGAAGGAAACGGATCCATAAAATGCTACAATTTAGTGTTTACAGCGTTCAAGCATCGTAAAGGGATAGTGTAAACGAGGCAGAAACAAGACCAACGAATATTACTTTAAAGTGAAAGGGAAAGTATTTCCAAAGAAGCTAAATTTTCAAAATTTGCTAAGTATTTATAATTTCCTTAATTTAATATATGAATATGACAAATCGATTTTATATATTAAGCCCCAAAAATCACAGTTTCCTTTATTTCGCTTTAGCTTACCATTTTCATTTCCAGCTGCTACCTCCTTAGGCATTCCCCAAAGATAAATCTCGATAATGTTATTGTCAGAACACTCACCTGCAAAGAGATGCGAAAAATGCGATAAGAATTAGTCAAATATTCGGCATAAATCACCGGCAAAACACTTCGAGTAACAAACAAATCGCAACAGCATTCCGATCAGGGGGGACATAATCAACGGCGATATCCATCACCATTAGCATCACCTTTGTCATTTCCACATGCCCCGGCCGCGATTGGCTATGAACATTTTTGGCATCTGTTCGTAGTTTTGCCCCTATCTTTCGCATTTGCATATGACATCATCAAAGTGGCAACAGCAGCAGCCGAAGTTTTGTGCAAAAAGCACACAGACGCGCCAGCGGAATGCAAAAACCAACAAGAGCGCAGCCAGAGCAAAAATCTTATAGCAGCCACCACCCCGCCTGTCAAATGATTTGCAACTTTGTGCAAATTCATTTGCCAGTCTTCCCCGACATTTTCCCCTGCCTTTGGCAATTATTAGTTGGCAGTCGCCGTCTGTCTGGCAGCCACGAACCAAACTCGAGTCGCGTACAGCTGAGATTTTCCACAATAAGACGATTACACATGAAGATAGCCCGCTTAACAACACTAAACATTTATAGTAGAATAAATAAATTTAGTTATAAAACACATTATGCTGCTTTAAATAAATTAAAAACGTAAAAAGTTGTGATTTCTTAAAGGTCTTCCGGCAACTGTTTTATGTTTATAACGTGGAAATATTCAACAAATTGCAATAAATCTTCAGAAATATAGTAACTTTGAAATAAAAATAGGGTCATTAAAATCATTATAATATTTTCTTTCGGTGCACCAAGTGAAGACTAAGACTACAGGCTATGAAGTGCGGACAAGCAGACTGTTGCAACTGCCCTGCGGTGGACACGAAGGCCACGACTAAATAATACAACACTTTTGGGAAGCGAATATTAAATACTCTACAAAAAAAACAATTTAGTATATATGTACTACATAATTTTATAGGATTATACTCCATTCTATATTTATATTGCTTATTTATGTAAATTTACTGTCAATGCTAGCTATTCGTTTAACACTATTTATTAACTTTAGAAAAATAAATTAAATCATATTTACTGCCATTAAGGTATACTTTCTACGACTCTTACGTTACTTGCTTTCTGTCTGCAAACCCAAACTATTTCACAAACTATTTATATAAAGTCTAATTCCTTTATTAATTAATTTCATTGAAGAAAAAACCAACCAGCAACTGCCACTAAATTGTAGATTTAAAATAATTTCAGTTAGAGTATTGAAAATGATTTTGATGACTCGGAGATTTGTTTGCCATCGACTCTAGAATCCAATTTGCCTCCTCCCATTTCTGGTTGATTTTCCGACGATTTGGACGTTGATGAAGTGATTAACCAAGCCAGGCCAGCGTTTGGCTTTTTGATAGCGTTTAGTTTATGAGCCCCGACCTCGAGGGTCTCCGCTCAATGTTCCACCTATTTGGCGATCTGCGATTTGTGGTCGATGAAGCGCACAGTGATGATGAACAGCAGGTGCAGAGCACCGCAGGTATGATAGCCGTGGAGGGGGTGGCATGGGTTAACAATGGTAGCTGGTCAGATATGGATATGAACGCTGTGTGGAGAGTATGCAAATTATGGCTACTTTAATGGGCGATGAATGACCGCATGATTTAGTGGCTGCACTTCCAGGAACTTCCACAACTCGGGGTTAAGCATTCTGGTAACTGTGGCTCCTGATTTCGATATTAAATAATACCTTTGATGGGAAGTTATAATTTAATTGATTTATAGTATGACTAATAATAGTAACTTTTGATTAAAATACGATTTTAATGCAACTACAAGCCAAATTACATTGCAAATTATATATGTTATATATTATTTCAGTAAAGAAATTTTTTTCAACAAACCTAAAAAAATAAATAATACAATAAATATTCATACTTATATTCTAGCTACACAATTGAATTTATAATTCATTAAAATCACAGAAAAATGTTATAAAATGTATTCTCTTGCACAACACACTTAAGAGTCTCCCTGCGCTGGCGACAAAAAATTCGATTAATTATTTTTGGACATCACCACAACCTTGACTTTGTTGCCTTGATTAGCTTCTTTGCCAAAAATAAAACTTAAGAAATCCTCAAACAGAAACCGGAGGCATAAATTCACGTTGGATTAGCAGGGGAAAAATATATTCAAAAATACTCAAATGTTCTGCTTTATGGCATCTTGAAAATCACACTATGCACGGCGCGAAAGCCCCTTTAAAATCGAGTTGATTTTATTGAAAAGCGAAAGTGTTAAGGTGTCAGTCAGCCCATCTGAAGGCCCCACCCAGAGGCCGTTATAAAGCCAGGTATAAATAAAACACCTTAGGGTTCGTGGGTCTCGTTTTAAGACCTCACGAGTGTATTGTTCCCAATCGGAATCCAATAAAATTGAAATAAAATTGTGTAATAAAAGGAAATCGCTTATAAATGCCCAATCGAAATGCCGAAATGAAATATTGATGAAACGCACGGGGGCTTTGTCCGCATGTCAATTGAACAAGCCGAAGAGACCGAACTTGAATCTCGCTCCTCATGCATAATGCAACACGGAGTGCAATCGGAGACGTTGGAAATTTCTAACAATTTAACAGACACACAGCAGAAAAAAAGATGGAAATACACAGAGAAACGAAAGAGAAGAAATTAATCATATTGGAGAGATATCAGGGGGTCGACTGGCTACTGGGCTTTCAATATGCCAATCGAATCAATTAGGCGATTTATTGACAACGACCAACTGGCATTGGCATTCAATTTGCCGTCTTCGCTGCCAACAATTTCGAATGTCATAAATTGTGATGCGCCTGCAAAAGAGATTTACGTTGTGTCAAACAATAGCGCCCAATGGGTTAATGTTTTTGCCGCCAATTGAGACCCCCTGCCCCGATTCCAGCCGAAATTAACTAGAAATTGAGTCATCATCATTATCATCATCAATATCGCTGGCCGCGGACATTAATTAAAATGCATTCAAATGCAGATTATTGTCAACCTGCCAGCTGCCACAAAACGAGACCCCCCATTATGAATTTTTAGCTGCATTATTCAGCAGTCGAAATTCCATATTCCATGCGACTTTAAGTGCATTGGATTCCACTCGTGTCAGGGCCCAAAAATATGCTTATTGATTTAGCTGTCAAAAAATGCATGACAATTTTCGGTTCCCATAAGTTTTGGTTATTTTTTATGTGTCACTCGCAGGTGAGCAGACAACTTTTGTAATGCCAAATGAGTTGGGAGTCTACAGTGGTCACAAATCGCCTTTGAATACAATACACGGGCATTAGTCACATTGATGGGCTAGTTAGTGCATAAATTGAATTGTCCGTTTATGGAGAAGCAACTGTGCTGGCTCTCTCTTTGAGATTATCATTTATTTGATGTAAAAAATCGTCTCTGAATTGAATACAGTTTAAAAAACTTCTAACTGATTATTTTGGTCAATTTTAAAGACGGTCGAATTCCACTGTGCATCCAACCGAAATTGTGTGACACTTGGGAGTAATACACACACCTCAAGCACACACTCAGGCTGGGTGTGTTCTCGTTCACTGTAGTTTTTCCCTTTTTTTTGCCTTGGCTCTCTAATCGCGGCTCTTATACTTTATACATGTGTGTAATGGCTTTGCAATTTGCAGCGACTTTTTGACACACATACCAGGCACACACCACTCACACAGATGCTAACACAGAGGCTAACACAGATACTCAGGCAGAGATCCTCACAGAGGATGGGAGGTACCCGGAGTGGCATGACTGACTCAAGAGATTTATGTTAAATTTTTAATGACCAGCCGGGCAATGCATCAACTTCAATATACTTATACGCTGAATGAAGACATTTGCCAGGCCACCTTTTGACCTTTGTTGCCTCGATTTACGACAGTTTCGAGTGTGTGGGAGAGATTGGGAAGCACCTGAAGTATTTTGGGTCATGTTAAGGTTCAGGTACAGGTGGGACAATGCGGCGCAGCAGGTGTCAGCGAGGCGGTTCTAGATCATCAAAAAACCGAAGTTTTATTCCCCTCTTTGGTTACGGTTTGATTTATTTGCTGGCGTTTGATGAATTAGAATGCACAACTCACGCCGTCACACACACGGGCACAAATGGGGTTTAGATACATATGTATCTATGGGTTAAAAAAGTACAGTCAAACCTCCTATTTGGAACTGGAAACTACACTTATATATTCAAAATACTCCTCTTCAAAAATAAATCAATATTCAGCTAATCTTGGTATATATTAATCGACATATTGCTATATAGAATTATTGCAAGGGAAAATTAATATAATATTTAATGTCTTTCAGTGAAAGCTGTTATTAAAATCAATTATTTAACTTCACTGTAATTCCCCTGAGGGAAGTTATACTGTATTTCCCGTTTTTCTCTTATTTTTTGGCTTAGTTTTTTGGATAGGTTTTTCTGCTGTGACTGCTTTAGTTTTCTGTTTACAGTTCGATAGTTCAGTTCAGTTACAGTTTTTTCTTCTTTGTTTTGATGGGGCGCTTTGAATAACTGGCATGACCGTGACTCTTTTTCTCTTTGCATTTTAACCCCTACCCATGGACGGACTAACACGACTTTCAATTTGTCTTTGCGGCTTGCTTTTTTTTTTTGGTTGGGCAGAGGAGGGGAGGAAAAGCGGGGGTTACGTGGAGGCGGAAATTGTAGGGCAAACATTTCGCAATGGACCTGCAACAAACGCGTCAACAAAAATATTTTCGTTTGCCGGTCATGATTTATCGTCAACGCGACTCTTTGACAAGCGTGTTATTTTCAGCCGCTTGCAGTTGTTTCTGTTCCTATTTTGTCACTCGCAAGTGTTGCGTGAAATAAAATCTAATTTCCTCCATTTGGGCGGGGTTTTTGGTGGATATTAGGTTACCAGAATTACACGAGTCTTTCCGCTCGCTCGATTTATAGGTGTTACTGGCGATAAAGTACGAATTATGAAGGGTATATGGGTATGGGAAGAAAAAGGAGTGGCCTTGACACCGGAAATTTATTATTTGTTTGTGACTGCAAAACAACAAAAATTATGGTAACACTTTACATTGAGATTTATGGTAAAAAGGGTACTTTTCGAAAGCTAAGCACTGATTCATTGAAAACATTTAGGGTTGATTAGTTCGGATCATAAATCGTGCTATAATAGTAATGAATTTCTATTAGGTTTAATGGGGGCGATATTCAAACGAATTTCCCATTTAAAATATCTAAATGGTTTAAACCTCTCGTTAAAATTAAATGTAGTCAATGAAGTAATAACATAAATCACAGCTAATTAAAAAACAAAACAATTGCTGTTGTTTATGAGTAAAGCCCAACAAATCGAATTAGGAACTTCAAAATAATTGAATTCATGATTTTCCGTAGCCTATTATCAGTATTCTCTCGCCGATTCGGCAGTTGAGACTTATAGTAAGGATACTGAGATTTTCCCTTGTTTGCTCTGGACTTTGTTATAGACTATGGCTTAAATAACCTGTTGAATAACTCCATCATAGATGTTATGGTTTAATGTAATGCCCACACAAGTAAATATACCAAAGAAATATTCCTACCAATTCACCACTTCAATAAAGTTATTCTATGACACTACGATTTGGGTCACACTTATAAAGTTATATGGCGATTGCAGCTGGCATAACTCCATTCACACAACCGATTGACATAAACTAAAAGACTCGCTCGCTTCCACTCAGGCAAGAACATTTAAGTTTTCCCTGTCACGTAATAAAATATTTATGCCTTTGCCTAGCAGCTTGAGTCATGCCAAACGTGATCGCAGATCGTAATAGAGTTCTAACTGTACCGCGAACGCACCAAGACAATCCATCCATCCATCCATCCTACCTTGACCCCAAAACGAAGCCATGGGCTAAGCCAGCGGATCAGCCTTGCATTTCAATGAATTACAGTGAATTCTTCGTCAAGCTCATCATCGAAATCAATCACAAAGTCGGCATCTCATCACATGTGTCTTCGGTTAGTTACTAAAATACCCACTGACTGACACACAGAGAGAGAGATGGGTAGATACGCACAGAGAGAGATGGGTAGACGTGCAGTGAAAGGGAGAGGGGGACAGCGGACGAGTGCTGTGAATGATTTCGGTTTCGTGGAGCAAACAAAGCGAACTGCGAATGCATTCAACAGATACAAAGATACATATCATTCTGCCACTGACAAACCGTTTTCTGTCAGATTAACTAACAAACTGCTCTCGTCGCTCCCTAAATTCCCCTCATTCTCGCCCTTTTCTATGCATGTATGTACACAGTTACGGTCGAAATACTAGCAGACTCTACAAAATTTCAAAAATAAACTATTCATTTAGTCCACAGAAAATTAATAGCTTTAGAAATATTAATTATGTATATTTTTTCTTGTATGTGCACATTATAAAGATATGTACCCTAAAATCTCAAACTTAGATAGCTTTCGTAAACTAAAAACTAATACCTAGCCCTAACAAGCACGTGCTTAATGTCACAAGGGCCACTTGAGTGTACTGACCGTGGTGCATTAACGTCCAAGGAAAAGGAAATATAAATATATAAACAAATTGTAAGTAATTGTAAGTAATTGCCACTGATTACTATAATTATATTTAAATTATTACAACTTCCTTTTCGCCCTCCGCTGTATGGATGTTTGGTATGATTTATAAAGTGACGAAGCCGCTAAAAGATTTTGCGGCATTCCAAGAATTTCCACAGCAGCATGTGTGGCACAAAAGAAACATTTAAAACGAATGAAAGGAGGCGGCAAAGGGAGGCGCTGCTCATGTGTAATCTTAACACTGTAATAAAATAAAGTCATTGAAACTTCCAGCTCCACATAACCCACCCAAGTGAGCCACGCCAAAAAAGACGACAGAAACATTGCCAATTAGTTGCCAGAATTTATATTGCTTTTTCTCGGTTTCCGGAGAGAGAGGGAAAATAATTTCTTGAAATTTATATTAGAAGCTGCTATAAATTATGGGGCAGCATAGCAGCAGAAGCGCAAGTCAAGACCCGCGCCGGCTTAAAAAGTCGTCCGAAACCCAGAAACAAAAACGTATATATATAAATCGTTGAAAAAAACAACCTAGTGCCAAGCAATCTGGAGACAATAAGCACAAGTTGTGCAATGGAAAATGTCCAAGGAAGGCAGCGGCGAATGAATGAGAACTCAACGAGCGAGAGAGAGGCAGTCAAGTATTTTTCTATGGGAAATGCGGAAAATTCTTTCCAAATGATATACTCACAGTTCCTCAGGGGGCGCAAACAACTAATGAATGCCCCTGGCAAGAGAAAAAACAGCAACAGAAACAGGAGAGAAAAATATAAAACATGGTTCCAAAAGAGGAGAGAAGTGGACAGAAATTGCACTGCCAATAACAGGCCAAAACGGAAAATGTATGAAATGTGAGTGGAAATTAGCTGCAAAATGTCATCAACAGCAACAGCCAGAAAGAAAGCCCGAAACAAAAAATAATCAAGAAATTTTTGCGAGAGTAATTACTGAACGAAAAGCATCAACTAAAGGCAGGAAAAGCTGTCAGAGAAAAGGAGGAAAAATATAAAAAAAAAAGGAATCTTTTACTTTTGGGGGGAAATAAACGTTCAAAGCTGATAGACAATAGCTTGGCCATAATTTCTGACCGAAAACAAGGGTAAATATCTTCCAATTTTAAAGGAATAACAAGCATGGCTTGATAATTGGTAATTACTTATGTAAATTTAACTATTGTTAGCCAGCAACAGAAAATATATGTGGGGGCTTCACAAATTTCTGCTTACTTGTTGATGCTGCACTCCTGTAAATATTATTGCTGTTGAGACCTGAAATTATTGTCAGTTTGCTGCTGATTTTAGGCTGCAAATACCTATAATGACTGCTGACAGTGTTTCAACATTTTAACTTTGTACAATACGAAAGGGAGAGTTGTAAAGATAAATAGTTACTTGTTATAAATGCTCAAGTGTTGGTGTTGGATTTCTTTAGAAATATTGAGGTTTTAATGTAATTTTCTACCGTAAAATTAGTACTAGAAAATGGCTTGCAATCCATATTATTATTCTGAGATTAATTTGTATTTTGCCTTGTTATTTCCCTCATACTTGAAAAACTTATTTCAAGCTTGACTATAATTATTTTGCTTCTCCATCCGCCCTGTTTGAGGGCTTTTCAAATTTCCCACCTCGTTCTGTCAACGGGCCTTCATAATTGTTACCAATCTTGTGGGCCACGATGTCTCCCGCTGCTTGTGAGCTTCAAGGTCGTTGCAACCACAGCGACAACCTTCTGTCACCCCCCGCGGGTGGTAAGCGATGAACTCTCGGGCTTGTCTGTATGTGGCTTCAGTTGTCATTCCTTAACCGCCTCTGACATTTCGTCGTACAAAGGCTAAGCTCGGCGTGGGGTCTTTTTCACTTTCCGAAGATCGGGCGTATGGTGCAAAAAAGTGCTAAAATAAAGGAAGGAAGCAACCGAAACAGGAAGAAAAACAAGCAAGTAGGCAGTGTAGAAGAAGACATTCACAAAAGCCAGACTAAAAGCTTCCAGGCAGAGGCAAAAAAAAAAAGAAAACACGACATAAAGTGCAACAACAGTAGATGGAAAAGCTGCAAAGGCTGGGAAAGAAAAGTGACAGCATTTGTGTGTATGACAGCTTTTGGAAAGGGGTATCCTGATATCCTGGAATGCTTGCCTACGTGCAAATGAGGGATGTGCATTAGAGTTTGTGAAAGTTCCGAAAGCAAACCTTTCAAGGCCTCAGTAACTCACTCACTCACTAACCTTCAACTGCAGTAACTGGCAAAAAGCCTGAACATATTGCATTGTAAATGGTAGAAAAAAGAATTTGTTTGGCACAAACATTTTACCAACACCTGTAACAAGCACTAAAGGCGTAAGCTGCTAGCCGGAAAAAAAAATACAAAATTGTATTTGAATTGGAAATCAGTTTTTCTCTATTTTCGGTTTGCTGCACTCAAACGAACTCGAATGGAACGGAACTGGTTTAAAGGATTACAAGAATTTCATGTTAAACATTTTTTCAACAAACACGCCGAGATGGGATTTGATTTCCTCGTGATCTCTTAAATATTTAATTTTATTTGGACAAGTGTGGAATAGCATTAAAGAGATGTGTTTTTGCACTTTGAAACGAGTACTTTGTGAAAGGCGGGATTATGACTTGACCAATACTGTGGGCTTAAGAGAGTTCAAGGAGTACATTTTAAATATTGCAACAAATTTGTTACATTTACAATCAGTACAAAACAATTACAAAATTGTAAAAGTAGCATTGTTGACATTAAAAATCCCTTTCAATATTGCTTATTTATGTTGTAATTAAAGGAAGTTGCATTCAAATTAATAAGCCAGCCTTTTCTGTACTGTGAAGTTGAAATGTTAAATGTAATTAAAAGGCTTTCACAACGATACCGATGGAGAGGTTGTTAATTAACAGCCAAACCAAAAATAAAATATACTTCCAAACCGAAACGAAATAAGTAAAAAACTTAAAAGGATGCCAATTAAATGGAAGGTAAGCCGAGTAAGTAGCAGGGAGTCGGTGGCATGTTAACATGGCTATATGCGATGGACATCCATTTGGAATGCGGCAGGGAACTCCCATTTAGCATGTCATTGGGCATTGGGAGGGGTGGAAATAAGGGCGGAAGGACTAACGGAAGGAAGGAAGGATGTGCTGCAAAGCGGATGAGGGCAAGGTGAAAGAAACACACATCCTGCCGAGTAGCCGTCGTCATCCGCAGACATGTGTTAATTGTATTGTTCTGAAAACGGAGAGGGAGGGTGAATTGGGCGGGAAAATGGGTCGGAAAAATGGGCGGGCCAAATGGGAGATGGCGCCATGTTATTTTGATGGCTCAGCGCCAATTCACCTGTCGCCCCACCTTTACACCTCACCACTCGAAAAACTCCCCCGTTTTTTGTGGTTCAACTTTGTTGTTTTTTGTTGTTGTCTTACACACAGCTGCTCGTTGTTGTTGTTGCAGCTTGTAATTATTGTTGCTCTTATTAAGCCGGTTGTTTTAGCCGTGTGTTTATTTAGCTGTTAACAATATTTTGAGTGCATTTCGCATTCACATTTTGAGCTCACACAATTGTCAATGCGTGTTTCTCACTTAATTCAAATTGTAATCTCAGCTTGTGTTTTTAATTTCTTTTTATTATACATATAGTTAAAGCTATGTTTTTATCTGAACAAAGCGAATCGATTTTGAATGAGTTATTAAGTATTTTACATGGAATTAATTACATGGAGAAAGGCAAATGGTTGGCAAAAAATATATAAAATATAAGTGGATTATGTGCAGATTAGTATTATATGTAGTTTTTCATCATATTTGTAATTTGTTTCATGTAAAATATTAATGAAACATTTATGTTTTGTCAATTTATGGATATGTAATCAGCACCAGTTAAATAGTTTAACTTTTGAGGTACCATTTCCTTGGTTTAATTTTAATTTATATACTTCTCCGGTTTTGTTTGTTTAATTTGCTTCCCCATTAGAAAGAACTTAACGACAATCAATATCTGAAGGACATTAAAGGCGCAAAAGCTTATTTCAATGACAAGTTAAACAACTAAACTCCATTTATCTGCTACTAAAGTTGAAATGCTGTTCCAATAAAAATAAACAAAGGACACTAAAAACAAGGAAAAACAGTCAAGCCCGGAAAATTTACCCGCCGAAGACAACCAACATTATTTGCCTTGGGGCTAATTTAATTGGTCCCTTTTTAAGGTAATTACACCGAGAGGGCGGTGGGGGTGAAGGACAGTGACCGGAGGGCCAGCGGATCAAAGAAACGCATGAAAATGCAATTAACGGGGACAGAAATGAGCAAAAATAAAATGTGAAACCTCTGTCAACAGACAGCTCAAAGCAAACAAAATGAAATGGCAGCCAAAAAGTGCAAATCGAATGCAACAAATTAATTGAAGTTGTTGTTGAAAACGTTGGTGTTCCCTTTTGTTGACTTTTGTTGGTGGCATTTTTGTTGTATTCGCTGGTTTCAATTAGCCAAAGCCGCAATAGTGACTGGCGAAAAACTGCAAACTATGCCAAAAGCAGCTGCTATCCTTTCCCCTCTCCCCTTCACTGACCATTACAGAGAACCCCCTTTTGCAAAGCCACCACCCATCCCCCTTGGCCTTTTCCACTGTGTGTAAATATTTGACATGAACACCAAAACACAAGAGTAAAGCAAAACATATCTGCTTTTGTTGTAAGCCAAAATGCAAACGGCATTAGCCATGGTCAGTGCGTTATGTCGAGGTGAATAGCGCCAATGCACTGCTAAAAAAGTTGTGTAGATGAAGGTAGTTGGGAAATCTATAAATACAAATAATTGGGAACTACTTAAAGAAGCATAAATGGGGAATCTGAATGGAATTTTTGTTTTACAAATAAATTAATACTGCGATATATTTTGTAGACTGAAACATTGGCCTTTACAGATCACTGGGTACTAAATATTTTCTTAAATGACTTTTATTTCTGTGCACTTTAACTGCTATGTATATGTACATACATATGTTTACTGACGGATTTACTGCGTGACTAACCACCAACATCAAATAAAAATCAAACCTGAAACTGAAACCCGAAATACGAATTGGGCCCAAAAATCTGTTGGTCATTTGTGGCTACAGTTTACCGTATAATAAATACCACGTTCTGTTTATAAACAGAATCTCTTATCAGGGCCAGCCCCCTCGGAACCGCTCCTGTCACCATTGTGGAGCAATGTCAGAGCACCAACAATGACTAATGACATCATAATGAAATCGACGGAATGCTACGGATGCCGGGGTCTTATCAGTTAGTCCCGAACAATGGGCGCAATGCCGGACTCACCTCATTCTCAATGTTTCTGATGAGCGGCGTATTCCTGCTTCTCTCCCGGAGCGCCAGCAGTTCCTTCTGGTGGCGCTGCTGCTTCAGATGGTGCTCGTGCTCGATCTTGTTCCACTGCTCGTTGGAGAAACCCTCCTCCGACTCGGAGTCAGAGTCGGAGTCTTCATTGGAGTAGTCTTCCTCATCATCGTTGTTCCTCTGATTAATCTGCAGATTGGCATCTATCAATTGCAGTTTGGGCTTTTCAGTGCGAACTATGGGCTTAGTGGTCGTGGTGGATGTGGAGCTTGTGGTTGTGGTTGTAATTGGGGGCCTTGTGGTGTGTGGTTTCTTAACAACCTCTTTTTCTTTGTCCTGCTTGAATAGCCAGTCGAAAATATTGCGTTTGCCAGAGGCTTTGTCATGCGGATTGGCCACACTGGGATGCCTGTTATTATTATTGTTATTATTGTGATTCTTGTTCAGGTCTATATCTAATTCATCCGTCTGATCGTAGCCATCGTAATCCAGATCTTTCGATTCGATTTGAGGTCGTTTTTGGGTGAACAAAGAGTATCTGGGCATTTGGCGAGCCAGTTCCTCATCAACGGCATTGGAATTGGCCTCATCCTCATACTCGTAGTCCTCGTCATCGTCATCATCCTCATCGCTATCCTCATCGGAGCTACTGGTATCCAGCTCCTGTCGCCAGTTGGGACCTCTGGTGGATCGGGGTTGGGCCCACACGGGAAATATGCCATCCCTGTCGAAGTACCGGGTGTGGTTCGAGACCAGGCCATGATGACTGGTTGTAGGCGCCTCCGAGGTTACTATATTCCTTGGGGTACTGGTTGCAATGGACAGGCGGTGCTGCTGGTGGCGCAGGGAGGGGAATACCCTCTGCTCCCAGCTCACATGGTGGCGATTGTGGTGACGCAAGTGGTGCTGCTGCATGGGCAAATGGGGATCGAAGGACTTCTGCGATCCTCCTTCTACTCCGGCTGATGCTCCGATCTCAGGCGGCTGATGATTGCCCTCCAGCTCAGCACGCAGGTGCTGCTCGTGTCGCAAATGATGATGGTGCTGCTGATGGGCCTCCAATTGCTGCGCCTCCTGCAATTGCTGCAATCTCAGCTGCTGATGGGAGCTGCGGTGACCTGAAGCCGGAGCCGTTGTGGTCATTACGTCTGCTCCTTTCGGATCACTCGAGTTGGCCCCACTTAGGGGAACCACCAATAAGAGCAGTAGCAGCCCAATCATTTTGGGCAATATTGGTTTTCCCCTCAGGGAGTTCATAGCAATTTTTTCGCGTTTTTTATTCCGTCGTTTAAGAAATTCTCTGTTCTTTGTTTCCCGGATTCTCACACACGTTTATTGTACACTTTTCTTTGTCGTTTGTTCTGAATTGACGATTCTTTTGTCTGCCAATTAGCAATAAATTATGCCTATCATTTTTTGACACTTGTTGACAATTGAAGAAATACTTTGATATTTTTAAATGGAATTTTAATTGTTCACTCTTAAACGATTATTTCTCTGTACGCCACTTTAAATGTATTTATTATATTTTCATATTTATATTTTGCTTTTATTTAATAATGAATCACTTACTAGATATTTTATTGTTTCACTAAAATATTTGTCTGGGTTATTTTGTGTTTGCTTGATTTATTGAGCACTATTTGCAAAGATTATGAAAGAGATTTATTTGTATTCTTAAAAACCAATGAGACTTATTTATTAACTTTTTTTTTCTTTTATATTTTTATTTGATTGGATGTTTAAATTTTTTTATCGAACAAATTTCACTCTTAATCACGCACATGTATTACACTAATTAAATATTTATGTATCTTTCTTCTTTGTTTATTTAATTTTATTTGACACCAAACTTAGGTTAAAATTATTGTTCACTGGTGACACTAATTATTCGCTTAAAATAATTCTTATTAAAAGAATTTTCTATTAGTTTCGGTTACAAGCTGTAATTTATTGAAATTAAATTTTTGTTTTCATCAATTTGTGCAAACATAAATTAGCTGCAAAATCGGCGCGACTTTGGACGCGACGCCGAAGGCAAGAAAAACACACCCACAAAATCCACTCACGCACTTTGAAGTATATATTCTCCGGTATATATATATATTTTTCTGGTACACGGCTTGTTTGTGCAACGGCTTGTTTGTTTTGATTTACTTGGCCAGATGGCGGTATCCCATAGAAGTTAGTGCTCCCAGCGCTTTTTTTTTGGTAAATGCAAAGATACAGATACAATTCCCGACGACTTACAGATAACGACTGACACACGGGATCTCGATGGATTGGATTCTGAGGCAGATGCGCGCCCGGTGGAAAATGTTGAGAGCTCCCCCGACCGCGAGCAACAATTTTACACTAGCAACACATGTTGCGATCCACAAGAGAGCGCATCGACTCTGGCAACATGTTGCCAGCCAGACTTGGAGTTTAGGGGAAACGATAAATGTCCAAGCAACATCTACTTAATCCAACCGATCAGCCTGGAAATTCGTTAGTTTAACCAGTTCAGGGGGAAAAATTTAATTTCAGTCGGACATTGTGCATGTAGCGTCATAAAATAAAATGTCAGCAAATCTCCCACACAATCTAGGAAGGCTGCACCACCAGAAAAACCGGAGCACTAAAGAAAAATTCGCCAGAAACGCAAATATTTAATGAAATTATAAGGGAAAAAAATAAAAGAAGCAAATGTTCTTGTTCTCACAACTAAGACAGAGAAATATTCAGTAGTTTTTATAATAAAAACCACAACTTACTATAAATGAAGAGTAAATGTTGCATTTTATCTGTTGATGTGGATATTTCAATGTCTTTCTTATGAAATCAATATTTAATCTTTTTTTAAATTGTAATTTTTGGAAATAAATACCACATTACTGTCCCCTTTCATTTCTTATTGCGGAATAGTTATTTTCTGGCACTGTAGCAATCATCTTCATCTGAATCCACATCAACAGCTTCGGCGATACGCCCATGTCTCGTAAGTTTTCCTCTGCGCCTGAGAACTTCTTCTCGAGTTCTCAGCCGGTCGTGATTGCTGTGCGTTGGCTGCTGATTTCCCACTTTTCGTGTGGGCAGTTGCACAGACATTCATTACATAATAATAATAATGAGATTGTGTATTATTTCCACCTCAAATACACATCTTCAGTGAGTTTATTCTTATTTTCCTCATTTTTTGTGTGCTGGAACCACAAAATGTGTGATTTCCAGGAAACCAGAATTTAATATCCTTGAGCTGAGGCCACCAAAAGAGCAAGGGGTAGCAATCAAGAACAAATTTTCCAACTAATTGCCATTAAACGAAACGCACAAAAATAAAAACGAAAAAAAGGTTCCACCTAGTGAGTCACCGATTTGGAAGGAAGCTAAGTTCTTAGCATGATCATAAAAAAGTAGCCCGGCCTAAGACTGATCGATGATAAAAGAGGGAAACGAAGGAAGGGTTGAGGCCACAAATGAAGACTTAAGAACATTTTACGATTCTCTCATATGTATGTAGTTTTCTATGTGGAAAATTGATTTTTTCAATCTGAGCGTGCAAATAGGATTTGTCAGGCGATCAATAAGAGATTTGTATGTTTTCCACTAAATCAGAGATGCTTTCATACCTGATTATAACGAATTATGGGAGATAGATAGTCCTAGTGTAACTTGTTCTCTGACTTCTTAAAATCCCCTTCTTCTTAAAGACTATTCCCTCCTCTTTTGATCTTTAAATGTTGTGGCCTTTCTTGTTTGATTGCCGTAAGCTCCAAGGCAAACAAGTTTCGTTTTCTTTCGTTTGGAGATTGTGAAGATTGTTATATCATTGTTGGGTATCTTGTGTGTATTTTCGGGGTGAGTTACGGTAGGTGATAAGCTATAAAGCCGAATGTGCGCTTCGCTCATAAAACGTATATTAGGTGTTGAATTTTACGCTCCATCTGAGTTTTTGTATGGTAAAAAACAATATCAGTTTTGTTTAATGGGTGGGGAACTTATTCTGGCAAAAATAAGGGGAAGTTTTGTCAAAGTATGTAAAAACATAGCGCTCTTTAAGTTTGATATAGAAATAGAAAACCAATCACAATATTTTAAGAATAAAAATAGAATATTTATCATAATTACCAAAGAACATACACTTTTATTATGTATGTTAAAAAACATTATTAATTGGTAGTCAGATTTTGATATCTAACAAATATACAAATATTTAAAAATCAAATAATATTTTATGTTTTTTATAAATAAAATAAAACAGACTACAATTTCTTACAATTGAGCATGCATGCAAAAGAAGTGTTCTGAGTTTTCAGAACACTTCTTTTGCATGCATGCTCAACTGTAATGCACTTTTCCCACCGCAATTATGTTGCCTAATAAAACTCATATCCAATTATGCACAACATTCCCCAGAATGCTCTCATGTAACACCTAAAACCCACGTCTCCCTTCCCTAGCCACGGATTAAGCCCCTAAGCCAAGTTAAGCCAACTAATTTGCAACATTCTCAACTTCTCAACAAGTTTTCGGGAGCGACTCCCCAAAAACGAAATCCAGGCTGTGGCAAGAGGCAATTTAATAATCATGAGGCAATTTACACTGCACTTCACATCGGTTTCACCCACGTTCCTGGCATTTTCCAACCCCTTTTCCGGAGCTAATGAAATCATTGCCAGTGCTCGATAGAGCGTTAAAAAATCATCAAGTTGCTAATTAGGTTGACTAAAATGCTTCACTTGATTTTCCTGCGGACGCGACGCAAACTTTATGGTGGGGCAATCATGGGTTAAGGCATTAAAAGACCCCCCTCTCCCCTCATCAGCGAAAAACTCTATCTACCCTTTTAACCCATGCAAAACTTTTCCATGTTGTCGTTTTCCATTTTCTTTTAATTGTTGCCTGTAAAGTTTTGCCAACGGCAAAGAAAATAAAAGATTTCTTTTAAATTAATTTCGCCAGGATCAAAAGGTTAATAAATCTCGTAAGAAACTATAATTAAATTAGGCGTTGTAGGTGAAACTTTTATACTGGATTATTGGTTAGCTCAGGAATGTCATTAAAAAAGAGTGGGAACTGATATTCAATGATTAAATACATATTTTATTAAGAAGATTAACAACTGAACTTTCACAATTAAATCAAATTGTTCCGAGTAACACCTAGCAATCAGTTTAATATTAAAATTTAATTAAATAAACTTTTAATTGTTATTTTTCCTAAGCGACCAAATTAAACCAATTTAATTGCATTTTCCCAAAGGGGGAAAATCCATGGCCCTTGGGGGCAGACAGTAATTAGCATTTTCCGATCAACCTAATCAATCAGGCAGCGGGGGCGAAACAGTGGGCGGGGCTGCAGGTTAAATGCCAATAAACTTCCAGGAAAAACAATAACAGAGGAAAATGGCAAAAAAAAAGCAAGCAGGCAACCTAGCAAAGTCAAGAGCGATGCACAAAGTAGAGCAAAAGCATGGAAAACTGATGAGAAGCGGGGAGAGCGAGGAAAAGTGGGCGGCAGCTGATGGGTGTGGCAACTTTTTGGCTCAAATTGTTTTCCCCGTTGTTCCTGTGATTGTAATGGATGAATTTCTTTTGGCTGAGCTGCCGGGGCCATCTATAAGATACAGATACAAAACTGCGAGGCGATGAGAGCATGAAGCTATTTTCCGGAGGGGCGTCGTGTTTTGGGGGCGTGTCGCCAGCAATTTTCAACTTGATATCTTTACCAGTTGGGCCAGTAGATTGTGTGTGTGCAGGAATTCTGAACAAACAGACTAAGTAAACGATTGCCAGGGGAATAAAATGGCCAAGCAACTAAATTGGCCTAAAACAGGGTGAATGGGCCAAGAAAATACTCTGTGCTCCACAGCTAACTGGGTAAACTAAAAGGGAATTTGTAACTTTGAGTGTCTACAATAATAGCACCTAGTTGAGGCAGTGATATTCAGAGCTGAGGTATTTCCACAGCTCAGGTGAGAAAGGTATTTGATGCCTTCATTTAAAATGTAAAATTCTAAAGGTATTCTTACTATAAGTTTATATTTTATTGATATATTTTTATGGTAAACTTGAGGAAAAAATATAAATTTAATGTTTACTAGTTCCGAAATATTAGATATTATATTAAGTAATTAGGCATTTCATGCCTAAATAAATAATGGCGATCAGGATTGTCTATGATAATCAACTCTCTCTGTTTCCTTAACAGTTGTAAGCCGCTTGAAAATCATATCATCCAGAATTCCATTTAATTTCCATTCTACCTTGAATGGCTGTCAATCATCCTGCAACAAAGGAGTATTTCCCTTGAAATTATATACGATACCACAATTTATGGGGGTAGCCATTGTCTCAACCGCATTTAGTTCCCTATCAGTCTTCACCTGGCACACTTTGTAGCCACTTTTATGACAAATATAACCCCAAAAGAATACCAACGCGCACAAAGTTGCCAGCTCGCACTTTGCCACGCCCACTTTACACCGCCCACAAGCGACAAGGAACTGGGATCTGTGTGCATACAAACATATATGTACATGGTATTCCTCCCAGGAGCTAGAGATGGCCAGAAAGACAAATGCCGTTGCCATTGAAGACGAGTTGCCATCATCTCTTGTCTCCTTTGCCTCGTTAAAATCTGTGAAAAAATATGTCTGGCTTTCCGTTATACAGGGCGATATCTGTAGGGTTACAGTTTTCCTTCCTTTTTTTTTAGTGGCGCAGTTGCTGCTGTGTCGGTGTAGGTTGTTGCTGGCTTGTTAACAACACCAGGAGGCAGACGCTTCCTTCGGCTTCCGCAGCTCCTTGGAAAAGCACAAAGAAAAAATATACCTAGACACACAATCTATTTGTACTTCGAAGCTACAAGTTGTAAGGGTCCAATACAAAAAGTTTGAAGTCTAGGAGGATTTCGTTTTTGTACGCATTGCTTTATGTGATGGCCTTTAACTTCATTCAATGTTGCAAATATAATCCTTCTCAAAAGTATATCTTCATTTGCTTCTTCAATTTTTTTGCTGTGTATTTTTAACGCATTTTTTTCTTTTCTCCATTGTCTTGGGCATCCTCAGCTCGTGTCGCGTGTTTTGGCCTCATCCTCTCCTCTCCTATAACCATTCTTTTTTTGCTCGTTGCTTTCTGGGTTATAGGCCCCTTTTGTTTGGCCAGAAAAGAAGGCGCCGCTTTGTGTCTGCTAGAGTGTTTTTCTCGTTTTCCCCCCAGCTTAAGTTGAAATGTTTAACGCCAGTGAAGGCGGATGGAATAGGGAATAGACCATACAATATGCTGCCATTGATGATGATGATGGAGAATATGAATGGAGCCAAGGAAGGTATCCCATACTAAACGGAAGTTCTGGCCACCGAGGCAAACAATTCCGCACTCTTAAGGCGAGTCCAAAAGGGGCAAGTAACTGGGCCTGGGAAAGTCTGGAAAATGGCTCAAATATTATCAGTTAAGTCGAGTTAACCAGGATGAGTCACGAGGGAAAAGAGTCATAAAAAAGATTATCAACAAGTGTCAATGTCCTGGGAAAAATAAAAATAAATTCTTTCGAGAGTTTAAAAACTTTCTTACAGTTCTACTTTTGAAGTTGTCTTCGAATATAAGTGAAAACCATCTAAAAGATGTATTTATAAACCTACATTTCTAGATTTATTAAGAATATTGTGTATATGGAATATACACCTATACACCTATATACACCTATATAATTGTTATTTTTTCCTGCAAAAATCGAAAATAATTCATAAACAATGTGGTGTTTCCTCATGTTAATTACCAAGTATAGGATTTTATATTTATATAATATTATGTTTGTAAAATGATAATAACATTTACTAACCTTCATTAAATTTGCAATCACCTTTCATATAAACTTATTAATTCTTAAGCTTTCAACGAATAAAGACCTATTAAAACATTGGGAAAATTCACTTCTCATAATAAAACCTCCGAGCCATGAAGGCAAGCACTTAAAGCTAATATTTTCATGGTTGTGGCACCCAAAAAAATGGCACAACTTAAGGAGTCAAAGGAGAACTTCAGCAAACTAAGGAAACCCATCATAAATGGCAACGAAAAATTTCGCTTAAATCAGACTTTGTGAACTCTTAAGCCGAAAACTTTGCAAGGGCGGAAAACTGAGCCTTAAAGTGAATGCCAGAGTGTTTCTATGGCAACTTTGAAGTTGGTCCTGGACACACTTGTTGCCGTAGTCAAAGACGGCAACAAGGAGAGGGCCTAGTCACGTAGGTGGCTACAAATAACCGCCAGTCATAAACGACCCGAAAAAAAGAAAGAACATAATAAAAAGCGAAGGAATCGCTCAAATGGCCAAACACACACACACAGAGAGAATCCAAGAGTTCTCGTATCTTAAAGGAATATTAAAACAGTCGCAGGGAGCTCGGAAATGCCAAGATAGCTAGGTGGCTGAGTCGGCTCAGCTGTGTGCCGTCGCTCAAGGTCAGAATGGGAAATCCGGTGGCGGGAAATGGGCAAGAGGTGGGCAAAAAACAGTCGGATAGAAGCAAGCTGGTTTGGCTTTTCGGTGCCTTTTCGCCTGGCTGTGCATGCAAATAAATATAAAATTTTTATGAATGAACACGTATGATGAAAGAGCAGCGAGGCCCGTGGACCCAACACACTCGACCTACAATGGGAATAAAAAAGCACCGGCAACTGGTTGATGTTAAAATATATTTATAGAATCTGAGAAATACTTCAGACAAATATTGAAGAACTTTTACACAAACGACAGAACCTATGGGAATCACAATTTCCCTGTTTATTAGTTGAAAGTTATTTGAAACAAAAGGTACGATTTTTATATGGGAAATTAACAGTTTTATGGTAATGTTAATGATTAATAAATTATGTTATATGATATATTTAGATTCTATTAATAAGGCATTCTGTATTTTATATTTTCATTAATGTTCTGGTTTATATCCTTGAAAATAAATAACAAATACAACTTCATATTCAACCAATAACGTTAAATTGTTTGAAATTCGAGTTATTATACTTATGGACAATTAATCTGTTTTATTTTTAATACCAGGACTATTATTTGGAATACATTTCTGACTTCTGACCCCATTCAGCCGTTTTTTAGTTTCGCCCACAGTGCTTGATCGTGTTTCCTGCACCACCTCGTTTGCCGACCCACCTTTTGCTGCCCAACTACGTCCCTGGAGGCCACCTCAGTACTGACATGGTTTCGTTTAACCAGGCCAGAACGGAAAATCTGTTAAAGGTAGCAGCCGAAACCAAACCAAGCCGAAACTGAAACTGAAACCGAGTTAAACGAACGGGGGCCTGTAACGAACGGGGAAGGGGTTTGGAAAACAGAGGGACGAAACAAAAAAAAAAGGCTACATCAAATACTTGTACAAGTTGGCATGTTCTCTCGGTGCTCGCGTTTTGCCAGTAAAATGTTTCTATTTTTATCACCATTACGAGATGGAAAACACACACCCAGCCCCTGTCCCAGCTTGATCTTTTTTCCATCCTCACCCCCTGCACACATCTCACAACACCGCCCTCCCTTTGACTGCATTTGCATGTGAAACAAGCAGATAAATTCAGACATGCAAACGCCATAAATTCTTGGGAGGCGAGCAGCACAGGAGCAGTGCTAACACAGTAGCAGGACCACACGGAAACTTAAATTTGTTAATTGAAAACAAATTTTTTAATATATAAAATAGTTCCTTAACAAAGGTAACACTTCCAAAAATAATAATAAGTACCTGGAAACAGACTGGCTAAATAAATATAATAAATAGTTAGGAACAAAACATAACTGCGTCTTCCGATTAATTTCTAACCGAAATAACCTCATATCATAAGAGATTCTTCCAACCTCATTTGAACCATTATATAAACATATATATATAAATAATCTCAGGCTTACATTTTTCTCAAAGTGTAGCCATATAGGAAGAGTAAGGGACCGCTGCAGCGGCGTCATTTAAAATCGAAAATTTCACATATTTTTGCATGAAATTTGCATGCAACAGCGCCGGAGGAAACAGGAAGCGGTCGTAGATGCTGCTGCAAAGATGCAGTTTCAGATGCATCCCTTTTTTCGTGTCCACAGTGCGATACAGTTACAGATACATATAAAACCGGCATTATGTAGATGGCAACGCCATACATCTTCTTCCCTAGAAAATGTTGGCTTACATTTTGCGGGCGAGAACTTTTCAACTTTTTGCCTGAAAATTGAAAAAGTTTCATGCCCAAAAAGGAGGGGCTGGTGATAAACGAAGTTTAGAGATGCGACATGACACCATGTGGTAAAGAAATAGATTAACAAGTCCCGACATTGGATTACCCGGTCCTTAAATCATCAAAAATTATTGCATACTTTCTGACATTACATAAAATATAACGACAAAGAAGTTAAGTCTTTCTCTAAGGAAGCTTCAAGTGAATTTAAATTTGCTAAAAACTATGAAACTTATTATATGATCTATAATCTATATTTTTACCTTAAGTGGAACCTCAAAAATTGTTTAAATCGTTTTAGATTTAATATTTTCCTTTTTATGCCCTTATATGCCCTAGTTCTTCACGAGTACGGTGTATAAAAAAAAAAAATAGGAGTAAGGTGGCCCTGAGGGGCAACTGATGCCTGTGATTAGGCCCGAGGCACGTTCCCCTGGAAACTGCAGATACAGACCGCCAACGTGGACAAGATTTATGGGCTGCGATTGGGTTCCAGTTATTAGAAGCCGTCGAGAGTCGAGAGAGTTGCGGCAATCGAATGCCGTTGCATAAATCAAATTCATTGGCCAACTGTTTTCACTTGGCTCCGAATCTGTCGGCTGTCTGCTGTCGGCTTGCAGCCTCAGCTCAGGAGCCTTGGCAAATGGAGCAGTGAGGTGATTAGCAATCATCATCGGCCAACAGGTAAGCCCGGTAAGAGCCACGACCACTTGATTGAAATGTCCAACTGCCAGTTGTTCTGTCACTTTTCCCCCTTTTCTATTAGCCAAAGGAGTGGACAGCTTGCTGGCTCTTGCATCTCAATTCTGGCAACTCGTCACGGAGCTTGTCTAGAGGAGAGATGTATGTATGCAGATTCTGGTCTAAAAATCTAACGAATTTCACTTTGAAATGGCTCAAAACTTGTCAATTAAAAATGCTGAAGGAAACTCGAGAAAATCATGTAAAAATTCTGCACATTTTATGAAAAATGAATCTGGGCTGTAGGTCTGTGTATAATATTTCTTATTTGTATATAACAAATTTGTTGTAAAGCCTATATTCGACTTCTACATTAATATTTAAAGATATAAAGGTCAAAAGGAAGTTCTAGGTAAATTTTATAAATATTAAACCCATTTATCCCAACCTCTACTAATTTAAACGACATCGCAGGTCAAATTCAACCGGATTGACTCATCAAACGATGAAAACAAAGGAATCACAATGGCCTCCTCACAGCGGCAACCCCATTAGCCGCCATTAGAAAAGAGTTTTATGTTACCAGTTGGTAGCTAAAAGCATATCAATCCGCAGAGAGAGAGAAAAAATAGGAAAACCAACCTGAACCTGCCCCAATGCAGCACTCCAGTAAAATGCAAATGAAACCACAAAGGAAGGAAAATATAAAAACCGAAGATGAAATTGAAAATGGAAATGAAACTGAAGAAATAAAATGGAAAGGCGGTTTGCAATGCGATTGAGATTCTACAACTGACTGGGGCCGATCGAAATCGGTAGGCATCTGAATAATTGAAGTGTTGGGCATAGCACAAAGGGCCCTCCAGATGCAAAGATACATTTCCAAATAGTCAACAAGTTCTTTTCCCTGGTTCCTTTCATTTCTCTCTTCCTTTTTTTGGTTGGTTGGTAAATTGCCAATTGTCAATGGCTTTGACATTGGCAGGCCAAGAAAAGCGTGGCAAATTGTTGTGTATTTTTCTTTCGGAGGAGGAGAAAAAGAGAGACCAAACCGCAACTCAGCAGGAGTCATAAATTTCTGAGCAAAGAAATTTATCAGGCTCAACTTGGCCAATTGCTTTTATCGCCCGGCCTCAAGCAAATCCAATTGACCAACAAAAAGTCGGCAAACATATAAAAATTCCGATTGGAAATTGAATCTAAGTTGGAGGCAGACACTTACGCAAGTTTTTCTCTTTTTTTCTTTTGGTTTCTTGGTGAAAAGTTTCTGTGGCACTTGCGATAGAAGATTTTCACGGCAGCCCTAACTCGGAAAATAAACAAGCGGCAGCTGCAAAGCAAACAATCCACAAGTATTTCGAAGATGCAGCAGAAACGCATCGCAGAGATACAATTCGCTTCCTCATCGACCGGCACTTCCACTTGTTTGCTTTTCTAAAGGTAACTTTAAATATTCTCCCGACTGCCTGCCAAAAATTAGGTGAGAATTTCGTTTAGCCAAACAGATAATGGCTCCAAGACGAAACTTTGCTTTCTATCTGCCGCTTGCATCCTCCAAAGTTGTGCGAACTGTCGCACATCATTTTCACGAGCACTACGTCTAGGGAAAATCTATATACCTTCAAATACTCTTTCTTTTTTAATATTGCCTATACTGTATAGCTTAAGATCCCTTAAGTTAAGCTATTAAACTTGTTAATAAATAACAATAATAATTCAATGACACCATGTCTAACACAACCTTTTTAATACAGCTCAAAATCTAAACCCAGACCCACACTTGACCCTACACTTAACCACTTTAAGCCCATTCCCGATCATTAAACAAACTAAATCATCAATTCACGATACCCCAGCGGAGAACAAACTCCTACAACTCCCAGTTTTTTCCTTCATACTCAGCACATAAGAAAAAAAAATCGAAGCTAATAAATCAAGCAAATATTTGGGTCACGCTTCCGTGGCTGTGTCTGTCCGCAGAGTGCACACTGTACACACAGGCGGCCGGGAGGGGAGGGAGGTGCAAATGGACATCGACAGTGTCTAGTAAAAAAGGAAAATATTTGCTCGAAAATTGCCTGTAAATATTTGAGTCCGGTTGGACGGGGAGCGGAGGAGGCAGATCAATGTGTCTCGAAATCGGTTCGGTTCTCTTTTTCGGTTGATTTATGCGCGGTCAGCCACTCTTGACCCGGACTTCAATGTGGCCAAGAGCCGATTGCTGGCCAAGACTGATGCCACATGCTTACGCACACATGCCTTGGCCATAATTCAATGAAAGTGTCAATAGGGCAGCAAAAAGCTGACCGAATCAACACTAACTCAATCAATTCCGGCAGAATAATAATAAACAATTTAACAAAACAAATATCGTCACAACTTTTTCATTCTTTTCCTTTTTTTTCAAGCTACGTGACTTTATGCCACAGTGCAACGCAACTTGCAGTTTCAGAAATATATATATTTATGAGAGAAAAAAAGTTTTTTTTAGTTCGTAATGTTTATTATATTTATTTTGTTTAAACCAAAAAAAAACATAAATTTTACTAAGCTCAATAACTAGATTTAGGTCTTTAAAGAAGTTTAATTAATTTTACTTGGTAAAGATATAAAAAACAAACATTTATATAAAAAATATATCCTAATTAATGTGCTGAGTCCGTAATTTTATAAATATGTTCCAGAATTAACTAGAAAACAATACTTAAATTAAATTTGTAACATATTACTGCTCTTTCACCCCAAGAAAAGTGATTTAAGATTCTCAGTTCTCTTATTCCTTGGAAAATCTCAACGAGAACCTCTAGTGCGAAGGACATCTCAGCTTGACTTTAAGCAGGCCTTTAAAGTCGCTAAATGTCAACTTGTGGCGATGGCCAAATGGGAAAATGGAAAATGCAGTTTTCCACACACACTCGCACAGCGGCAGAGCAACGGATGGACAGAGAGGTACACACATCCGGTTGGCCATTTGTCGGAATGAACTGGCAGGATTGCGGGCAGGGTCACGACACATGGCGGCCCAAACCGATTTCACCAGGCCAAGACCAAGCCGGCAGACAAACAACTGTGAAATGCATTTCGACATCTTCAAAGCACGAAAGAAAAACCTAAAGAGAACAAAAAAAAAGGGCAGCCAGAAAGAAAGGCCAACCCTGCTAGGAGCCAGATGGAGGGAACTTTCCTGGCCATGCCATAAAAGTAAATGGAACATGTACAAGTGTCTCTGTACACACCTAAATATATTTCTAAGCAGAGCAAAGAAAGTGTTATAAAAACTAAATAAAAAAAATGTTGAAAAAGAACAAAATAAGTAAGTACTCTTTACTATTGCTAAATACGACATATGCATAAGAATTTGTAGGCTGTTAAAAGTCATAACAAATAGATAATATTATTAAATAAATTAATGATTTGATTTATTCTAATAATCAATCATTTTCCAGCTGTTATTATTATTATTATTTAATTTTGTATTTTATTTTATAGTTTCCATTTAAATTAAATTAAGTTTCCAATGCATTTTCCTCTCTGCAGGAACAAGTGTGTTTGTTTGGAATTGCCAACAACTGCAGCAAACTGTCAGCTGCTAACTTTAAAAGCTAAAAATGTTTATAGAAAACTCGTTACACAAATCGAATAGAAATTCTCGTCTCCCGTTTGCTGCAACCTCACTTCGCGAGTGGGGAATACCCCCTGGCTGACCGGGAAAACTCACTAATTTCCCATCGTAAAAACTTTAAATGCTGTTTGTCGATGGAGGTGTAATTTCAATAGGTGTGTATAAAACGAGAAAAAAAAGAGCAGAGAAAAGGCCAATTGCTAGTGATGGACTTACAACACAAAAAAGCGGGGGAAATCTCAGTCCACCAGTTGCAATCTGTAATTGCCCAACATAAATTTGAACACAGAAAAACAGATTGGGAACTGGAATTTGTCTTTACAAATACAAACATTTACATTAATGGCAGTTTCTAAAAAGCGAAATAAAGTTCTAAATATATTTGGAAAGTGCGTCTGGATTATCCTCATAACATAACTTTCACAACTTAAATTGAAGGCCACCCACAAATTAGTTAAGTCTCTTCCCAATATCCCCTTGAAGCTAACCCCAATCATTTTTAATTTTCCTGTCTTTAGCCCTTTCATTATCACCAAAGCCTTGTCTGAGTCCATTTGTTCCAAGTATTTGCAGCAATCCACAAACAATTTAATTAAAAAAAAAAGGTGGAGAGAAGTAGGCGGAATTTGTGGACTAAACTTCGACTTTGACTCTTCTCATCTATTTGTCTAGCAATTAAAAAAGTATAAAACCAGCAAATTAAATGCGCCCAACTGTTGGACCAAGTTTTTTTCCCCTATTTTTTCCAAATTCTATTTTCAGCGCCAATTTTTTTTAGCTACTGCTGCTTTGGCAAACTTTTTGCGCCAAGAACGGAACGGGGGGAAAAAAAGCCAAACCAACAGGCGTCGCGTCGCCGCACTTAATTAAATTAAAAGGAGTTTTCCCACACCGCCGCACAGTGGCACCAAAACGATGCGAAAAGTCAACAATAACAAACGAGGAAACAAGAGAAAAATTGAGGAAAATGTTGGCCAAACAGACGGCGACAGTCGCGGGAAATCAGCAAAACTAATGCCGAAAGTTTTTTTTTTTTTTATTTGCGCAGGCGGGGAATGGTTGAAGGTAGCAGGAGGGAAGCAGTGGGCGGTGAAAGAAGTGGGCGGTGGGCAGTGGCTGACAGCTGCCTTTGGTGGTCGTGTAAGTCGAGGGGGCGTGGCACGTCACCGAACTCACAGCGCCGTGAAATGGCCGACAACTTTCATCTGCCAAGCGGAATTTACTTTGCCGCCCCGTTCCGGTTTTCACTTCCGGTGATTTCCAGGGATTTCTAACATTTTGGTTAGTTTATTATTTCTAAACATTTTTAAAAGTGGAATAACATATAGAAGTATTTGTTTCTCTGGTTGAGTTTTGTGGGATTGTGGATTTTGTTGTATTTACTAATAATAATAATATTTCTTATTGTTACTTCGATTTGTTTTAGGTATTTTTAAAATAATTTCTCAATAAAATATTCCGATATCCAAACATATCTTTCCTTACAATTAATAATCATTTTATTTTCTTATTATTTCAAAGTCAAAAGAAAATGTTTGGAAAATAAGAACACAATTGCAGGCAATCTTTCACGCCCACTATGTTTTTTTTTTTTTTTTTTGCAAACTGTCGAGGGCGGCACAGAGTTTATCAACTTAATTAGAGGCTTGATTACTCCGACTGTCGTCCGTCTCCATGGGCATTAAAATTAAACGCGACGGGAATGGCTAAGGAGACTGTGGCGAGGCTATGGACTCAGGATATGGAGGAGGATTCCGGAGACAGCATCCGGATACGATGGCGGCACTTTGACATTTTAAAGCAGCCACCGCCAGACGGCGGCGTGTCTCTTATCGCAGGCACCTACCCACTGCCACAGCCACACCCTCTGCCACAGCCACAACCCAACCTGCCCCGCTTTGGCAACCCTTCCGTGCCACAGTCTGTTATCAGCTTATGGCTCCCATTTGGTTAGCAGCCCTTTAACTGCTTGCCATTTATCGTAGATTTGATTTATGGCGCAATTAAAAACTGCCCCAGATGAATTGTGGGGGGCGGGATAAAGGGCGGGGTGGGCAGAAGTCTACATTTAAGGCGTGGCCAGCTCACACGATCCACGGCTGCTTTTCGCTTCTTTTCGCCAACGGGGGCAGCATCGAGGCGAAGCCTAATTTATTGCAACAAATTTATTGGCAAAAAGTGGCGTTGTGGAGGCCAAAAAAAGGCAACACGAAAATTTAAATAGAATTTCCGCTTGCTTAAGAGTGACAAACGGGACGAGAAAAGCGGAAAAGAGCTGAGAACTGAGATGGTAAATCCCATTAAGCTACACCGCAAAATATTTAAGCGAGGGGATTGTGAAAGGTCATTCCAGAGAAGCAGGTTTTAAATATATAAAGCTTAAGGTTGTTATACCAATGGTAGGCTTTATAGATGTATAGATATATTATAGAAATTAAAGATATTATTAAACATATTGATATCGTTGTAAGAATGCCCAAGTAACGTCCTTACTGCCGTCCTGAAATCTTAAAAGACATCTTAACATGTATCATTTTCAGTGGTAAGTAACTCTTCTTTTAGAAACTACTCCATCTACCCTTGCTCCAGCGCCCTGTCAACTTGCCTTGGGCTGCTCCTTTGCCTTGGAACTTTCCCAGTTCCCAGGTCGGTCTCCTGGTGTTTGCCCTCATCGGCCAGCTGTTTGTCTGCACTTTGAGTTATGCATTGTGGGATTGCTCCGGCCTTTTTGGACTCGTGTCAAACACATATATAGACCGACACAGTGCAGGACACACACATATAGCTGTAGCTATATATATAACGAGTCAGTGCAACATGTTGCCAGTGCCATGAAATGTAAATAAATTTCTCATGCGGCCTGGCATGTCGTAAAACACGAGGTTAATGTGGTAAAAGCTGGCTAGACATCTGATTCATGGCAGTGGGTAGCGGGGTGTTAAAAGGGGCTAACAGGAGCAGTTACCACAGTTACCCACAGCGGGCAACATATTGTTGCCTAAGCAAACTATTAAGGACAGTAAGTGGCATTTAATGGGGTTTACTCGTGGATGGGAAGTGCAATCGCATATTTCATTGCCAACTTTGGATGCGCACAAGGACTGTTTAAGCTGAGAGGAAAGGAAGCTCCACAGAGGAAGCTACAAATCTGAACAACTTAGATACAATAATGCACAGTAAGTACCACATTTTGTAGAGGTATTATTTATGCAATTAATTCATAAGACGTGGAAAGTTCAGTTTATACTTTTAATGGAAGATTAGGGAATATTTTTGTAAGTGAAGTTAGTCAGAAACAATGCAAATTGTTTGTTGTTAATATGTAATTACATATTAACCCTTTGCATTATTACATCAAAGGTTTTAACCTCTTTTACAAGCTTCTTCGCTTAAAAAACCGTTTTCTTTCCTTATTTATTCCAACGCTGGAATGACTTGCCCCTAAGCCACCGCAAAGTATGCAACATTTGTTGAGGATTACTGCGGTCGTGTCTGAGATTTACCTGTAACCCATTACGGCCTCTCGTCCGGAGGCAAAGAACAGGTCACGCAGTCAATTATTATAAACTGACAAAACTGCTAAGGTAACAAATGTTGAAGCTCAAGCTGGGAAAACCCCTTCGGCCTCTCCATTTAATTAACACGCACACACAGACACGCCAAAAAATTGAGTTAAAACTTTTTTGGCTGCTCCAACAGCAGAGGAGGGTTTGGGTAGGATGGAAAATTAATTTGGCGCCCTTTTGCCCGCCGCTCTAACTCGCACATAAACTTCTAATTGGCAGCACATTCCGCATACGCCGCGTTGGCCCATGGAAAAAACTTTTCACCCAGCCTGCCCGAGGATGAGCCCCGCAAAAGAGCGAGGGGAACGCGGGACCACAACTTTGACGTTTTTGTGTACGGAAAAGTTATAATAGATTTTTAGTTTCACTCACTTAGTTGAAAATATTTTAGAAATGGACGGCGGCGGGGAGAGCTGGCAGAATCTGGTGTCGGAGCGACCAGAAAAACTAATCATTTGTAGTTATGGTCTAAGTTGACTTTCAGTCCGCAATGTTCGCAGAATTGAATTGAATTGTTTTCGGGCTTGATGATTTTGTGTGGCAGAAGGTCACTCAATTTCCCTTCAATGGGAGTTTGTGTAAATAGTTGTTGTTGAGTTGATCATTTGGTCAGGATATCAAGTTAATGGAGAGTGCTGAATGTATGCACTTTCAAGGAATAATTGTGCTGGACATTTGTTAAGCTTTACGTTTAAAATAAGCATGGGGTGTTACCCCTCTCCATCAAATCCTTGAATCAGTTGAATTCCAACTCTTACTTCCATCAATTAAAATGTAACCCGAGGGTTGCCTTAGAAATATATTTAGCTTAAAGCTTAAAACACTTGTCGAAATACATTCAGTGTTAGTTAAAATTTAGTTTCCATTATTCATTGGTTTTATCAGTTTAATCTCCTTCCAAAACTCAATTATATTTGTTTATTCATTCCCAAAACTAATCCGGCTATTTAATGTGTTCAACTTGGCCAGCAGAAGCATATATCTTGGCCAGAGTGCCGCCGCTCAAGGAAACTTTGTTGTTCTGGTTTCTGGTCTTGGGGTCTACTACTACGGTCTTCTGGCTTTTCCCGCCCATCCCGCTACCCATTTCCTCGCCTGTCTCGGAAAACTTTCCCCTGGGCGTCATGCTGTCTGTGCTTGTGGCTTTTCGCTGCCAGTTTTATGGTCAACATTTTCCCACACCCACTTCTCTCTATCCCGGCTCTCCTGTTATGCTTGCTTCTTGGTTCATATATCTTTAATTTTTTATGCTCGCCGTTATGTCAGCACATTTGCCATAGCATACTTTTCAGCAGCCACAAAACTTGAGTTGCTGTCATTAGCGGGAAAGATTCTCGAGAAGAAGAATGGCCAAGGGTGCACTCTAAATAATTAGTAAAAAAATATATATTTAAGTATTTTCTTTTAATCTTCTTTGGAGGAACATTTTATCTGCTTTTTAAATTTGTATCCCTTACTCTTAATAATAATTTGGTGGAATATATTTAAATTATGAAAATATCAACAACATAATTATGAAGGGAAGTATGCTTGGGAAGTATAGGATGGGTCGGACTTTCCAAATATTTTGGACATTTAAATACACAAAGAAATTACAATTATTTAATAAGTTATCTTATTATTTCAGGTGTATCTCCTGGATTTTATTTGTATGAGTTGACTGTTTTGTGGCCCATAACTGGGTCAACAATGGGAGCTCTTTGAGGTCCTTTTCCTCATTCCTTGCCCGTCTGTCTTTCTTCTCCTTTGCGGTTATCCTGGCTGCCTGCTTTGCTATTGTTGGGGCCATCGCCCGTTTACAAGTCAAGTGGCGCGCATAACACCAAAAAATTGTGTAACGAAAACAATTTATTTTGCTGTAGGAACTTGACGTTTCACTGCTGCTGAATGCCGGCAGCTGCTCCACCTCCTGTCATTGTCAGTTGGCCAGATTTGACAGCCTGATTCAGGACAGCGTCTCGCCTGCCAATGCGTTCATTTTTTTTTGCCCCTAGTCTCTTTAGTTTTATTCACACATTTTAATATTGCATTAAATGGCTGGCATTTTTAAATATGTTTTGTCAGTTAAATCCTTTTGTGGTTTTCAATTGCCAAATCCCATTTATTTATTCTTATTTTATTTTTGTTATCTTTTGATTATGACGTGTAAATTAAACAGCCTCCGAGCTTCTATCCGATTCAATTTCGCTCGCAGCAATTGTGTAAAAATTGTTAATTACTTTTCAATTGGCATAGGTATGCATTTTCTGTTCGACACTTGGATGAAGTGTGCCAAAGCATTTGCTGTTAAATATTGGCATTTATTGCATAATATTGGCAATCAAATATTTACATCTCATTGCACAAAGGGGGGCGGGGAATAATTTTGATGTGTTTTGGTCATAATAAATGTTTTGCCGCCAATTGGGTTTGAATATTCATTAAAAGAGCATATTTGCGAGCTTTGTTTTGTCTATTAAATCATTTGTTTATTGATAACTTTCAACTGCCATTTAAGGTAAAACGTTTAAAGCGTCGTTGAGGATTAATTTATGTAATTTATATATTTTGAATATTTTCTAATCATAATCAAGTAGATAACTTCCTTAATGGTTTGTTTAAAAACCAATAAATTTGTTCAAATAACAAGTACAAGTGTTATAAAGATAGTAACATTGTGTTGACCGCATTTAACTATGTTTCTGTTTATTGAAGTTGTATTTATAGTTATACTTTAAGTGCTTCCTACTAAGTACAAATAAAATCTTTATATTAGCCAGACTATTATATAGAAATAGATTTCCTAATCAATATTTCCATTATTTGATCTACCTTAAACTCAATATTGTCATGTTTTCATTGCATTTACTGAAATTTGGTGCATGTTTGACCTGCTGGCAAATGCATTGGCAACATCTGGCAAACATTTTAGCCCACTGACCAAACGTGACAATTTTGGCCAAGCCAAGCACCCAAAGCAGACAAACCGAGACTGAGGGCAAACATTGCAGCTACTCGGAGTTGGCCAAAAGCACTTGGCCATGTGTGCAAAAGCAGCTGTTCGCTTATTGTCAGTCGCTTGGCTTACAGCTCTCAGTATTTGCATAAAGATTCGATTCGAGATGAGGGTGAGGGGATCAGGACAAATAGCGTAAAGCTGCCGCAAAACTCAAGGAAATGCAAACAAGCGTAAAGTGCCCTAAATGTTAGATAGAAATTATTTTCCGAGTCAAGATTTAAATATTATACATTTAGTATTCATTTTATACGGATTATCTACTAAGTTTGCTTCTTTAAAAATTAATTATTATCCTAACATCGCAAATGTACTGTCAGATGGACCAAGTGCCTGTACCCCTTGGGAGATGGGAAAAGCTATGGTATTGATCTTGCCACCAACGTCATGGATCTCATAGTGAATGTTTCTTTCGATGGAAACCACAGATGTGGTGTTGGTAGGCTTCCTTATCGTGTGACTACTGCAGTTAAAGGTCCAGTTAGAGGCATCCTTAATCCTGGTTACCAAATCGAAGCACTGGGCCAACTTGGAGGACCACACAGAAGTCGTATCGAAGCTGACGCGTTCACGCGTATAAAGTCTTGGAACTTCGGTCATGCTGCGAAAGGTACTCATTGTCACCACAGCCGAAGGCGTATCCCCGAAATAGTACTGGGGAAAGTCCAGGACAACGATTGGCGATCCCTTGACCCTCCGACCATATCGCTTTTTTGTGTCCTCCTCATCGAATTCCTCGAGGTGAATGGTTTCACAGTTCAGACGGTCGATAACGGCTACCGATCTTTGATAATTCGGATGACGTTGAATACGCTCATCCATGGGCACTAAGCTTGCACGAATTTTCTTGATCACCTCGTCCCGGATGCATTCCTCCACGAGAATGCAAGCCACCAGTCCGCTCCCGATTGGGTGCACCAGATTCTTGACAACGATCTCTATAGCTTTGCTTAGATCTCCACTCGATAATAAGATCATTATTTGTGGCTTCATCCACTGCCTATGGCTTCCATCGAATGGATAATTGTATTGAAGGCGTCCAAGTAAATCCGAATAAACATCCCCAGTTATTTCGCGATTCATTTTAATTCCTATTGCCTTGAATTTTGACCTTTTTCACGTAGACTTTTGATTTGTGTGAAAGTTGGTGCTTAGATATTTTGAGTTTAATAGAGAACTGTATTTTTTTACTTATTTAACACTCATTGCACCCGAAAATCAACCTTTCGCCTGCAATATAAACAAATTACTCCCGAGAGCACTTAGGGCAATTAAAACTCAAGCAAAGTATGCAAGGAAACTGCGGAAATTGCATGCAAAATGAAACTATGTGAAAAACTTGCTTAAATCGGCGTCGAAAACCGAAAGGCCGAATGAACTGAGTGCAAAAGATAAGCCTAATGAAGATTGCAATTGGCCAATTGTTGCCACTCCGGCAGCAGAGATTTCTGTTTGCTTTTTTGCCTTTTAGGCAATGGCAAAAATTAGCAGCAATTAAAGGAAATTCGCAACGAAATGCGATAAGTGCGGCCGATATAAATGTGTTTGAAGTTTCCCATTTGGTGGAAGGTGAAGTCAAAGTCGATTTCAGTTTGGCTGCGCTGTGTCGTTATGGTCTGAAAAATTGGCTCAACGAAATGGAAAAAGTGGCCATAAGTGGGTCAAATTGATTCTGATAAATGGCCAATGGGAGCTCTTTGAGTTTTGCGCCGCACAGAACTTTATGGCAATCTATTTCCTTATTGAGCTTTCCGGCTAATGCTTCTTGTTTCTAGATATTGTATGTATGTGCTTTTCTTGTGCTCTACTGATATATTAATGTTTTACTTAAAGAAGTCAAGTTTAAAATGAATAAAAACCAAAAGAATATACCTGAAACTTCCCTTCGAAAGCCTTCGTTATAAATTACAGCCTTTTAAGGTTCATAAAGATTTCAAGTACCCCAATTAAAGTGTCATCATCATTCCCACACACACTCGTCTTATAAAGATGTACGTACATCACGTCACAATATTTTGACATCTTGCTGTCAGGCCTGAACTAATCACGGGCTCTTAATGAGATGCAAGACGAATGGCGGTCGCGTTTTTTGATAAATTGATAAGGTCTTCGGTAGGTACAAATTACAGGCCTGCAAAGGTTGCCCCTCCGGTACTCTGACAAACCCAATTAAATCCGTATATGCATAATCAAAACCAAAGTCAGAAAAAACAGAAACAGAAGAAAACAAACCTGAACTTGTTGTGCATCTTGTGAGTGAGAGCTGAATCGTGGCAGAAAAATTCAACAGCAGCAGAATCTTCAAGGGCGATCGATTAACGCAAAACTGGTTTCGAGACCATCTGGAAAATCGGGCAGCGACGAGGGGCGTAGTAGGTGTCAAAGGCCCCTGCATCTCGATGACTCAGTCTTTATTATGATTCCCACTTTTAATGGTCAAGGCCAAGTCGAAGCAGCTCACGATCGGACAAATTGAGTTAATTTAAATATTTGGAGTAAGGGAAACAAATTGGTAACTTAACATTTCGTTCGATGTCTTTTATTATTGTCAGTCGCCCACATGGATGTTTTTCGATTCAAACCAACTTAAACACAATGCGGAAATGAAGCACTTGGGCCTTATAAGGCTAACAGACCTTTGCTGCATTTAAAATTCAATGTTTTCATGCCATTATGATGTGTATTTATGTATCCGATTGTTATTGTTGTCCTAAAACACCCAATAAAAAATCAAATCTGTAACTCTCATTCTTTTTTCATTAAAAATGTTTGTCTGAGAGTACAATAAAGATTTTATCACCATGCACTTTCCCTTTTTCACCCCACATAATAACCGCAAATTCCTGCCACTTCAATAAATATTAAAATAAATAAAATGCAGATGGATTATACAAAAAAAGAAGTAAATGCATTAATTGCCATAATATTGTGTAAAAGCGTACACGCATTGTGTGCAATCCGCAACAATGTTGCAATTGCCATCAATTAAATGAAAATCCTCAACAATTTGCATGGCCATGCAAATTATGCTCAACAGGCGGGAAAAAAGCCGATTCCG
The DNA here is from genome assembly GCA_008042475.1 of Drosophila kanapiae. NCBI lineage: Eukaryota > Metazoa > Arthropoda > Insecta > Diptera > Drosophilidae > Drosophila > Drosophila kanapiae. The sequence continues at coordinate 204,625 of VNJM01001466.1, forward strand.
ATGCCGTGATGGAACAAAAGAAAAACTCGAAAATAAATACAAGTAACGTAAAATGAAAATGAAATGAAAACTTTAGTTTCAAAGAAATTGGCGAAACGGGCATTTAATTTGCAGGCGAAAGGCCATGCATAAAAAAGGAGAGAAAAACAGACGTTCAGCTACTTTCTAAAAGCAAAATCGAAAGTTGTCAGTGTGATGAAGGAAATCACTCCTGGACATTTAAATATCGGAAGAGGAATTCCAAGACAGAGCAGCCTTAAAATTGATTCACTTAAAAGTGTACAGTTTGCCAGATATTTTCTTATAAGATCTTGGTAATTCTTGGTAAAATTTCTACTATTATAGAGAATTAATCAACTATTTCCGTTCTTAAATTGGCTATAGTATATTTTTAACATGTCAAGGTATTGAAAGGTACTTAGAGATATGGTTAATTAATTTGTTAAAGTGTTACTTTAAAATCTGAGTGATCTGATTTCAACAAATAAAAAAATCCCCTGAGTTCTTATAAATTATGTTCTTTTCCCCCAGTTACAATCAGTAAATCCAATATCATTTTCATTGAGCTTATCTAGCAGTTGAGGAAGAACTGATAAACGAATTTTGGCTCCTCTTTATGAGTGTATGACACTAGAATAAAATAAAAAATAACAATTACAGCATTACACAGAATTTAAAAAATATTAAATCTAAAATGTATGTGAATATGTTAATATTAGTTTATATAAATAAGAAGTATATTTATTTGCTTTAACATTTATTTAATAATAAAGTGTCATAACAGCAATCAAACATTGACGATGTGCGGTATCAGCAAATATATTTCTTTGATATTGATATTTCCTTTTCGAGATTCCGCCCAGTTGGCTTCGGGAAACCGTGTGGTACGGATCGTAAAATCATTTCGGAAATAATGGCCGTTCTGCGATCCTTAATAGTTTTTATAATTTTACTAAAAGTGCTCCTTATGATCTATCTCATAACTCCCAGTAAGACGGGTTTCGTGGGGGAACCCATATCGAAGGAAGTAACAAATTGGGAAAACTTTAATGCCGCGGAGCACCTAATGAACTTTGGGAACTTCTCGTATACGCTAGAACAGCCGTCCTGCGGTTTGGAGACCCATGGATTAATCCTGATCCACTCGGCACCGGATCACTTTGAGAAGCGTTCGGTTATTAGAGAGACCTGGGGTGGCGTCAGTTCCGCCCAAGACTCTCCCCTGCGACTGATATTCGCGCTGGGAGGCGTCCAAAATGATTCGCTCCAAACATCGCTAAATGAGGAACAAGCTTTGTTCGGGGATCTACTCCAGGGGAACTTTCTGGACACTTATGTGAACATAACGTACAAGCATGTGATGGTCCTCAAGTGGTTCAATTCGCACTGCAACCACGCCAAATTGCTGATGAAAATCGATGACGACATATTCGTAAATACCAGACTACTCTTGGATAACCTAGTGGATCCCGTGAAAGCCTCCAACAAAACCTTGGATAATATTCTTCAGCAGAGAGAGAATGTACTGTTGTGTTCAATAAATCCGAGTACCCTTGTGATACGATCCTATAAATCCAAATGGCGTGTGAGCTACAGCGAGTATCCCTATAGCAATTACCCAAAATTTTGTCCGGGCTTCACTATTATATATAGTCCAGATGTTGCCAAGCGGCTGTACGAGGAAGTCCAGCAATCACCCTACTTTCGACTGGACGACGTTTACATTACGGGAATAATGTCGAAACGTGCGAATATCTCTATCACGAACCTCAGACCCTTTGTGCTGTATCCCGGAAAGACGAAGAGCAAGTTACTGAGCGGCGAAATACCATTGTCAACGACGGACTTCCTGGTCTCCTGGCACAAAATCGAAGTCGAGGAGATGAGAACCTTGTGGACCTTGTTCACCGCCGGCGGCAAGTAATCGGATTCAAGGGCCAAGGCTCCGGGCCTCCTCAATTCATTGCGAGTCAAGTGCGTTCAATTTCCTTCGGGGAACTTGCCCTCATCAATATAAATCACAACAAAGGGCCCTTGGCAACTGGCTTTTGACATTGTTTACCTCATCAGTTCGTGGAGCCCCTTACATCTTCTTGACTGATGTTCCCATCCATTGTTTTTCGGCCAGTCGGATGCCTCTGTTGCCGGGGCCCGCCTTTTGATGGATGCATTGCAGCAGCTGTTTTTAGCCAACAATGAAGCGGAATAGGGCCAGAAAAGGTCCGTAAGTCGAACACGGACACTCAAGTTCATATTTTTGGGGTTATGAAGTTGGTTAAGTGTGGAGTACACATCATTCTTATCCTTCTGTCAGCATCAACAGTTGTGTTTTTGATTAAAATCTCATAAACAGCCCCTGCTGCCTTACTGATTTTATTAAAGCCTGAAATAATTTGGAAATTTTGAATGTTAGTATATTAAATATTTATGAAATTATTGTTAACTAGGAAGATGAATAAATTGGGGTTAGTGATTGATAGGATTTTATTAATAAATGTACATTTATTATAATAGTAAAATAATAATTAAAGTACAAAGAAAATTAAAAGTATTTTATTTTAAATATATAAAATGTATATACATTGATAGAGTAATCGAAAATTACAGTACACTGAGCACTTCACAAGGTACTTAAAGATAAAAAAGCACATGTGACTACTGATAATTATTGATTTTAATGTAATTAAGGACAGACAAGACAATCTGAGAAACCTAAAGATTGCTCGTAAAAAGACAAGAGTTTATCAAGATATTTAATAATAACTACAAGCACCCAATTTTTTCTGTAATACCCGTCCAAAGTTTCGTTGTCAAGCCGTGACATTAAGCACAATTTGTGATATGCGCTTATCTCATTGGCCATATCTTGTTCGCAGTTTTGCATCGCCACTATGGAGTATACGTTGGGGTAGGCCATTTGAATTGCAAAACAAAAACGAAGCCGACGCTTATCTGGCCGTATTTATCTCTGACGGTAGCAGGCTGGGCATAAGCACTCCCGTATCTCTCAGTTCGTATCTGATTCTGTATCTATGTCGTCTGCGGCAGCTGGCAGCCTGCCATTCCCTGGCCAAAACAGCTGCAGGCCAAAGTGTCAAACTTTACACACTGCTCTGGTGTTGCATTTATGCAAATGATTATCACTTTAATATACGATTATTTGTAATTGTCAAAGCTACTTAGATAATAGGCCTGAGTGACTCATCTCGAAAGAATCACATTTAAAATTAAACTTTAAGTCAGAAGTGATTTAATATCTAAGCAATCAATTCATGAGCAGCCTTGCTCACAAAATATTATATCTTTGACTAATTAAATTGAATGGCACGTAAACAATGACTTTGAGATTTGTATTCACACCTGATATTTTTAATTAAGTTAAGTCGGCAGCTTATCTATTACATTGTGCTACAAATTAAAAAAAAAACGAACTTCTGATAAGACACAGATATTATTTCGTGTTTTGATGATCTGTGTTCTGTAAACAATGTAGAAATGTGTCATGTATCTCTTACAGCAGTACAAGAAACTAATCAAAGAATAAATAAAGATTTACACTATTTAAGCTAGAAAAAAATATGTTTTATTCTGAATTATTTTGGCTCCCAGCTATCAGGTTTCTTTGATTATATTTTTCATATTTTTCGAAGCATTTATTTATTATTTCTCTCCATAAAACTAGTGATTAGTTTTTTCCATTTGTTTAATGTACTTTTCTTAAATTCCTTTTTGTTTAAAATATTTGCCATATCTCAGTTTTCGCTTGCCATCGATCAACAAGCAGTCGCACATATTTTCCAGAATAAAAGCACAATCACGCGTCTTTTTTTTTTATTTTTTTCCCTTTTTATTTTTTGTTTGACAGGAACAATGCCGCTTTCCTTGCCTTTAGTCATCATATTATTTTCAGTACCCCCTGCCATGTAGTTAGCCATTTTCCGTGTGTGCGAACCGTTTTTCCTTTTTGTTTTCAGCGTTTTCATTCGACTTTTTTGTGCCTTTTTGAGTTCCGTTCTGTGAACGAACCAACAATGGATGGGCAATCCAAAAACGAGCATCCATTTTCGATTTTTCATCATCAATGGCGGGCCCTTCTTCCTTTCTGGCTTGACTTATTTCTTTGCCGTTGTTTTTGTTCCTTTTTTGCAGCTTTTTTTCGATATTGTTTGGTGCATTTTTATTGGAACGCTTTTGGCTCTTTTCACGGGGTGAGGGAGAAAATCGACGCAGGGCGCCTTTTTCCCTTTGGCTTTTTGTGACGGGTTCTTGGCCATTGTTTACTTCCGTTTCCGGTCGGCAAAAGGAGGCATAGCTGAGTTTCCGGGGGTATTGGCATATGCAAATATTTTCAACATGATTGCATTTTTCTCTCCTTTGATTCTTCGCCTTTGTGTGGGTGACTTTTTGTCGTTAATCGAATTGATGAAATTAAAAATATATATCTGAATCAATTCCAAAATGAAACTTTAAAGGCTGCCATTTGCGATCTTTTCCCGCGGGCTTACAGTTTGTTTTTTTTTTTTTACCCCGTCACACTTTTATCTCTCTTATCGCATTTGTCATGCTCCGTCATGGCCGTCGCGTTCTAAGGAAAATGAGAAAAAATTACACTCGCTTGTCGCTTGAATGTAATTAAATGGGTTTGTTTATTTTTCAAAATGTTCCTCGCACTTTTCACGCGCTTTTAAGCAAATTTGGAGGCTCTTTTTTTGCGTTTTCGGTGGTCGTGTGGCCTAATTAAGTAAAAATATTTACCCACGTGGCGCCTCAACCCCACACATTTCGCATCTTAGCGTTTGCCTTTTTAAACGCTCTTAAAATGCTTAGCCTGTGCTCTTGGGTGATTTTCATTTTATGTCGTGTAAATAAAAATTAAAACGCGCTCACTTTTCGCCTCCCTTTCCCTTATATAACATTTTTTTTTTTTTGTGTTTAGGGGGCAACTTTTAAGCGAGTTTTTGTGACGCGTGTTTAATTTTTAAAGACTTTGTTTTTGGCGGTTGGGTGGCAGCGACCCATGGAAATTATGTTTATACAGGCACTGAAAAGTTAAACATTTTTTTGAGTTGCCATATCCGTTACAATGCAACTGATACTTTTGGGGGATTTTTGGGTTACTTGGTTAACAAATCTTTTCGGTAATTTGTTACAAGCCTTTATGGCCGACTGTTTATAATTGTTCACTTAACTTTTGTGGATTTTTAAGCCTTTTTCATGATTACTTTTAGCTTAGATTCACTAAGACTGTTTACTGATTTGAAAAACGATCCTAATGCAAAGGAAGATAATTTTCTAACTGGGAATAAATAACCTCTTCAATTAAAATGTATAAATGTAACAGCTTTTACTAGATTACTTCATTTTTTCAAATATATTGTGATGTCAACTTAAGGTTAGCTCATATTGAATCCACTTAGTGACAGCTACAAATTGAAACCCACTAATCCAGTATGCCAAAAGGTTAGGGGAAGGAAAATATAACCAATCGATTAATGCATGTGCAGGGTAGAATATGGGAAAGAAGCACAAAGAAAACGATTTAAGCCTCAGCCAGGTAGGGGCTATGACCAACAGAGTGGTGTTTCCAAAGCAGAAAGAATGAAGTACTAACCCAGAGAGAGAGAGACCGAGGCAGGATGAAGCCAGGAGCTATGGAAAGGTAAGTTGACTTACTCCAATTGGTATTGGCATATTGGCCAAAGTTTTCCAACGCCAAAGTGGATTGCCTCTTGATTAATTAAAAGCTCTTTGATGCTGCCAGCTCCTCCCTGTGTGTGCGTGTGTGTTCACCTTTTCGAGTCTGTATTTCCTTCTGTTCCCCCTTCTATTTTCCACCTTCCATGTCCTTCTATTCAAACTTCAGATCTGGTCCATGGCCCATAGTCAGGGAGTGGTATTGACAAAAGTAGCTTTGGTGGCTGTCAAGGACGCAATGGACTTTCATATGCACATTCACAAAGGGTTAGGCCAAGGGTTAAGGGAGCAGTACAGCTGGGCTTAAAATAATATTACTACGATTTCTCAAATGCAACAGGTTAGGAGAAACTAAATCGGGTTCCGAACTAAGTTTGGAAAATAAAGAAAGGCCAAAAGGCAATGGAAATTAATTTTTAAACAAACTTTAAAGCAGATAAAAAATAAAGTAAATTATCAAACTTGTAGAGAGTTCCGATTAGTAGAAATTGAAAAATAAAACCTTGTTTTCGTAATATGTAAATAGTTTCCTAGAGTTCCTATTTGTAAGTATAAATTGTAACTCCTTATAAGTTAGAATATATAGTGAAATTTGTAGTTAAGTTCTATTATTTTGCCATCATCTGTAATGGGTTAGCTCTCAACGGCGAAAGAGACACCGAAAAGTGTCCTCTAAATCCTATCGAAAACTCTATGTGCCAATTTGTGTGTTTGTATTTTGAATCCTTTGCTAATGGTTTGTCTGAAGCTCCTCTTCCTCCCCCTTCACTCCTTAGAATTTGCGTAGCAATGCGTAAATCAATTGCTTTGCCAAAGGAGCAAAAGGATGCAGCCAAAAGGTTCGATTTTAGGGGCTGAAGAACAACTAAAGCTAATTGCTTTAAGGTCGTGCTAACTGGAGATTAACTAGGAAATTCAGGCAACTCATGCTCCACCAAATATAGACATGAGATAATCGAATCAACCAGAAATTGACCACGAAATCTTGACCACAAATGTCGAATAAAGTAATAAAAAAAGGAGCTACAAGTTAATATAGCATTAAGATGGCGTGACCAGATCTTGCATGAGAATCGATAAAACACGAACATGAATGGGAACCAAAGTGGGTTGCATTTTAGCATTGAACATGGATCTAACGGGGTGAAATCATGAAACATGACCACGACAGTGTTTATATCTTAATTCAACTCACTTAGCTAAATACAAATAAAGAAGAAATAGAGCTCTATAATAAATCAATTAACTTCTTTAATGAACCCTTATATAATGGATAAATTAAAGTTTTTAAAAATATCTCGGGAATATAAAAATTAAAACAAATGTTAAGCAAAATAATAGAATAAGAATTTTACCAATTTGAATATTTAACACCTCTCATTAAGGTTACTAGCCAATCGTCACATCCACGTACGAATCCCCGTAACCAACTCTCTTTGAATCCCGGCCACAAGCTTTAAATGGCTAACTCATTTTAGCTCCTATCAATTCAATACATTCCCCAACAAAAACAAAAGCCTCAACACGCAGTCCTGACCATCATTAACATGAGCAAGGCAGACGACCGGATTATATGCGTAAAGACCTGTTGTCTCCTTGAAATACAGTACAAGAAATAGTGGTTAATAACGAAATAAAGAATAACAGAAACAAAATATCTCTAAAACCTCTAGCTATTACATTGAAATTAATAATATTAAGTCTTTGATAAGGTATTCCATTTGAGAAATAAATGATTCAATATTAAAAATTACTTCTTTGATTTCAATGTAAAAAAAACCAATTTAAAACTAATATTTTCAATAGATTCATTGAAATGTATTAATAAGAATTAAGTGGCATATAAGAGAAAATAAATAATAATATTTAAATGAAGTTGACTAAAATAAACTTACCATGTTTGGTTGAGTGTGCGATTCGGAACTGTTGAAGTGCAAAACCGGTTAAAAGGCCGGGAAGACTGGCAGATATCGAGGCCTAATGGCGCCAACGACGATTACTGAAAACATAGACATTAAATGCAGAGGAAGTGACATTAATTGCATTGATTTAGCAGGCCCTACAGCCCCGGCTAACTGATACAAGTTGGCTATGTCTGGCTCCATTACTGGAATGCCTCTCAAATCTACAAACAATTTCCGGGGGTAGGCATTGGAAACTGAATGAAAATGAAAATAAGTAAGCCATTTTCATGGGACTGGGCATTACGCACTCATTGCGTATGCACTTCCAATTATTTGAAATTGTTGCTAATGAGAAATTAATTTGCAAAATGCTAATCAAGCGGTGCCAGTTGGTCGTCGGTCAGATCTCCGTTCTAATTCCAGCAAATTGCAAATGAGCATTGCGACCGAACGGATCGAAGTGATTTAATTAAGACTGGCCTGGCCCAGTCGCACCGAGTTTCGGTATTTCAACAGCGTGAGTCGGTTCTGACTGTAATGCGGATTTAATTGTTACAATTCGGACGACGGAGCAAAGAAAAAAATTGAATTGTAATTGGAGCAGCATTGAACAGACCCTGGCCACATTGCACTTCAACTTTAGATGGTGAAAGGATCACATAACTAACAAATCCCTTGATTTAACGAATAATTCACAAAAATAAATAGAAAAGGAATTCAAATATCCATCTCAATTTGACAACATCAAAAACTAAAATAAATAAAGTTTAAACCTTTGTTTTAAACATTACAAATTATTTTATTTTAGTTGCCAAAATCTATTATTTAAAAAAAACGTCAGTTTATATTAATACAATAATAAGAAATGTATATTAATTAGGACCTTCTTAATAATCCATGTATATTTACCATTAACTATTTTAAATTGTATTCTATTTATTAGGAAAAAATAAGTAAAAACTGCACCTAAAATAATAACCTCACTTTTACGGGATATCTCAGAGGAAGTGGCTTGCAAGTTGCAACATGTTGACTCAAACATTGTTATTAGCAGTAGGAGGAAAAAAAAAAGCGATAAATATAATCGCTCAATAAATACATCAGAGGTAAAGACAACTGGGGCGTGAAGCAACATTAATCAAAACTTCAGGTAAATAAAGTCTCACCTGCACGCTGTCCATATCCTCCTCGCCGCCGCGTTCACCTCTTTCGCGCATTCTTTCAGATGCAATCAGAATTTCAATTTTTTTCACACCACGCGACGGGCAGTGCAACGGTATTTCATGTCTGTGTGTTTCTGTAATTGCACGTGCTGATTGATTAATTCTGATTGATTAATGGTATTTAAAGTGTCTGCGTTCGTGCCGCCAATACCTCATGAAAAATACTTAAAGGTGCGAATTTATGAGGTAAACATTTCCCTTCAGCCGCGGAAAAGCGCCAAAATCAAAAATCAGCTCTCCTCCGTTTGGTGCTGTTCAAAATCTGAATGCCACAACAACCTGAGCCTGAAAAAATACCAAAAACAGAATGGTGTTATATCTGCTAGTGTTTTATATATCTCAGGCTTTGTCCATATAGTGCCATTTTTTTTAAATAAATATAAAATGTGGAAAGTATTGCCTATATTAGGATTGAAATAAATAAGAAGTACTTATGTAAATGTTTTCCGATTGCTAAGGTACCAGCAACATTCTTAGTTATATTAAAAACCATTACTTCTATGCCCGAGGGAAGTAAAAATTTATATTAATATTTAATTGTAAAATCAATTTTATTGTCATCAGCAGCAGAGTCATCAAGCATTAGCATTTTCTATATCTTCATGGGATGCCTCAGTCTTATTTTTGACTCAAACCGAAGTCGAAATGCAAAGTCCTTGCCGTTGGTGATAACGGCTGCTCGGTTCCAGCAAGATGATATCTCTTTATTTGACATTTAAGATTGGAACTTTGCGAAAAGGACTGTGCATTTATAATTTCATTCTGCTGTATGAGTCCTTACATGAGTTTAATATCTGAGGCTATGCGAAAAATCTTTTGGACAGTGGGCACACCTGAAAGGCCTTTCTCCCGTATGTGTGCGCAAGTGTATTCTTAGTTTGGAACGTGTCCACGAACAGTCAGAACATTTAACTGCACGTTCATTGAAATGGGTGCGAATGTGTTCGTTTAGGCACTGTCATATGACTTGGAGCATTGGGAGTTCCTAAACGGTCGATCGTCCGATCTTAAAAAACCTTTCTCCAGTGTGCGGACATTCATTGCAGACTCGTCGGAGTCCTCACAGCGAGGAATGAATGTGTGACTAAGTGAATGTCAAGAGTACGTTGCATCGCAAAAGGTTTCGGTCATTGGGGTCAAGCGAAGGGTCGCTCTCCTGTACTACTGCGAGTGTGACTGTACAGGTGAGAGGACTGCGAAAATGACTTTTCGCAGTGAGAGCACCTGAAGGGTCTTTCTTCCGTATGAGTTCGAATGTGCGCTTGCCGGGCAGTAGTATCTGCAAATACTTTTGGACAGTAACTACATTGGTAGGTCTTTTCACCGGTGTGAATTAGCAGGTGCCGCTTCAGCTGGAACTTTGTTCCAAAGGACTTTGGGCAGAAAGAGCACTCTTGCGGCTTATCGCCAGAGGTGGGTCCCAAAACGGCATTATTTCATCTTCTGCTACTTCGTCCTGGTCTCTTATTATCTTCTCTTCATCCTGCAAATCATCCTCAATATCTTCTTTATTCAATTGTTGAATTCTCTCGTTGTTATTTGAGACTTCTCTACCCAATACTCTTCCTGCTGAGGTTCCTTCCTAAATTGTCTGCGGAGTAGGTTGCCCTTATTGTACGCACCTTGGGCAGCCTGCAGGCAATACCAAAAAATGGTTTAAGGTAGGAAGTCCCTTATAGAAACGCGATGTCCATTGAGATATTATATCCGGCATAGATTTGTCCATTCCTTCATGCCATTCCATCCAAATTCGACAAGTGTTTTGCATTACCCTGAAATGCAAGATCAAGAACTGCACTTATTCCATTAATTTAAGATTAATTATATTTACTTACATTTTTATTAACCTTTCAAAAGATGAGAACAGCAACAAATGGTTTGTTTTGTTTACGTTTTCTTGCATCAGGAACTCTTTTAGGCGCAGTCAGCTGTTTGGCATCTGGACAAAAGCTGACAGCTACGAGTCGTAATTAAAAACAAAAGATTATTGTAAAATTATATGAAATATTGACCATTTATTATTCTTATAACCCAACTAGAATAAGCTGATTATTTATTATGCTGAGGTATGACTACAATAAAAGTTTGCATCGTTCTCAATCATAAAGAATGATTTGCATTTTACATTTCTAAAGGAAGATTCCTCAAATATAATTCTTTACATGATTTTATATTTAATTTTTGAGCTCATTCCGATAGATTCTCTACAGGTAAAATACAATTTTAAGCCTTTTAATATCAGTCCCACAGAAAACTAAATTGTATAAGGCAATTTTAATAAATTAATATTTAATTTAAAGGAATCTATATACAATCTGAACATATAACGTTATTATAACTCATAAATCCTTCTGTGAAAGTTGTTCGAATATTTATTGCTAGCCCCCTTGGTTCTAAAACTATATTTACAATTATAATGTTGCCTGAAGGCTCATGAGATGTGGGTCAGGATGTGTCCTCGTAACGTCGACGCCTCTGCAAAGGACTTTGGGCATTGGGGACAGTGGTAAGGCCGTTCTCCGGTATGAGTGCGATGATGACGCTTCAGGTCCTCGTTGGTCACGAAAGCCTTCGGGCACTCTGGGCACTGGTGTGGTCTCTCGCCCGTATGAGTTCGTATGTGTATTTTCAGGTAGGATTGCTGGGTGAAGGACTTCAAGCAGACCGGGCACTGGAAAGGACGTTCCCCCGTATGGGTTCGGATGTGGGAAGTACAATGTTGCTTCAGCGCAAACGATTTCGGGCAATGGGTGCACTGAAAGGGCTTCTCTCCGGTGTGAATGCGAATGTGCTTCTCCAGATTGCACAGATACGAGAAGGTCTTGGCGCAATGCGAGCACGTGTGCGGTCGTTCCTTGGTGTGGCTTCGCAGGTGACTATTAAGACTATAATTCCGGGCAAAGGACTTCGGACAGTGGGGGCAGATGAAGGGGCGCTCCCCCGTGTGTGTTCGGATATGTTCTTGCAGAATGGACAGAGTGGCGAAGGTTCTTGTGCAGTCCCCATGGGTACACCTACAGGGCAGGTCTCCAGTGTGCAGTCGAATATGTCGCGTAAGGCTAGACCTTAATACAAAGGATTTTGAACACTGCGGACACGTATAATTAGATCTTGTTCGGCTTGTTGAGCCTTCATCGATGCTATAATCCTCCTCATATTCTGCGTCGTCTGGGAAATACTCACTATCACTCTGATCAGCTTCAGTGGGTTCACTTTTCACTTGGAAATCGACATGATTGACTTCTTCCTCAAACAAGTCCTCTTCTACGGGCTCGTTCTTCACTCGTCCTCGGAACGGATCACAAAATAGTTCTTCCTCCTCTCCGAAATCATCTTCAACAACTTCCTTCTTAATATTTCCATGAAACAGGTCTGGTTTCTGTTCATCTTTGTCCATAAAATCATCTTCAACATTTTCCTTTTTTAGTTCAAAGTCGATTTGTTGTCCTTCCCCATCATTATCCGAGTTCAGACTCGTGATAGTAAAGACTTCCATTTCCAATAAGCCCTCCTCCGTCTTAATCTGGGGGTAGTAGTGGCGCTCCTCATACGCACTTTCTGCATCCTGCAGGCAAGGTGTGTTCCCTCTAGAAACGTTGGATGCAGTGCATTGGGAACTCATATCTGCTATCGAAGGTATTAAATCTGGAGTCCTGCTCTCAAAATTAACCATGCCTTCATGTTTGTTTATTGCTCTGTAAATCAATATCACAATTTATTTATTTCCATTAATTAGTAAATTAATTTTCTTACTTTTCTCCTGTTATTTCTGCTGCTCTTTTTCTTGCCCTAAACATCCGGACACGTTCAGTACTTGTCTTTTTCGTTTTGTTTTTCACTATGCCCACGTTGTTGAGTAGTTTCTTAGCGCGCACTCTATCTCTGTACTCTTTACACATTTGAGAATTCGTTTTCGGCATTATTTATAGCCTCTACACATTATTGCATTATTTTGTTAATAATGTTTGCCTTTATTTTTGTCGAATTTTATTTTGCTTCGAAAAGAAAACAGCTGTTTTTGCTAGTGGTGACCATACCAAGTTCTAGTGCTTACGTCATTATTTTGTACCGCTACTACGCTACGAATTATCGAATGCAGCTGGACAAAAGCTTACACTTGCATCACTTAACTCTGGAGCTAAGGCACAATTTTAAAAAGGAAAATATGTAAAGGATTAGCGATAGAGTTTCCTCCTTTTTCTGCAGCATTTGCAAGATATAATTTGATGTGTATTTATTCATAATCAAAATGGAAAATAAACAATTCATTTCTTTATTAGAATCCCATAAATTATATCCGATAATTAGTTAAATCTTGGGAATTCTTTCTTGGGAATAATTTGGTAGACAAACGAGACTTAATAAGTATATATTTACCAGCGGTGTCTTTTATTTTTGTAAATCAGTTTTTAGTGAAATAAAATATAGAATAATTTCTTACAGACTAAAACTATTGCTCTTTTATGTTCCTAATAATGAAATTAATTAATTGTTAAAAATAAAACAAAACTAACCAGTAAATAATTTTGAAAAATGTCTGAGGGTAAGGAAAATATATTTTATTGTTTCTTAAAACATTTCACCCATTGGCTTTATGGTGATCTCATGAATCTGAAAATATTTAAATTATGTTTAAAAATTGTTTCGATTCTAATTAACTTGACCTGCGCTCACCTGGACATGAGGTGGCGTCCTCAAGGCGTACATTACAGCATCGGCAATGTTCGCGGGCTCCAAGCGTGCCATGTCCTTCACATAGAAGTGTATCTCCTCGGGAAAGATATTGGTGTTCACTGCGCCAGGACAAATGCCGGTAACTCGAATCTTTTTCGTATGCAGCTGGAATTCTTGGCGATAGGTCTCCGTGATGGCCGTGATGGCAAACTTGGTCGCTGGATAGATATTGAAGGAGGGCAGTACATCAATAAAGTTCAACACCTGGTGGCCGGCTATGCTGTTTATGATGAGTACGTGACCCTCGTTGCCCCTTTTTTCCATGTTGTTGAAGGCCTCTCGTGTGCACCAGATCACGCCCATTACATTCGTGTCCAGGACCTCACGGAGTTTCTGTGTATTTCCCGGGGTAACTAGTTCCGTTTCGCGCGTAATTCCAGCATTGTTGAGCAAAACATCGGGACCCTCCAGCTCACGTTCGATCCAGTCAAACGAGCTGAGCACCTGTTCCTCCTTGGAGACATCGCATCGTCGCGGTATAAAGTTGGCCTGCAGGTGTGCCGGTAGGCTGTCCTTGAGCTCCTTCAGCTTTGCCTCCCTTCGAGCAAGGCCCACCACCCGCAATCCTGCTCCGATCATGGCCCGGGCGCAGGCTGCACCTATGCCACCGCTGGCACCAGTGACCACGGCTAGCTTGTTGTGCCAGCGCTCCATTGCATCTGATGAATGAATGAAAAGTGAAAGCCCGGCACAGATACCCTCAGAAGCAGCTACCTGGCTTCCTCACTTTAAGAAAAATTTAATTTAGCTGGAAACTATAAATATATAGGGATGCCATAGAAATCGGCCTAAGAGATTTGAAATTAAACACTGACCAAAAGTGTGCTTCATAAAGGTAGCACCGAACGCAAGTCAAAGAATCATTATTTATGTTTGGCGATTATTTCTTATTCTGGGCCACAGCTTAAATATGCACTAAACTGTTACTATCTTTACAATATTATAAATATAAAAACTCGGCTGAGTTAACTTGAATATTAGGAAAGGGTTCATACGGCAGACTTGTTTCTTTTTATATAAATATGATTGGACCGCTTAAGCTCTTTACAATTAAAAAAACTGTACTTTACTGATTAAGTTTTAAAAAAGTGGGTTATCGATTAAATAACATAATACAACCAAGATTCTCAAAAGCTGTTGAAACCGTTTTTCCGACTGTAGCTGCAGTATTAAGGTTAATCGCTAACGGTCAAATGTGAACCGTTCAGCGGTCACTGGCCCGTATATACAATACACTTTAAAAAAGAATTACTTTACATACATATCTGTAATGTTATTTAAATTTAAATTGATTTAATTGTGATCTGGAAATGCTTATAAACGTCATTACCTATAATCTTATAGATAAAAATTAAAACTATCTTTTACTGAATCCGGTCAGTGCATAGTTCCCTCTAGAATATCCTCAGGGCAGGCTTTAAAATATAGACTGTTGTAGTTAAGTTACTACATTAACACAGAAATAGTTTATTTGTTTTCTTTATTATTTGGTTCCATATTCCTAGTTATTCAACGAACTAAACAATAGCCCATTAAATAATAAACCTATGGTGTATTTATTTTAACAATAAGTAGAGCAAAAACTTTAAAGATATTTAGCCAAAGCTCAACCTAAACACTCGTACAGGTAATAATTAATTAATTGACCACAATGTTAAATATCGTTGTAGTTGTTGGATTGCTCTTGTTTCCAGTTTAAAAAATATGCTGGAGCTGGCAGCTTTAGCTAAATATATTTTTTTACACTTTATATTTATATTATATTCCATTTTATTCGATTTTCTCATGCAGAACATCACACACCAGCCAGCTTTTGTCCCGCTGTACACATCAGCTGATTTTGCCTCACAGGGTGTTTAGTTTTCCGATTGTCATAAACAAAAATATTTGTGTTTCTTCTTATTTCCAGTATATTAACGAAAAAAAAAGGGTAAATATATTTTCATTCTCAAGAAAATATACCAATCCTCTTTTAAAGTTTCAGGACAATGGAGGACACTTGCAGAATTTGCAAGGGAAAACCGGAAGACTTGGTTAATATTTTTGATGGGAGGCCTCCTCAATCGTCCGCTCCCATTGCGGATATGATTTCTCAATATACTGGTTTATCCGTCTTTAAAGGGGATTTCCTTCCTGAAACCATCTGCTCATCGTGCCTACAGGATGTGGAAAGCGCGTTTGAGATAAATCAAACCCATGTGGAGAGCCGGGAGTACCAGAACCAGTTAGCAGAGGAGGAGGGTCCGCCGCAGATGGAGTTCTTCACCATAACTGAATTCAAATGCGAGGCCGACGAGGAGGAAGTGCAACATTTCGGTTCTGAAGTTCCGAACGAACTCGTCGAAGGAGATGCAAGACAGGATATGGAACCACATGAAGAATATGGCGACTTCCAAGTGAAGAACGAGCCAATTGAAGAGAACTCCGTCGAAGAAGACTGTGACGGCGAGCAAGCTGAATGGCAAGTGAAGAGCGAAGAAGTCGAATATGATGAAATGGAATATGAAGATAAGGACTATGTCGATGAAAGTGAGGACCCTAGCAAAGATGAAGGTACGGCGGGAGAGCTGCCCTTCAAGTGTTCCCACTGCGCGAAGTCTTTTTCAGACCGACGCAAGCTCAAGAAGCACACTCACTATCACAACAGTAAAAAGACGTACCAGTGCTCCCAATGTCCAAAATCCTTTCTGTCTCCATCTAACCTGGAGAACCACGTTCGCACACACACCGGCGAAAGGCCGCATAAATGTTCCCAGTGCCCGAAGTCGTACGCCCAACTATCCGCACTCAACACGCACTACCTTTGTCACACCGGCGAGAGGCCGCACAAATGTCCTCACTGTCCGAAGTCGTTCCTAACATCACCTAGTCTCAAGGTGCACATCCGAAGTCACACTGGAGAAAGGCCATACCAGTGTACACTATGCCCGAAAGCTTTTTTGAGGCGATCCTACCTGGACAATCATTACAGCGTGCACACTCCTGAGATGAGAGCCAGTGAGAGCATTCCGGAATCCGAAGTCTTCAAGTGTTCGCATTGCCCAAAGGTTTTCCTCAAAGAATCCTGGCTTAAGAAACACATTCGGAATTATAGTAGCGAGAAGACGCACAAATGCTCTCTCTGCCCCAAGTCATTTATATCACGAAACAATCTGGAAGACCACATTCGCACTCACACCGGCGAACGACCTTTTCAGTGTACCCTATGTCCGAAATCGTTTTCTAGTGGCATCGGACTCAAGCGGCACGTCCTTACCCACTCCACGGATAAACAATACCAATGTCCTCACTGCTCCAGCTCCTTTTCTGTAAAGGAGAATCTCACTAGGCATGTTCGCGGACACTCGCCGTCCCTCAAGTGGCCCGCGGGCAGTGAGCAAGCTTTTCCTGAAGAGGATATACTCGGGCAGTAATGACGGGTTTCCTGTGCAATAAATTTTCTAAAATAATAGGAAATTCTTTCTATAGCCCTATAATAGGTTATTTGTAGGGTACAACGTTGCCCTTTTTTAACATCTGTCTATGCTTTTTTAATTATTCTACCCAAAAACGAATTGTAACAAATAAAAACTAACAATATTTTATAAATACTGAAGTTTTTTCTGAAAAATAGAATCCCACTGAGAATGTTTAATAATAAAATAAATGCAGTTAACGGGGAATATTTTAAATAAATATGTAAAGCTTTATTTTATAACCATTATTATTATTATTATGTTATTCCCAAAATATATTTAAATTTCATTCATTAATTTTGCACGCAGCAGCTAGCTTTTGTCCCGCTTCTGTCAGCTGATTGCGCCTCACAGGGTGTTTCAGGTTGTCATAAACAAAAATATTTGTGTTTTTCTTAATTGTAAGAAAATAAAGCGAATTAAGGGAAATATATTTTATATTCAATTAAAAATACACAATTTATATTGTTGAATCCCAGGACAATGGAAGGCACGTGCCGAATTTGCATGGGCAAGCCCGAGGCCCTGGTTAATATATTTGATGGGACGCCTCCTCAATCGGAAGCTCGCCTTGCGGATATGATTTCTCAATATACTGGATTTTTCGCATATAAAGGCGATTCCCGTCCAGAAACCATTTGCTGGCCTTGTCTGCAGGATGTGCAAAGTGCATTTGAGATGAAACAAACGTACCAAGAGAGCCAGGAGTACCAGGACGGTCCACCACAGATGGAGTACTTTACCATAACTGAATTCAAAAATGAGTCCGACGAGGAGGAAATCCAAAATTTTGATCCTGATGTTCAGAATGAAGGCATAGACGGGGACTTAAGGCAGAAGGTGGGGCCACAAGATGGCCATAACGACATCCAAGTGAAGAATGAGCCAATAAATGAAGACCCAGTCGAAGAAGAACACTACGAAGTCACCCAATCCGAATTAAAAATCGAAGAAATAGAATATACTGAAACAAAAGTTAACAGAAAGGATAATATCGAAGGAGATCTTAGCAAAAAAGGACGTACGGTATATGAGCCAATTTACAAGTGTTCCAAGTGCGCGAAGATCTTCTCAGACTTTAACAAGCTGAAAAAGCACATCTTCTATCACAATACTGAAAAAGCATATAAGTGCTCAGAATGTCCAAAGTCCTTTCTATCTCCGTCTAATCTAAAGAGCCACGTTCGCACACACACCGGAGAAAGGCCGTATAAATGTTCCCAGTGCCCAAAGTCGTACACCCAAGTATCCGCACTCAACACCCACTACCTCCGTCACACAGGTGAATTGCCGCACCGATGTCCCCACTGTCCGAGGACGTTCCTAACATCACCCAGTTTCAAATTGCACGTCCTAAGTCACAAGAACAAGTCCTGACGCGATATTTCCTGGACAATTCTGACAACGAACACACTAAAGCTGTAAAAGCAGCTTCTATTTTTTATTCATTTCTTGATGTTTTTTAAGTTAAGGGATTTCCTGACGAAGCATATTTGCACAAGTATTTACATATTACTCGGAATATAGAATACTTTCTTTAGTTTTATGATAAGTTATAAGTAATTTAAACATTCGAAAAAATAGTTTTATAAATATATATCATAAATACCTATTTATACTGATAAATTGGATTGTTATATTGTGTTTATGGCAAGGCCATTCTATTTACTGATGATATGATGATACTGATAAGACTTTGGCTATTAGATTAAGGTACAATTGCAACGAAAACAAATATAATAAAATATTTAAATTCTTAACTGGTTCTAAATTCATTTCGTATTGAAGAAGCTGAGCAAAAGCTAAATGCTATGACAACAGAACACAGCAGGCCAAAGAAAACATAAACAAAACCGGAGCCCACCTGCGAAACGTGGTGTTCTTTAGCCGTTAGATATCTGGTCACTCTAGCCAATTTCGCCAGAAAAAATGCGCATAAAACCGATAGATTGGATTTAAAAAACGTAAATACAACCGAAAGAGGACAACGAAAATGTCAGTGCTGAGATTCCTGGTAACGCGCCAGGCCTTGGCTGCCCTTGCAAGGCCAAGGACCTTAAATATACTCCAGAATCCAACACAAATCGCCTGGGCCTCAACTTTGTGCAACCAAAATAGCAATCAAGTAAAGGATTTAACAAAACCGAATGGAAATCAAAATTTAATGCAAATAAGAAACCACAAACGATTCGGGCATCAGCAGGAGAAAACGCCGAATGTGACTAAGTACTTTCATTTGTTAATCCTGAGTCTATTCCTGATTTCCGTGTTGGATTGGGGCAAGTGAGTAAAATAACCAATAAAATCTTCTGCGAAATCGCATTTTTTCTCATATGACATCTATTTTTAGAGTGAAGCGTCTGCTGGTGCCCAAAGTGGATGCGGATGCTGGACAACGACCGTCCTCTGCCGCCGGTGTGAATGGCGAGGAGAAGTCCTCCGACTCGGAATCGGAGGATAGCGAGGACGAGGAAGGAGGATCGGACTTGCACCTGCACGAGGGCAAGAAGATCCGCGAGAAAGTCGGATTTCGGGAAAGGAAGGTACATATATAGCAGCTTTTAGCTCCGGAACGCTATATATGCAATAACTCCGCATTGTTAACTTTGCTTAAAAGGCCATCAATTTATATCAGGTTTAATCCGGTTTTCACAGATTAATAATATATACTTACCTTTTTCTCTTTATTAACTTTTTATTATTTATTTGTTGTTTATTTTTAAAGAATTAATAATATTTACATACCTTCTACCAAGAAAACTAAAAAAATCATAAATAAATGATTCTTATACGAGGTAATATAAATCTTAATTGGATTTTAACAATCTGTGGAAACCGATGTAAACCCAGTTAAAACTATTTTAGAATATATCTTAAAGTTTCTTCAATTACGTTTTACCGTAAAATCTTTGGTTTTCTTTACTTTTATGTTTGTGACGTCTTGATTTTTGCCATATTATACACACACACACACACACTCACACCCCGAAGATCATTGAGTATGAGAACCGTATACGGCAATTCTCGACGCCGGACAAGATATTCCGCTACTTTGCCACCGTACGGTTGCAGGACGCGACCCAAACCATAGTCTGCATGACGCCCGAGGACTTCCTGCGCTCCATTTATCCGGGAATCAAACAGCCAGATGGTAAATCACCTAGAAGGAAACCCAAAGTCCATCAACTAACATTTAGTTCTTAATTTGATTTAAGTTTAGTTCGAAAAATACTGTCGTTTAGTTTGTTTTAGTCTTAGTTTCGTGCATTTAGTGTTGTTCGTAATATCCAATGTCGCTGTTGCTCTTAGCTAAAGTAATGTCGTTTGTCGTTAGATCATAGAGTACGAGAACCGTATCCGTCAGTTCTCAACGCCGGACAAAGTGTTTCGCTATTTTGCCACCATCCAGGTGCCAGTGGCCGATGATCGTCACGAGGTGTATATGACACCGACCGATTTTCTTACCAGCATGACGCCAGGCATGAAGCAACCAGATGGTATGTGCTAGCGAAGAATGGGAAATGCTATAGAATATTCTCTAGTGGTAGCCAACTAACATGAATATATATCAAGAGAAATTCCTAGTCTAACATTATGTAAATTGTATTATTTTATAGGATTGGGCCTGGACCAATATCGACGGTACGATCCCAAGGTGAGTTCATTATTTTGATGTTTATAAACTTAAAAAGAAACAGACACACTTCTCGCTTTCTGCTTACAGTCCGTGGGCGAACAACTGAATCTGCACCTAGAGAAGAACAGCATTTTTTACAAATTGGGCTCATTTGGACTGATTACATTCTCCGATTACATTTTCCTGCTCACCGTACTCTCCAGTAAGTTTACTCAATTAATTATAAGTCTCCATTTATATAATAAGAACTTCGTCTCTCCAAGTTTCGCGTCGGCACTTTGAGATTGCCTTTCGTATGTTCGACCTGAATGGAGATGGGGATGTGGATTGTGAGGAATTCGAAATGGTTGCCACTTTGGTGAGGCAGCAAACGAGCATGGGGACACGGCATCGTGATCATGCCAATACGGGGAACACCTTTAAGGTAATATAGGAACATTTTCCTACAGAAAAGACCAGTACCCCGAGACGTACTAAAAACCATTCCTTTTTTTGTATACTTGTATATTCTCTGTCTTTTGGCTTTGATCTCCTATATGTATATTGAACGCGTGTCTAAACTGTGTACATAAAAATAAACTCTTAACTTCCCTCTGTTTTTGACGTACTTACAGTCCTTGAAGGTACTTTGTGTGATAATGCTTACTGACTTATATTTTGCCCCTTTCGAACTTATTTTTGAACATCAGTCACATTCGCACCTAACTAAGACTAAATCACATTTTGTCAACGCTAGCAAATCCACAGATGCACCAGCTCCCACGCACACAAGTTAATGCCCATTAATGTTAACACTGAAGTCCCTACAAAATAATAATAGATATTTCGTAATCCTTTGCTCTAGGGTGTGAATTCAGCATTGATCACATATTTCTTTGGCCCGAATATGGATGAGAAGCTGACCATTGAAAAGTTCTTGGACTTTCAAGAGCAACTCCAGCGGGAAATTCTATCGCTTGAGTTCGAAAGAAAAGAACCGAATGACGACGGAAATATAACCGAAGCTGATTTCGCTGAACTACTTTTGGCCTATGCTGGCTATCCTCTGAAGAAGAAGCAGAAGAAGTTGAAGAGAGTGAAGCGGAGATTTAGGGATCATGGCACAGGCATTTCCAAACAGGATTATCTCGATTTCTTCCACTTTCTAAACAACATCAACGATGTGGATACTGCCCTAACATTCTATCACATTGCGGGAGCCTCGATTGATCAGCAGACGTTGCAGCATGTGGCCAAAACAGTGGCCTTGGTCAACCTATCGGATCATGTGGTGGATGTCGTTTTCACCATTTTCGATGAGAACAGTAAGTTCAAGTTTAACTATACTGATTATACAGTACAGTACACCCGACTGTAACTTTCTTAGTTGTTTTTTTTTAATATCAATCTACAGACTAAATGGCTTGACATAAAGTTCTAAGAAAAATATCAAATAAATTAAATTTAAACCATATTTAATATTTTATTTCCAGATGACAACCAGCTGAGTAACAAGGAGTTCATTTCGGTTATGAAGAATCGCGTGCAGCGCGGCTTGGAAAAGCCCAAGGACACGGGCTTCCTTAAAATGATGCGATCTGTGTTCAAGTGCGCCAAGGAAACCAAACCCGTACTGTTGGATATCTAAAGATGATTAATGCATCGTGGATTCTCCCGCTCCAAGCGCCTCAATCTTAGTCATTTTTTCCTACGCTTACACGCATCTTACTATTTATTTTATAGTTAAACCGTAAAAAAATCGATTTTAGCTCAATCTCTTGAAAATCAAGCAGGTCGGTCCTTCAATCCCGATAATTTGCTTTTGTATATTTCACCGACTCTTGTGCACTTAATACGTTTATTTGTTAATATTAAAATATATCATAATATTTATAAATAAATACAAGCTGATAAGGAGGCCCTCTTTTATTGGGAACGATTCAGTTCAGTATAAGTTGCCAATGAATATATTGGGATTTTTGTTACAAGGCATTATTACTGCTTCCGAGTAAGTTTGCTTAAAAAAAAGAACAAACCTCATATTGCTCTGCAAATAGGGATTTGCATTTAAATGTCCTTAAATATCAGTTCAGGAAGTCTTAAAACTATAAACATTATTTATGGATCACAAAGTGAATTAAATGTAATATAATATAAGGGAATGTATAGTAAAAAATGTAAGTTAATTCCTTAAAATTCTACAAGATCCTTAGTGCGATTAAAACGTAAGGAATGCTTCACTCAGTGATGTTATATTTATAAATCTAAGATTTATTTAAAAGGTATTTCCTAATTTAAGAAAATCTTCAAGATTTCATTCATTCAACTCATTCAATTAAAATCAATAGGGTAGGGATGAATATCAAGAGAAAAATACGATATATCAAGAAAAAATAGCGCTTAATATCATCTCGAATATATCATAGGTTGATTATTAAAATTTGAGAGACAAAAAATATCGTATTTAACGATAAAATATGGATATTATCGAAATGGGAAAACAACATAAGCAAAGGCCCTTGGTGGCAAAAAGATGTATCAAACATAATATTGATTTATAGCTCCAAAATGAGAAATCAAACATAAATTCGATCTATCGCACATATTTATATGTTAAAATATGGATTTCTCAAAATATATCTCAAAACTAGGCCACATCCACATCCTGATCCTCATCGCCCACATCATCCACACTCATTCCGTACAATTCCATGTCATGCTGCTTAAGATGAGACGTATAGGCATCCAATTCCGTGAATCTTTGCTGACATTCACAGCACTCCAGCCAGTCCTCCAAAGAACTCTCATCATCACTTTCGTAGTTGGAGGACTTCCTGTCGGTCAGCTGCTCCAGATGACTGGTCTTATGATCAGCATACTCCAGATAGTCCCTAAACTTCGCGGGACACCGAAGGCACTTGTACCAGCGGTCTCGGATGTGAGTGGCCATGTGTTTCTTGAGCGTTGAACATTCCCTGAAGGGTTTCCGGCACTTGGAGCAGCTGAAGGGCTTTTCGCCAGTGTGGATCATATAGTGGCGCTTCAGATTATGACGCGTTCCAAAGGGGCGATGACACAGGGGACATGGGTAAGACCGGCGACTGCGACTTCTAGTCTTAGCCAATATATTGCCATCATTGCTCAAGGAAGATGAGGAGTTGGCGCTACTGCAACTGCGCGGAAGTGGAGGACGACTGGGTTGATTAGGGGGCGGAATCTTTTCCGACAAAGATGGAAGAGTAGTCGGTATCAAAGTAACCATCAAAGTGGGTAATGATGCCACCACCACAGGTTGGGGTTGCTCCTCTTCTTCTGGTTCTTCAACCTCCTCCTCTTCTATTTCCTCCTCTATATCCTCGTCTTCCTCCTCCATATCCTCCTCAGCCTGATCCTCCACTGGCTTGTCACCCATCTCATCTGGCTGTGGTTTCACCATTAGATTCTTGCTTTCGCATTCCGCACACCTGGTGGCATCCTGATCCAGCGGTTGCCCCAAATGGCAGATCATGCAAATGAATCTGGGATCATGTGAGTGCCTGCGACGATGCTTTTTTAGATCGCTAAACTCCCGAAAGCGACGTTCGCAAAGATCACAGGGAAAAGGTCGCTCGCCTGAAGAAAATGGAAATTCATTAGCGATTGAATTATAAGGGAATTAAAAAAATAATACCTGTATGTATCATCATGTGGCGCCTTAGATTGTAGTTGGATTGCACTTTTTTCCCGCAGTCAGGACACTCATACAGGTGGCGTCCCCTCCTGTTGACATACGAGCGTTTCCTCCTTGAGGAGGACGGCTTCTTCCTTATTGTCCGTTGAGGCTGCTGCTCCTCTTCCTCTTCGTCGGAGGGCAGTACGATCACCGGTTGCTCCTGGGAAGTGCTAGGCGCCTTTTTCTCGTTTTCCAGGACACAGTGGACAGTATTTGAAGGAAGATTGACATCCTCGTCTACATCGCTATTCACATCCTGCTCACTGTCGCTGAGTTCGATTTCCGCCACGATCCGTTGTCCTTGTCGGGGTATCAATTCGATATCTGGAGATATCCTTTTAATGGAAGAATTCCACGAGGCAAGACTTCGGGCGGCGCTTATTATTAACCCGTTGGCTTGGGAAGCGTCATCCTCATCCAATTCAATGACCTCCAGCTCTCTTCTTCGCTTCTCTGTCTCCCTGCGCACTTTCTCTATATCCTTGAGTCTTCTTATTTCCAACTCCTGCTCCTGTTGTTGCTGCGCAATTCGCAACAGAAATCCCTTGATTTTGGCATCATCTATGGAGACGAAGTTCTCCTCGGGCTCATGGTATTCATATCTGACCGGATCAGGGGGTATTAATCCACAGCTGGCTCCACAGCTGGCGTCACAGCAGACAGCGGCCGAGCAGCAGGACATACTAGTACAGTCGCTGCAGCAGTCCACGCAGGACGAAGACTTATTTAGGGCCAACTCCATTTTAAGGTTTAGCGCTGTTGGTTTTAAACAAAAAAATCATCTTAAAAAAAAGGTATTACTAATTCGTAAAGCCTACCAACTGATTACTTAGAAACAACGTTCATTCACATATAAGTGTGTAATCCAAAGTAATTAAAACTGCAAAGGATCGTTGAGCTTACCATAATTGTGCTCATGACTGCAGTTTTTTAACCGCAGACTGTTTCAGTAATTATTATGGGCTATTATTATTAGAGGTGATCCAAATATTCTTACATTAACATTCAGTACTAAGCTAGCTTTTTGAAGAATCCTTTCCAATTTCTTCTAACTTAGTCTCCAAATATCTACTTGAGAATTATAACGAGTATAGAGAATATACCATTCCTGCCAAGCTTAATCGGTTACTAACCATGTGATCTGCAAGGAGATTCCGTATCCAAGGAAAAAGCCTCCTCCGACCTTCGATCAGCGATCTTTTCTTTTCCTTTACACTCTTCTCCTTCGGCGCTTTGCTTTCCTCAGCTTTTTTTATCCGCGATTTCTGTGCTCGGCGATGAGCTGCGACTGCCGTGCGAAGAAGTGAAGAAGAAACTGGATTCGCGATTCGCGATTTGCGGCTTGCCGAGCAGCAACCTCTCGACAAAAACAACAAATCGCCGCAAAAGTCGAGTTTCAGTCGTCGCCGTTGACGCTGGCAGCGCAGCTCGGCCTGTGAATCAGCGAAGCGAGCAGAGCGGCAACAACAACAAGAAACAACGGCAACGGCGCTGCAGGCTTTTTTTCGACACACGAACGTGAGCCTTATCCCAAAGCCCACCGCCCCCTGTGCCCCTTTGCGTGTTAACTTGATTTTTCTTTGGGCCACGCAAAAGCGAAAAGCAACAAAAAACAAAGAAAATGCGCACAGGGCAAGCAAGCCCCAAAGAAAAGGCAACAGAAATAAAAAATAAACAATTACAGGCAAGAGCAACAGGCGCAACAACTACTACAGCAACAACAACTCACGATTTTCAAGATTACTCAGAGAGCGAAATAGAGTGAAAGAGAGGGGCGGCGGCAGTAGAACGGCCTGTTGGGGGTGTATGCAGACGTGTGTGAGCCACAGCGAGAGGGGATGTGTGGGGGAGGAGAACAGAAAAAAGGGAGCAGCGTGACGGAAAAGCAACAACAAAAACAACAACGGGAGTATATGCCAGAAGCCGCAACAACTACATGGGGAGCAACAGCAACATCAACCACAACAACAACAAAAACATCTGAGGAGCAGCGACGCCGACGTCAACGGTGGCGGCGATTTTTTTTTATTGACGTCCGAGCAACAGAGCAAAAGCAAAACCGTGCGCCTTAATTTTTGTATTTTTTTATTCCCAGTTGCTTTTCTTCTTCTTTCTCGCTCTTTGCCTTTTGTTGCTGTTGCTTTCCTTTGTGTTATTTTTTTAATTTTACTGTAATTGACTTAATTATTGAATGCGGCTTTTGTGCGTGTCCATTTTCAGACAGAGCCTCTTTTGAGTTTTCTCCGACAAAAGCCCTTTGATCGAATTTTTTCGATCTGTGTGGAAAACTTTCCAAGGAAGGTTTCATCTTTTATATTCATGATTTAATGCTTATCAGTACTTAAAGTGGTTCTGCTTATAAGAAGCTGTGTTAATCATCGACGGAATGTCCTTTTTGCTGATTTCTTCTAATTATTCGGAAAAATACCGAAAAACACTTTGGGTACAATGTCAATGAGGATGTAAGATACATATGTATACTGTAAAACAGGCTTTCTGCCAGCGCTCTGCTCACACGTTCTGCTCTGTAAGCGTTCGTGTTCCCGCACTCTGCTCACACGTTCTGCTCTGTACTCGGTCTTACTCTTAGAAAGATCGAACATTTTCTCGATCATAGGAATCCCGGTCTCAGTTCGTATAT
This sequence comes from Drosophila kanapiae, assembly GCA_008042475.1. Lineage (NCBI taxonomy): Eukaryota > Metazoa > Arthropoda > Insecta > Diptera > Drosophilidae > Drosophila > Drosophila kanapiae. The sequence continues at coordinate 231,604 of VNJM01001466.1, forward strand.
GTTAATGCTTTAAAGCAATATCAGCAAAATGGATCTTATCTACGCATTAAATAGACTATAAAGTTAATTTAAAAGTATATTTTAGTCCTTATAAATAATTATATAAATTACTCAAAATATTTAAATATTTAAAATATTTCTTTCCACCGTCGATTTAAATCTAGCATAATTATCCTTACGCTCTACTTTACTATCGATAAATACCAATAAATACTAAATACTATAAATACCAAATATACATATATTGTAAATATAAATCTATTTTTAATGAAGGATACATTTCCCGTATACTCACATTTGTAAATTTGTTTAGCTTTGAATATAGTTCCAAATATCGATCGCTTTGAGGTGTCGTTTTCAAACAGTTCTGGACAGATAGGATAGCGTGTTTTCTTCTAATTTGTATGCCATTTGCGTGAGTAGCCAAGTTCTAGACTCATGCCAGCGACAATGGTCCCAAAGATCCGCTTTGAGTGCTTTGGCTCTAGGCTTCCGTCTGGTCTCTCGGTCTCGGGAATATTGACGATCGTGACTGCAGGCCAGCGCACAATCATTTTCGTACTCGTTTTTTTTTTCTCATTTTCGCTATAAAACTCGTTTATATCGCAGATCCAGTCGCTTGAAGAGCCAACACACAACGCCCACTCCGTGGTCCGTGTGGAATCGGTTTATCGGTCTCGGTGACTCGGTCCCGGTCGGTCTCTCTGGCTTTTGCTTTTGCGACGTTAGCCTGGGGGATTGGCATCCGTGTGCGATGCATCAGCAGCGACTGCCTGGCCATGTGTATTATGTCCTATCTGTGTGGGGAACCAGTATCTCGGTGTTGGCGAATGGCGAGCGAATGGGGAGCAATGCTCGGCACCTCGGCTTCTGCCTCTCTCCCCCAGGTGTTCGAACTTTTTCGGTCCCCACTGCCGCTGAGTGCACAACATACAGGTATGGGTACGGGTACACACAAACTCGGGCCGGGCACATCATGCAGGTGCTTTATAAGGCTTGGGCGAAGCCGACAAGATATCGTGCTCGGTGAAAATATAACACACATTGTTGGTATTATTTTTACATATCTGTTCGAATCAAGATTGTTATTTATAGATGCAGCTATAGAAACTCTAAGATTATGGTATGGAGATACGGAGTCCTTTAAAAAATACTTGATGACTTCTTTATTTTCTTTTTTAAGTGGAGTTGAAAAAACTTGTTCAAATCCTCTTCAATTTTGAGCATATATGTATATATTCCTATACTTTACTTGTTGACTAGCATCTGACCAGTTACCAAACCTTTAAGATTTTTAAATTGAAATAATAATTTTCTTTGAAATTTAACTAAAAGAAGCTTTGGTCTCTTAATTACCATAATCATCTGATTTATAATCATATTTAAATTATATTAAAGAGAGCTTCTGATTTGCAATATATTTAGAATATTTCTTCACAAAATATTAATTTAAAAACTAAGTTCCTATGATATTTTAAAAATATAATAAAGATATATTTAGTTACCACTAAATAAGTCGCTCTAATTGATTAATGTCTGAAAAAAATAAAGAAATTAGAAAAAAATAATAATATGATGATTCTTACCCAAATCCGTTCTTTATCGTATCAATTATGTTTCTAAATAATGACATCAGCGCTCCACACGAATAGAATTTTCGATATACTGCTTCCTATGCTATTTTCGATTGAATTCAACATAATTTTCCATTAATATCCCCTATACATCACTGATTGTATAAAAAAAGCAAACACAAACCGATGATCTATTTGAAAAAAATGTTTAATAGGCATTTCTTTCGATCTTGAATCATTTCTAGGTATAACATTTCCTGAAGCTACGTAAATTCGCTTACGGTAATTAGAATCGAATTGTAAACCTATGTAAAATATGGGTAAATACATTTATATATATATATCAATCAGTTTTTTTTTGGGATATACACATATATCGCCGCGAATATTTCGATCACATTATAGGCAATATAATGATGGATTACATATTACGTACAGGAAACATATTTGGCAAAATTGGGACCTTGTTTGGTAGCTAACATCTAAGGGTTTAGCGGCGGCTATTAATAATCTAAATTATTTATCTTAAGTATTATTATTTATATATGTATTTAAATGTTAATAAACAAAGAAAAATATTATTTATAAATCGAAACATTTGCAAATGAAGAACGCATCATAACACAATAGATCGGTGATAATAAATCTGGCTATAATAGTTAAACTTAAACCTAAACAAATTAAAAACGAATGTTTGCTAGGGATTTAAGGGCGAGCGAGTGTGAAGTGTTATTGTGAAAGATGATATGCAATACGGTTGTTCAGACAAAACAACTTAACTATATACAACAAGGCTACGAACTAATTATTTAGCAAATCAGTGGGATCAATGGGAAACCCCGACTAAAGCGAGTTTGGGTCGATTTTTTTGTTACAAAAAATGGAAGAAGCTTCGCTTTGGACAGCCCTATGGATTTGAAATGGTTTCCAGCTGAATTATATTTTGTTTGTTCAAGATTTGTATTAAACTGAAATTACAAATCTGACTTTTAAATTATATTCTTTAAAAAAATTGTTTTATGTAAAGCCGTATATAGATATTTTGAATTAATGTTTTTCTTGGAAGACTTTCCTTTAATTATTGCAAATCAATCAAAGCCTAACCTTTTACCTGGAACTTCCAAAGCAAAATACATTCTCTTATTCTATTTTTTTAGCATCCCCAAAATCGACCCCTAAAAGCTAAGCTTCAACTGCCAGTTGATGACCATCTCTCCAAACCGATTCTTAAAGCTTTTGCGGTACATCCTTACTGGCTGCACCCGTTCTCTCGTGGTTCACGATGAACTTCTTGGCGCCCGACAATCCCTGCTTGTTGATGTAGAAGCTCTTCTGCGCCAACGGAGAGCCACCGCTGCCGCCGCCATCCGAATCCACAGCCAGGCGATTGAGGAAAGTGGCTGCCGTCCGGGCGCCACTGTCGCAGGATGAGGACTCTATGCTAATGGTGGAGCAACCGCCAATCGACGACGTCTCACTCTTGGCATCGTCCATCAGCGTGGCATCATCGTTCAAATCGTTAACTAAGACCTGAGTACTGGAGGAGGCAGTCGATAGTATGGAGGAGGTGCGACTGCGACAGGACGAGGAGTTTATCTCTGATTCGAGTGGTATGGAGATGCCCTCGTCGATGCTTTGGCTCTGGCTCCCACCAGAAACGAGGCACATGGCTGTTTCCAGATTGGGGCCAATACCCAGGCCGCCCGGTGAAGCGGATATAGGCGACGGGCAGCCGGAGCTACTACTATTAGTTGTCCCGCTCCCGGATCCGCTCACCGCATTGTTTGTGCACAGCTTGGAGATGAATAACTTGGGAGTTATCCGACCGTCATACGTTCCGGAATCTGGACTGGGACATACCGATGACGGCGATTGGCACACGGGCGAGGAGCCGCGACTGGGAGAAACGGAAAAAAATAAATTCATTTAATTCGAAATTGTCTACACATTGTAATACATTTTGCCACGTGTTGATCTTATACATTTTATTACAATTGTGCAATTTTAAATATAGTTTTAATCAGTGTCAGCGACATTCTACATTTATTTTTAGCCTTTAGAGAAATGCTTCGATGCCTAACCCAGTCTGAAAATAATGTAAATAATCTTGAGAGTAGCTAAATATAATTTCAAATTTACTTCGGCCCCAGAAATAGAAATAAACTCAATTGAAGCAGTGTTATTACTTAAAAGGAATGAATATCGAGAAGAAAAGTTCGTATATCGCTCTTTCTATCGAACATATCGTAATGTTTAATTTATCACAGCTTTAAATATTACAAAATATCGCATATAAAGTTAGAATATCGAAGAATATCATCAGCTTCTAAGAACTGCAACACAAAGGAGCTCAGGGGCCTTTGCAGATGGAAATTGGTGTGATATATCAAACAGAATATTGATTTATCATACATATATTAATATAAATCGCAATATTGGTAATATTAATCGCAATATTAAAATATCCATTAAAGTCGCATTTTTTATCATTAAAACTCACCTTTCCGTAAATATCTTTTTGAGCGGCGGCGGGGAGTATACGCTCCAGTTACTCCCCTGTGTGGGATTATCGTCCAGCTCGAACTTTCGCTTGACCGGTCCCAGCTGCGAAGGCCTCATGGCTATCGGCGACATCGATCTCCGGGTGGCAAAAGTCCGCCTTGTGGGCGATGGCGAATATGGTAACCGCATGCCGGCCCGATTGTTTGTCGGACTGGGACTGGAGCAGCTGGTGCTGCCGGTGGGCGGCAGGTTGACCTGCAGGGGATTGGAAAACTCATCGGATTTGCAGGACCAGTTCTCGGCCACCAGCGTGAGATCCTCCCAGCTCTGCGATATCTGTATTTCCCGATGCACTTCTCGCTCATGGTTCACCTCGCGACTGTTCAGGTCCGCGCACTCCTCTTGCCGGAGCTGGGAGACCCTGGGCGTTAGGCAGAGAGTGGCTCCGTTGGCAGCTGTGGCCAGAGGACTATAGCTGGCCGAATAGCGCCGGGCTCGCGGGGTGAATATATTGAATACTGGTGCCGGGGACACCTCCCGCGAGTTGGGCTGCGAGCGTATGTGTATGTTCTTGCCGAAGCAATCGATGGAAGCAATATTCGGCATTTGCATTTCCACAACGGGTTGGCTCTTCTTCGGCGTCTGCTCGTGCTCCCTGGCCGCCAGAGCAGCCGCTGCAGCGGCCCGGGTGGTCATTGGGGGTTTGGCACCCGGAGTTTTGCCCGTTGACGGTGTCCGGATTATTGGCACACTCAGGCAGCGTTTAAGGGTCTTCGAGTTGTTGCCGCCGCAGCCGCTGTTCGGCGGCGGCGGGTCCAGAGTGTCCATAGGCACAACCAAGCAGGGTTTTTCCTGTTGCTTCCTCTCCTCATCGCCGCTGGCTTTCGTCTCCGATTCCATTGCCGTCTATCTAAAAATAGAAAGTGTTTATAGTACTACTTGGTTTCTAGGGTTTATTTTTATAGCCTTGGAGGGAGGGTAGTTTAACATAGAGTGAAGGGAATAAGACTATAATTCAATGTTGCCTCGAACCTCACCTCTGGGGATTTAAAAGAATATTTTTGAACTGTCACTACTGCTCTGAGTCGATTGAGTCAAAAATACAATAACGAAGGAACTTAATGTATGGTCTTTTAGATATTTCTAAATTACAACACTATTTTAATAAAACTTTAAGCAATCATAGATTATCTTAAATCTTAACAAGATTAGTTTTTTAATTAAAGCAGATACTTTAACAATTATAAAACTACATACAAATATAAATATTAAGAACCCATAACATGGTTTATAATTAATCTCTGTTTATTGACAGTTACCTTAGCCGAATTCCCTAGATATTCCCAAAAATAAAAACAATAATCACAATACTAGCGCCAGTCGGCTTTGCCAGCTCCCGTACACTTCGGGGCCACATCTTTCATACCGTCTTGTCGTACGTTGTAACCTCCGTCCTTGCAGTGGTAGCACAGGATATCCCCGATTTTTCGCCAGGACTTCGGGGAGCAGCTACTGCGCTGCCGGCGTCGCTGCCGCTTAGGGGCAGAGAGACTGTCTACTTTTTTTTCGCTTCTTCCCACAAACTGCGTGCCCAGCGAGGCAACTTTTGCAAGCCAATTTTCACGAACCAAATGCAATTAGCCGCCTCAAACAACTGCGGATTTAGCTACGTCAAACAGTGAAGGACACTTGGCACTACCTTAAATGTACACAAAACACGCGCATATGCCTTTAAATACTTACAAAATTGTGTCCTGTGATTGTAATTTTTCAGCTACCCGTTTAGTTTTTTTCTAGTGTTGGCAAGCGATTGAAACAAGTGCTCACGCGGCACGAGCAAACGGAATGACAAGCCAGTCATCGGACGAAAAATATACGAAAACTAGATAATTCCGCAAGAAAGTTGAACAATTTATATAATTAATAAAATATATAATTTTATTATTGTGGTTTTGTATATTTTTTGTTGCGTGTAAATGATTATTTTGCGTCTATCAGCTGATCTGATGACCAAGTCATTTTTATACCTGATAGGGCACTCGTCATGCAGCTCTGGCCGTGAGCGTTGCACAGCACTGTGCGCGCGCAATTCAAATTCACTCGCTAAAGAGATAAAATTAATAAATACAAATTGTTAAATTTATAGTTTTTAATGTTCTTTTTAAGAAATAAAACGAAACCCATTAATTATAAAGCCTTGATGTATTTATATTGTACAAAGCGGCGAGCAATATTATTACGGCAATGATAAAAAATATTTAAACCCAAATAAACATTCCATATATGTTATGAAAAAGTAAAATCTATGATTTTACCAATATGCAAATTATTTTCCTATTTAAAATCCAGATTCAGTCCGACGGATTTACAAAGTTCATTTAAAAAAATCCCCTAATTATAATCTATTCGAATACACCATTAAAAAATGCGGCTATAGACACATGTTATATTTATTTATTATGCGAAACTTAAGAACAAAGTGTTGTTTTACAAGCAGCTGTTGTAATTTTGGTTTATTTTTCCATGGTTGTTTAAATGTTAACAAAAATCACAACAAATTATAAAGTAACACAGTCGAAACAAGATATCAGACTAATTGAATCCGTGAACCATACGTAACATCATTTCAAACTATATTGGAAATTGGTTTTCTTTATATAGTACTCAGTAGGGTTTTTTAGTTCTCAACTAACATAATACTTAAGACTTAAATAACCTTTTCTTTACTCTTTCTGTATTCGACGAAAATGTTTCATTTTGTTTTTTTGTTTTCTACGAGCTAAAAGTACATATTAAGCTAATTTGTTGCTTGATGCGTTTTTGTGTGTTTTCTTTATAAGATGCTCCTCTCCTTTGGGCTTACTTTCTGGATGGTTTAGCAATTGAAATCGTTCGTTACTTGTCTAAAAAGAATGTCTCACGTGGTAAAGGGAGAGAAGGAAGAACTTATCGCAACTGATGATGGAGAATATGTGTTGATGGATGAAGCGTTTTGTATGAGCGACTCAATATTTAATTGCATTGGTTGTTGTTGTTGTTGTTGTTGACTTGGCAAACGCTGCGCATCTGAGCGGAGTTTAATCGCGACTGATGATGGAAATTATGTATTGATGAAGCGTTTTCCATGAGCGACTCAATATGTAATCGCATTGGTTGTTGTTGTTGTTTTTGACTTGGCAAACGCAGAGCATCTGAGTGGAGTTTCATCGCGGTTTTGGTATCTGGAATCTTTGGGAGACTGTGTACTTAGCCATCGGCCAAAGCGGGCGTCACCCATCCGTATTTCTCGTGTGTTTTTACCAGCGAACGGAAAGACTCCTCGGCCTGGCGGCTGCGAAGGTACCAAATTCCGATTATTATTTGGAAATAATATATTAATTATAAGACGCCTCACCGAGTAAACTCCTTTGCATTCTTTGGCTTGCGTGTAATCCTTCCTTGGCCCTTGACAACGCTGGCAGCGAACTGCATGATGACAGCTTCCACCGTGTAGGCGCTGGCCCAGCCGCGTGGCGTTAGTAGCTCCATGCAAATGGCGCCGCCCTCCATCACATAGCCCTTCTCGATGCGCGGCTCCACGACGCGCATGAACGGCGGGGCAAACGGAAAGTTGTCGGGGAAGCTCAGATGGAGCAGGATGGCCGGAACGCCCATCTCAACCATGTCCCCGGCCAGCGGAGAGTCGGGATCTATCACGTGAAGGCGGACATGCCACTCAAACAGGTTGTCATTCACGAGCTCCACCTGCGAGGAAAGGAAGGGGAAGTGCGTAAAGAATCATACCTAATCTCTAATCAGATATTTTTGGACTTACTGTGAAGACGGCATCGTCCTTGGATTGCAGCCGCTCCATTTCACGGTACTCCTTCATGAGGCGCCGCGAGCGGATCGTCTGATCCGGCGCGGCTACCAGATGGCGTCCCGTTGTCGGCGCCACCCTGCCAAGAAAATTGCAAAAGTTATGAGATGAAAAAAAAAAATGGAATTTTGAAGTTTTCCGTTTTTTGATTTATATTTTACTTGTGATCTTGTCGTCGCCGCTTGCCTGGTGAATCCCAAACAGCCTGTTCGGCTGCCATTCGCACCACAGCATTTTTGGAGCCGGCACCGGACACTGATCCCGATCCTCCACCCACAGCTCCGCCGCCCATTGCACCACCGCCGGCTGCCGAAGGAGGAGCCGCCGCTGCAGCAGCCTCGTGGTTGTTATTGATTATATTCGGACTGCTGCCAGTGGCACCGTCAATTTTGTCATTGTTATTATTATTATTATTGTTATTATTATTATTATTGTTGTTATTGTTGTTGCTGGACTTGTGGAAGATTTTGCGGAATGCCGTAACAACTCTCTCCTTGGAACGCGATGACATCTTTGTTGACTTTTTGGCTCTGGTCTTGGTCTATCTCCTTGTCAAGGATTTACTATTATATTTCTTGTGATTCGGTTTTTGTGGCTTAGAGCTTAGTTTTGAGCGGTGGTGGCTTTTGAATTTATAGTTTACAAGTTATTGTGTGGGGCGTCGTGATAGTTCAGTCTTTTTCATTCAATTGTATGTGGTTTTTGGTTATGACTTAATCCTGAAAAGAGAAAAAACATTAATTATACAATAAATCTTTTTTTTTTAATTTTATATTCAAAATATTATGGTTTATAATATAAGGACTTGAAAAATGTATGGCGAATAAAAATGTTTTTACTGTTAAATCGATAAAGATAGAACAAAAAATTAAAATCCGCAGATTGCGTCCTATTTTCCTCTAGGTCCTTCATCCACGCTTTTCCTGCAAAGCACAAGCATGGTTGCCTAGTCAGTAGCGAAGGAGAGATTTTTGTAGGCCTCTGACAGAGCTTGGTATTTTTTCTCACCGATTACAATTGAATCAAATCACAAGAAAAGAAAAAACAGATTCTGCTTCGAAAGAGCCTTGGGAACGGAACCAAAAGAACATTTTATTATTTAATATATGATTTATTAATGATATTACATTCAATTAGTGTAATTTTTAATATAAGTTAAAAGTTTTAAAATTCTTTAGGACACGTTTAAAGTAAAAAGCTAAAGCTAGATTACTTTTCTTATCTTCTTTATTTTCGGGCCTTCATATGTGTGCGTCAACAAAATGACCCCATTAGCATTTTCTTCGAGCTGACTTTCTAAAATTAACATACTTGCGCATGTTAAGGATGCCATTTCGCCAGGAACTTAATTCCCCTCAAACAATTTTCATATTTTAGTAGTCCTTCTTCCCCGTACAATTTCATGACCTTGAACTAGGCGCCCTCACAACAATAACCAGGGGGGTTTACTCTACCATGTCCCGCAGTCATGAGCACAAACACATCATCCTTGGCGAACTTTTTGAAGTGAATAACGAGGAGCAGCCAACGAAATATGTTAAATACACCCGCCGCCGCCTACCCACAAAAAAAGGAGGGAAAAACAAAACAACTCATAAATGCGGCCGCAGGAAAAGGGATGACATAAAAACTTATTTCGTCGCAGCCAGTAGATTTCCAAGGAGCTTGTTGAGATTACCAGCCATAGTACACATGGGAGAGATATTAACAAAATCTGGCCAGTAGCCACAAGGATACAAGGTAATATAACGAAACAATAAAAATATTATGTGGTTACACTTAAGGGAATTATAAAATAATTAGGAATAAAAGAAAAATTTATGAAATGAGTAAAATCTTTAAGAGGTCTTAAATATTTCTAATAATATTTATCATTCTCAACCATTTCATGTTTCGAATTAATATATATTTAAACAACTTGTTTAGAGAAGATAAATAACAAGTTTTCTCTGTACGAGACAAACACTATCTGGAGGCGCAGAAGCTTATACACCCTCGTGAGAGGCATGGTCTTCTCTCGGCTTTTGGGCCTACCTATTTTCAGTGGTTGCCAACGAGACAGAAACCGCCCCATTCCCAGACTTCTACCAATTCCGAGGTGTTGACCGTGGTGGTCTCGCCAAAGTGTTTGCCTTGCGCATAATTAGCTTTGGCCCCAGTGCACGGGTCCTCAAAGGGGATTATTTCTGGGGTCACTACCGGGCTTCTGGACACAAGCCAAGACCTGCAACTTAGTGACCAAGGACAACAGTTGTAGGCGTTTCGTTTTTATGGACGTGGGTGGGATGTCTAAGGGACCATTATTATTATTAAAAGAGGTCGGATAAGTTTGAGCCAAGTTGAGAGCAGAGAGATCAGATAAAACGAGTTTCAGGGGGAACCTAAGCCATTTTGGCCAAATAACTGGCGGTAGAGAATAAAGTTATGGATTAAATTTGGGTGAACATATTTTATTTCCTTCCTAAAATGAATACTTTAAGTTTCAGTTTACTTCGGTTATTTCATCCAGATAATAAACCGAAATTTAATTAATCTTGTTCATGCTCAAGTTAACCTTTAGCTTATTATAGATACTCCTGCTTTCCTATTGTGCAAAGCCTTCACACATTGCCCAACGATTTCATATTATTCATAATTAATGACCCCAACCGTCGGCTTCTTTCCTTGCTCATCTTTTATTCATTTCCAATCCGAGCGAAGTTGCTCCCTTTTCCCGAAAATTATAACACATTGCTCTAGGCTTTTGAGCTCTTCCGTAATCTTGCAAATTATGAATGATTGATGGATTAATGACCTAGGCTAGAGTAGAGGAATCCACTCCCTGAAACTGACCCTCAAAGACTGAGTCATTAGGAGTTCATCAAGGTTCGAACTATCCATGGGCCCCTTCCCTTTGTTCTCCTTCCTTCCTTCCCGTTTTCCGGCCAGCTATGGGCTATTTCCTTCCTGCAGCTCAGCTCTTGTGTGTGCCCAACTAAAAGTATTTTTAGAGAAACTTTTTGCACTTTTGCTTTCAGCCAGGGGCACTAAAAGGAAAAATAAAAGCTGACCGAGGCCGAAACAAAGGCGCCACTGGCATCCTCCTTAAAAAAAATATCCAAGCCAAGCAGGTTTCACAAATAATGCAGACCAAGAGGGGAAGGAAAGAGATGCCGAAGTCATGTGGATGGAAATGCGAAATGTTCTCTGGCACAACACATTTCTACAGTTCCTTCACCATTTATTTAACCAAATAAATGTCAACAATGGTTGACATATTTTTATTTCCAACCACAAACGCAGCTAGGGTCTCTTGAAATGGCTATATACTATTGACAGTAGGGTGCATCGGCACCGTTTGCAAATAAACTATTGGTATTATACTAATACTTAATATTATTTAAAAGAAAACATCCGTAATCCTTCTAAATTAAAACGGAGATCAAGCAATCACCACGTACCATATACCTTTCTTTCTTTCACGCTTTGCCTTCAATGTACAAGCAAAGCAGAAACAACTGCTTACAAGCTTAAATAATACATGAGTTGAACCTACTAATATCCTAAACATTTTATTTAACAATATTTAAATGTATAATATTGTTTATATTTCCAAAACTGGATCCACCCTAATGCAAGTACGAGTATCTATAGATTTGGGCGACAAATTGACTGCGCGGGCTGAAATTACAGCTCTCACAAAGCAAATATATCTTATCTGGCGCCATGAAAATCGATACGGAGAATGACCCTCATTATCTCCCCATTTTACCCCTTTCTCTGCATTTTACCCACTCTATAACTGACCTATCCCGCACGGCAGATATATGTATAGTCCTTATTTAATAATAGCCTACGAGCTGTTGCCTGGCCAAATCAGTGTTATTTCCCCATTCCCAATATAGATAAGAGCAAAAAGTCGTTAAATCAGGTGGCGGGCACGTTTTCGAGATCTATTTGATTAGGTATTGGGATTGATGGATTTTTAATGGCGTTTGCTTACTGGCAAAGTTTTAATTTAGAAATTGGTAGTTAAGGAAACCTAATTAAGTAGAAATACTAATGGTATTTAATCGAGATACGTAGATTCAAAATTAGCACTACTGCACTTTAAAGCAATTTTAAACCCATCAAAAGCACTGTAAAAACCGTGCGAAAACCCTTTATATGGGAAAAGTTAACGAAACAATTAAAACAAGCTGATATTTCGGATTATGAATACAATGTACACACAAATATCCGTAATATTATAAGTATAGTATATAATATGTACACAATTCGGTATATAAACAACTGGGTTTGGGCTCATGTTTATTGTTGTTTCATTGCATGCAAATTTCCTCGCCTGTCGCATGCAAATTTTTGAACGCAAACGCGAAAGCAAAAGGGGAAAGAAAACAATAACACGAACTGGAAAATGCAAAAATGTTGAAATTAAGAAAAGAAATGAGAACTGTGTCAGATTGAAAAAAATGCTGGCAGGCGAGCTGCTCAAGTTCCCAGCACTCCTTACGCGCTTATTTATTGATTTCTTTTCCTGCTGACTGACTTTTTAATTGCTTTCAAACTGGAAATCAGAAAGTAAAACCAGGAAATGCACTTTTAAAGTAGTTTTTATAGTAGTTCATATTTTAATCTCAGCAACAATTACTAAAAAGATGTATTATTATGTATCTCAATTTTTAGACATTTTCTTAGCAGATGTTTAAAAGTTTTCAAGTATAATTCTCAACTGGTTCTAGAGTAAATGGTTCAGAAAAAATAATTTTTTTCGAACACTACTATACAAAATATATTAACTTTTAATACTATTAAAATATAGTATATACGGCCTTTTGCGATTTCGGACATTTTCGGAGTAAAGGAACTTTCTTTAAGTGCAGAGACCGTTCAGGAGAGAGAGAGAGAGATCGCTCGTTAATCAACTGTTTGGTGAGTAGTTGAAAAAATGCGGAAATATTTGCCAAGGGGAGAGGTGCAAAGCGCAAAGAAGACAGGGAACGAGAGAGATTCAGAGCGGCTGACTAATGGCCCCTGCAACGGTTCTTTGTTCTCCGCCATTAGCGAACACCTACCCACACTCACTCACTAGCAGACAGACAATTAATTCCCGCCCCCCTCCCTCATGCATTAAAATAGCAGCCACCCAGATCGGTTGCAGTGGCATTCAACGTCCCTTTCCATTTCCTGCCACGCGCCTGTCGCTGGTCATCCTGTCATCACACTCACACTCATGCCCTTGCACTTGCACTTGTCCTCTCATCAGTGATGCCGAATATCGATAGTTAACCCCCTTAAATAAAGCTAAAATAATTAATAAACGTATAAAAAACTATTTTATAAAAATTGTAAATCCAATTTGAACTTATTTATTTTATGTATTTTTATCAACCAATAAATCGTTATGTTAATGATATAACCGGTCATACCGTTCCCTGATCACAGCTGATGCTGCTGCTACTGCTGTTCCTCTCATCAGTGATGCCAAATATCGATAGTTAGTCCGATAGTTATATTATAAAATTTGTAAATCCAATTTAAACTTATATATTTTATATATTTTTCATCATCAATCAAGATTGTTACAGAAACTTTTTTAAAGATTTAACTAATAAATCGTTATTTTAATGATATAACCGGTCATACTGTTCCCTGCTCACAGCTGATGCTGCTGCTTTTGCTCTATTCTGTTGTTCTAGTTGGAAGTCCGAGGGTCACTATCGCTTGTTACGGCTTTCTTAATTTATTTATAAACAATTCTCAGCTCGAACTCGGACCCTCGTGCACATGCAAATTGAATTAAGCTGGGGACTGGGACTACCCCTATATATGGAAAGCTTTAAAATGTGCATTCAACATTAATCAAGGCCAGCCATCGGATTCATCAGCATCACAGCGGCTTCCTTTATTTCCTGGTTGTACGCTAACCAGCCAAAGCTAAATGCTTTGTCTCTCGACAAGGTTCGTTGACACTGTCTCTTCAGATACTACATACTATATATACCCCAATAATTCCCGTTAACTGACAAACAGTCGGTGACTGATGCCGATACTTTAACCCCATTAGGGTCCTCCAAAATGATGCGACTCGTATAAAGAAGGGATGCGGTCTTGCTCCCTCGCATCTGACCTTGAATATGTCTCAGTTAGTCTGTTTATCATTTTGATGTGGCGCCATAACACATGGCGCACAACGCAAAAATGTATATGGATATATAGAAACACGAACCCAGAAAATGTGTGTCAAAGTAGGGAAGCCCAACGAAGCTCGAGATACACTGCAAGCTCTTAAGCATCTATGAGATATAAAATATTGTTGAATATAAACATAATAAGCCTTATAAATAAGGCCTTCTTAAGGTAAATACATTTGTATAATGTATTACAAAGTTTTATATATTCATTTTAAGCTATTCCTTTTTTTTTATTATTACTATTATTTTTTTTTTTTCTTAAAAATCAAAACTTACAAAAACTAAACTAACTTAATGTCAGAAAATGGGTATTTTCTTTTAAAAGACTGCACGCTGCTTCTCAAAGTTAAAGTATTCTCCTTGAAAGGATATAACATTGCCTTTCCCGCGTTTGCACCATATTTGGTATATGTTTTTATTAAGACTCCACAAGGCGTTTTCAGCACGCAGATATAGATATAAAAATAAGGGCAGAACGAGCGCCTAGACAACACTCCTCGAGTGGGAATGGAAGTGGGCCAAAAGATGAAAAGCCCGACCAGGATTTAGGACCCCCTTTTCCACTCCTTGACAATACTTATGGCCCCTGGTTCACTGATGGCGCGTGTTTCATTCAAACGGAAGCCATTTATGAAATTGCTTTCGACAAGAGCGAGAGCAACAATGGCAAAAACAACAGAAGCCGCAACACTCAACGACGGCCACAACTCGTCGTGGGTTAAAAGTGGACTTTGACATGGACATCAGACGAGGGATATGGTCATATATACGCGTCATTTGATGACGCTTGCGGTGGAATTGCGGCACAGTCTGGTCAATGTCCAAGTTAGTACACAAAGAAAAATGATCAAAATATGCGAAGCAGTTTTATAAATATTGGCATATAAAAATCTAAATATGTGCTGAGATTTGGGATTTTTTTTATTTAATTTGTTATGGCCTCAGGCAAAATGTAAATTATTATATATTATTATTATATTTAATTTTATGAGAAGTTACAAGGTTTTTCTTTGAATTTCTTTCCGTGTTTCTACTTTCATCCATATCTTATAGCCCGTGTGTGAAACGACCTGTCAATTTGGCTTTTGTCGGGTGTCAGAGCTAAGCACTTTGGGATAGCCGGTTATTGCACACGAGATAAGCTTCAAGTGCCCGCTTTACGTTACGTCGTTTGGGTTATTGAATATTCGGGAGTCGCTCATTAAACCCTCGAATGTATGCTATACCAAAAGGGAGGAATCAAATGAATAAAGTTTGGGTAACTTGATTATATTATATTCGTACAGAATATTATTATAATATTACCAATTGAACAGATCAATTAATTAAATAATCAAGCAAATGAATATAATTTCTATGCACAGTGTCCTTTGTTATCTATATCAGTTCCTTATTTACATTGGAGTCCGTTTTAAAACGCAATCTAAAATCTTATATAGTTTTGTTACATTTGAATATAAACTTAATGTACTATTAATATAATGATATACTTTTGTGCAGTCTATCCTAGCCCCACAGCACAAGGCAATCTCTAGTCTCCATATAAATAATTATACACATTTGTATCTTATTTATATGCAGTCTGAGCCTTAATCGGCAAACTCCCATGATATTACATACCCCTTTGCACCTCAAGGAAATTACCATTGCTCTGACGTCAATGGCTGACCTGGGGGCAAAATAAAAACAAAGAAAAAAGGACACAAGGACACACGCACTACCACCTGCCATATATGGTTTATGCTCGTTGGAAATTGTTTATCACCTGCCACAAAACACTCCCACTCTCATGTAAAATGCATAAATTCATGCGATAGCGGGAAAGTTCATCTAATTGCTGGCGACCCTTTGCTCTTTTCTTCTATTTATAGAGTCCCCCTGGGACCTGGGGTACCTTTTTCCTGACTTGAACTGCCATTTCCATGGCTATGCATAATCAATTGGTGCGTGTGCCGGGTTAAATCTATAAATTAATTCAGCCGTTAAAATAAAATGCCTACTCGGCTGGTCCATAAAAAGTTGGATGCACCTACATCCACATCCTACTACATCCCACACTCGCACACTAAGCTCCATTGATCAAGTGCGATTTAAATGCACAGCATGTCCGGAGGCCGGGAACAGGATAGCAATAACAGTGGACACTTGGCTAACGGGATGGTATCTCTAAAATAAAGTCAGAGATAGGGTTTCAAATTGAACACCTTTAAAAACTTCAAAGCAGCAGTACCTGTTTAATTATTCTTAATTCTTAGGTTTAAGTTGTGCCTTAAGTTTCATTTTATGAGCTGTTGCTTCTGCTTTTGAAGAAAGCAGAAGTCGCAGCAGAAGCAGAAGCATATGCTATTTGTTAATTAAAAGTTACTTCTCACTTGAGCACTTTTATTCTATTTAATTTCTTCTGAAACGGCGGCAGCTACATAAACAATATAAGAAACATCTTCGTATATATTCTAATCACAGAAAGTGGGCGATAAATTCGTAGTTTCCACTGTAGAAGAAAGAGGATGAAGTGCTTTGCTTTGGCGCCTGTCTTATTGTGTTGACGCAGCGGGAAAGTCTGGCAAAAGGAGGAAGGAGCAGATTCTCTATCGTTGAAGCTCCTCAGCCTCTATCCGTTACGTTCTCGCTGAAGTGGAGCTCTGATTTCATTCATGAATACCAAATAGCGCGGAGAAGCCTTTCCTACTCCTTATATACATACATACTTGTTATACATATACATATATACATATGTACGTATGTACATATGCCTGCTGTGTCCTAGGCTGATGGTATGTGCGTATCGGTGGGCGTGAAAATGTCAGCAGTAAATAAAATTTGAGCATTTTCAGTTGTGCGCTGAGCTTCTATTCATTTGCTTAGATTTATATTCCACAATATCCCGCTTGTGGAATTTTTCCTTTTATCCTTGCTTCTCAACTGTCACGGGCAATAAGAGGCGAAAGCGCAAAGCCAGGAATAACAGCAAGAACAAACATGAATGGCAAATTGAATAACCAACAAAAATCGGACTGGGAAAGTTCTGGTTTTTCATTTTATTTGGACGTCCTTTTTTCTCATATTTATGTATTTTCAGCGTGTTATTTTTAGCTGGGGTTTTTCATTCGCCTTTAATTCTTTATTGCGGTTGGTTTAAGATTTAAGGAAATTTCGTGAAAAGCCAGAGAAAATACTGAAAATTAAAAACTTTGCTCATTAAAACCATAAAAAGTTTAGGCTTTTATGAGCCTATCCCTGATGTTTCGCTTTAAAGCGAATTTCATCAACTTTCTTTCAAAAACTTTGATAATTAAAAGCCAAACGGATAAGAAATTGAACCATTATTCCCGTTTACTAAAATTCTAAAGTAGCTCGGAACCTGACGGTATAAATAAAATTTAAAGCTAGGAAAGTATAAATAAACAAAGACAATCATGTCCAACGTGATCTTGAAATCTAGACTATAGATGTGGCCCTGAAAAAACTACTACTATTAAACAAAAAAAAATAAATACCACAAAAAGAGCACTTGAAAAATTCAGTATCAAGTTCAATGAAAAGCTGGCATTGAAAGAGCAAGAGGGACAGAGATGGCGTCCCAACCTGGCCCTCTTGGGGACAAAAATAAATCCAAGCCAATGTCAAAAGCTAAAGTGCAATGAATAGGACACGCACAAACAAGTTGACAAGTGCACCCACACACGCGCCCGTTATTGTTTGACAGGCTTCTCGGTTAGTGTCATGCTTCAATTGAAAATCGAAGGGGAATAAGCGGCATAGAACAGGGGGAGAGGGAGAGGGAGAGCAAGCGAAAGAGGAGCTCGAACAACACAAAAGTTCTACTTGCAAGAGCGAGAGGTCAAAAGCTTTTAATTGGCAAATTGTTGTGAGACGCCGAAAACCCAAAAGGGATACATGTAAGAGGAGAAAGGGGAGGAATGGGACAGAGCGATAGCCGTAAGACGCAACACACTTACACACATACACACAAACTGTAAGAGGGACACACTCACCGCAAAATGCAATACGCCTTTGTTGTCGTTTTCCCACAAATCGTGCTTATCAGCGATTTTTTCTTCTACTAGTTTAATTATCTTTATTTATTTATGCAGTTTAACTTGCAATTCACGCAGCAAACAAATGAGACCGACGCGAAAATCAATCAAATGCAATTTAGCTGCTTGACTGAGACTTCCGCGAACTTTATTTATTTATTTCTTTTATTGCGCGCTAACAAAACTTCGCTGCAGTTTGTTTTCCGATTTAACAATCAGCTTTTTTCCACTGCCCGAACTTCCACTACATGGAGCTGCACTTTTTTTCGTTGCGAATCCGCGGAAGGCGGAGAAAAATCTGAGAGAAGAGAGTGAAGCGAGTCAAAAGGCAGCCGGACTTTTTCAGTTGACAAGCGGCCAGATCTTTAAAAATTGACTGTAAACTACCAGACTTTTAGGTTGTAGCAAGGTGGCAACTTCGAAATAAATCTGAACCGGGTGGTTGAGAACTTTGATATAATTTAAACACATTTATATATATTTTTTTTAGCTTTATTCATTAAATTATATATTATACTTATCGACTATTAACTAGTACTGTACTACTAACTAGTACTGTCGGTCATTTAGTAAAAATTTGTACCAGTAATCCGTGTTGCTAACTTATGTTCTTACCGCTAGATCTAGCTTTTTCCAAAGTTCGGAATTGGGCGCCAATATTTTATCTGTAGTTAAGATTTTAAAATTGGAAAGTCTTTTAGAAACATTTCCACCAAAATCTTTTTAATACTAATTCCTTTAACTTACAAATAGAAAATGTAACTTACCAATTGATTTAATTTTTAATTAAAAAATTCCCCTTTATTTGTATAGTTTGCGTTTATTTTTGTTTAATAAATTTCTAGAACACCAATAAAGTAAATTCAGTAGCAAACAAGTCCGTTTGCTGTTTATTGCTTTTCATGGCTTGTGTCTTGACTTACGAATAGTCTATATATACGAGTAATATGAGTATATTTAACCATTTTTATATATGAAAAAAGATTCTACATTCGAAATGCCGTTGTTATTTTAACAGTTGTAGTTGATTATGAGTATTAGCTTCATTTACGGTTTAAGTAAGAGTGGAAATTTGGATAATTGAATTCCACAAAGGATACAATACTGCGCTTAGTTCTGCAACAGATCGGTTATTTTATGGGTACTTTATATAGTATATATATAACCCGTATACAATAGGCAAACAATCAAAAATAGCCGCTACGTACTAATCAACAAATGTTCATCCTCTCATTCCCCATTGGTTATTTATGATTTTTAAATATTTCTTAAATATTCTCAAGCACTTTGAATACAATTTGACGTAGCTTAAAAATAAATTTCATATTTAAATTGTGTGTGTACGTTTTCAACGGAATCTCAAAATTGCAAGGAAGATATTTGGCTTCATTTTCATTATTTTTTAGGTTTTTGTTTTCAAGTTAATCTCTAGCATAATTATATATGTAGCTAATAGTTTAGGAATTGTGCTATATATACCATGGAAATGAAAATTAAATCAATTAAAGAAAAACGAAAGGAAATTATAAGTTTTGCTTGTGTTTTTGTTTATTTTCGAATCAATATTGATCTTAGCTAATAAATTCTGCTAGGAAATGATAATGTTAAAAATTCTTGAAAGAATAATATCGAGATTAAAGATTGATTTTCTTGGTGTTTGTTTCTTTTTGTTTACACAAATCAAACTTACGAGACTACAAAATGAATTTTTACTAAGGTACGAAAAACAATGACAATTTACTAATATTATTATTTTTATTTCTAAACAAGGTCCGAGGCCCGAGCTGAGGGAAGTTTGCGGGCTAGAAAGGTTGCGCACAAAGTGGATATGTTCGTTTGTGTGGATTTTTTATATTTTGGAAAACTTGAAGCCTGTGACAACTTTCCGGCTTGGTCCCTTCCCCAGCTGAAACCCGTTTTTTTGTTGCTTTCATTAAATTCACATAGTCCGAAACTAAAGATGATAAAACTAGTTTACAATTTTAAGGCTAATCTTTTGATGCATGATCTCACATAAAAAACAATGTACATACATGTATATAAACTAGACCTGCTTCTTTATCTTATCTGCTTGGTAATAACTGTTACCCCCGAATAACAACAAAATGAACAGCTTGATGAATTTTTGTTTTTCCGTCATCCGCACGGCTTTTGGTGTTGCGATTTCTACATATTCCATTCCATTCCTTCCATTAATTAACGAATCTAACCCCTGACTTATACAACTTGTATAAGAGTCATGGTTGAAGAGCAGTGGTGGCCACAGACCCGACTTCCGAGTTACCAAGTTTCGCTGCCCGGGCTCTGTAGGTGCATTCGTGTGGGCACCACTGTTGTAGAGGTATGCTTGTATGAGTTATAAGATGATTTCCGTCGAGCTTTGCTGCAGTGGATCGCACTGATAGACCTCCGAATGGGGTAGAGGCGAATATTTGGAGCCTCTCTTGCCGCTGCCGGCCCCAGAGGTTGGAGTTGCAGACGTGGTGGTGGTGTAGCCATAGGTAGTCCCATTCAAGCTGGTAACAGTACTCACTAGGCCCTGTCCCTGTGCCGGTCCCGGATATCTGGCCACGGTTACCACACTGGACGTTAGCGTGGCCGTGGAGGAATCATTACTTTCTGCGCTTTTGCCAGGACCCCCCTTTTTGGCAGTTGACTTCCTGCGCACCGGCGTCTCCTGCAGCACGGCTGACTTTCTGATGGTCTGCTGCAGCAAAGCATTCACATCGATGGCTGGCCAGGCGACCAGCGAGACACTTCGTCATAAGGAGCTGTCCACGGGAGAAGGAGCGCGTTTGTGTTTGCTGTGCGAAGGATTGCGAGGATTCAAGTGTTTGCAGGACGGTTGCGGCTCCACCTCACTCTCCTTTGGCATCTTCCTCTTGTCCGGCTTCTCGTCCTTGATGGGATAGGAGGTGGCTCCACCGGCGGTGGATGACAGCGAGAAGTATTCGGCGGACTGGCTCAGAGAGGAGGCATCGGCATCTGTTAGGTTACCATCGCTCCTGATCGTGTGATCTCCGTGATCCATAAAGGAAGACCTGTGGGTGCTGAGGGGTGTCAGGGTACTGCTGTGCATATCCTCGCCCTCCTGTGAGGGAGTTATCGTGTGATCAGCAGCCGTACAGAAGCTTTCCCTTTGACCTGTGGTATCGTCATCATCTTCATCGTCTGCCTCCTCCTCCTCATTCTCATCCTCTTCCTGGGAGCCTGAGCCGCAGCAGCAGCTGGAATTGTGACACGAACAGTAGCTGCCTCGCCTAGCACCTGGCACACACTGATGACACTCTGCCGCAACGGTCATTTCATGGGCCTGGCCCTCCTCCAGATGATCATCATCCAGACTGCTGCAGGAACAGGAGCTCGAGCAGCTGCTGCAGTAATCCTGCCCAGCCTCAGCCATGAACCTCTTCCTCTTGATCCGCACACATTCATTCCGCGCTGGCGCTGAGGCCGGTTTGCCGCGCTTCGTGGAGCTGCTGGAACTCGTGTTCGGCGGTTGGGTTAGGTGGGTCTCATCTTCGGGCAAATGGTGGGAGCCCATACGCACATCGTCATCGTCCTCGTCCTGGGAGAGCTCATCGGTTTCGATGGTCGTGTTGGAATTCAGGGAGCCTCGCCGGTGACGATGCTGTTCCCGCAGGGGTGCCATTATAATGGGTTTCACACCCTCACTGGCCACCTTGTAGGGGAAATTGGAGGTGGCAGTGCTGCTGTTGTTCTCCTCCTCACAATCCTCGCTCATCGTGGCCGCATCGATTTCTATGGCTATGGCCTGATGATGATGCATTCCCTCCTCGCTGGAGTCCAAGGAAGACTTGTTGTTGTTGTTGTTCGTTGGAAGAATTTGGTTGGGATTCGTTTGCTTAATGGGGAGGTGCTGATTATGATTGTGGTGATGATGGTGATGACTCCTCTTTTGGTGCAGCAGAGCTCTTCGCTTTGTGCTTCTGTAGTGACAATGATGATGGTGGTGGCAGTGATGATGATGCGTGGTGATCACACAGCAGCAACTGCCGCCGTCCAATCTGGTTTGTGTGGCATTATTGCGCTGCTTTCTTCGACAGCAGCTGCTGCTCGCCTCCTGACCACCGATCAGTCGCTGCTCCTTGGTGGCCGGTGAATGCACAATGACCACCTCGAGGGCCGCGGCCATGCTGCTGTCATCCTTACTTCTGCCACTGCCGCCTGGTCTGGGCAACATCTTGTTATTATTGTGATACTGGAACGCTCGATTATCGTGGCACTGACCAAAGTCCAGCACCTTGAAGTGCTCGTCGTCCGCCCGCGCCGTAAGCAGATGGTCATCTCCACTGCTGCTCACGGTGACGGGTAGCGATAGCTGATGCTCCTCGGAATGGGATATATGTAGATCATGCGGATGGTGGACGTGCTGTGGCTGTTCTTCGGGGGCAAACTGCTAATCGCCGCGTCGCAGGTCGCGCGGCTTGGAATTCTTACGGTAGAACCACACCTGTGAGAGGATCGCTATGTCCAAGCTGACCTGAAATTGTAGTAATTAATTTAGTAGGTATAGAATTATGCCATTGCTATAAATCTATTTACCTGCAGCGTGCCACAGATCCAGAACTGCGATGGTGCTTTCCTAACAATAAAGTAACCAGTCTTAAACATATCACCGAGCGTCCACATGATCACCATGTGTATGCTCATTCCATATGTTGATTTATTCTTAAAATTGCGCAGAAATTGCGGCGCCCCTACATGGAACATGTTGAAAAAACAATTAGTTGTGTGAAGAGAGAGATTGATGAGTTATGTCTTACCCAACATGGCCTCTGTGAAGACGGCCACAAAGCCCATGGACTCCATGAACCAATGTACGGACAGCATTAGATATGTTATAGCTGCGCCCACGGCCCACACGACGAGCATAAAGTCCAGATACGATTGGAAGTCTGTCCAGCTCCAAAAGTATTTGAAATCCAGGTCTGTAAAAGAACATTTATGACGATTAGATATTTAATGTATTTTTTAGCATTGTTTCATATTTAAATAATATAATGTAGTATATTCAGGGATGCCATAGAAAACGCTGTGATTTTTAAATGACTTTAATTTGGTAAGCAAATATGTTACCAAAAATGTACTTTAAGTTCTGGTTCTAAAATTATTGCATTCTCCGCAAGGCGTACAAATCTAGCAATTCCTGTGGAACCCCTTATTATGTTCTTGTCATAACTGTCATAAACTGTTATACATCTTAAGAATATGCATAGGAAAAGCCATCTAAATCATATTTATATTTTCCGTAATTGTTACAGCCTCAAACAGGCGTTGCATAAATATTTTCCACAGCTACAGTTGGCGGCGCCAAAGGTCGTGACCCCAACAATTTATTGCTCTGTAAATTGTTCAAAGCCAGAAGCCACAAACAGAAGGCACCGCCAAGCAACCAACCAGGCTGAGACTGCAGATGGCAGTCTCAACCAGATGGAAATCAATTTTCATTATCTTTGCCTGCTTTTAGGCGCTGCACAATTTACGGCAAGCAATGTTAGAAGAGAAGCCCAAGGCGTGCCAATATAATTAGCTTGGCATCGACGTGGGTGTTGTATATATATATATATGTATATGTATTGTTCATTGATCAATTTAAACGCGAGAACCTCCTTCTAGCCCAGTTACTGGGTTTTCTATTTACTGATAAGAAGTAATGAAGGAGAAGAAATAAAAGCGGACAGCCAGCGAGGGAGCGAGCAAGCGCCTCATAAAGATAAAGTATGATAAAAATAGCAGAAGGTGGAGCTTGCCCGTGTTTTGCTAATGTATAGTGGAATTGCAATGCCCTTCCTTCCCTTTGCTTTATTTTATTTCAAACTATTCCATAGACATGACACGGGAAATTTCCGTCAATTAAGTGGAAATGTTTTCTACCTTGTAATCGTAATTTTAAATGGGAGTATCGTAGTCATTAAAAGCTCGAGCGTCAAAGTAAGGTAAGAGGTTTTTATTTACCTAGGAATATAGAGAGAATAAGTCGAATATGGTCAAGTATATCAATACAAATATTGCGCTGAATAGAAAATCCAAAATATCGAATATCATCGAAATTCGAGCGATATTATCGAACAAATTGTCTCTCAATTATATCCCATTAATCGTATTTACAAGAACAATAGTTTAAAGTGAGTTCAGGCTCTTTATTGGCAAAGTTCGATTTATCAAACTCGAAATAGAATTATCGAAACATTAAAACATCGATTTATGTATAGGTCGTCGCGTGAAATAGGACTTCAGTATCAATACAAAGAAAGTATGTGCTATCTCTACTTCTAACGGTCAAGCTCCCTTAAAATGGTATCAAAACAAAATTCGAAGAGTGTATAATTCATACAATTTGTATCCTGTATAGATTATAGCTAAGCTTACTCAAGCTCATCGGAAAAACCATGCTTTATCTACCATTAAAGTAAAAAATATATTTGCAACCTTCCCGAATTGGGTATCAAATAGTCGCAGGTCACTATGTATAAACGGTGGCTTTCGCCTAAAGCCCCCATAGGAATCGTTGCAGTTGACTCACCGTTAAGATAATGCCTGGAGCGAACTCGCTTTAGAACGCTGCCACCCGCCTCCGTGGACACAGAGGCGCCCGTATCCGTGTCGGTCATCACTTTGGGCAAATGCAATTCATCGCCTGTGGAATAGTGGGATAGGTTGACATATTTATCCACTGTCGGAATAGATTTAAAGGGGCCATGTGGGACTCACCGCGCAGGGCGTGCTCGCGGTTATTGGCATTAACCCGCTTCACCTTCACGCACAGATGGATCATCAGGAACATGGTCACGTTCATCACGACACTCTGCACCAGCAGTGGAAGCTCGTAGCGGCTGGAGAACCTGCAGCGAGAGACATTGGAAATGGGGTAAAGGTCAAACAGAAAGGTTAACATAAAATGACATTATAATTGACGTGTTGCTGACAGTGTTCTGTGGGCATGAACACAGGACATTAAATAGCTACTAAACCAAATCAATACTCAACTTTTCCATCATTCAAATAAGCATTTTCTTATTGCAGAGAATTATTAAAATATATTGTGTGTTTCATACTCAATCAATAAGAATCCTTTTCTGCGAACAAATACATAAGTAGGGGAAGTCCTTAGTCATTTATTATACCTAATAGCCACACACTCGCTTCGATTGGCATTCCACCGGGCTTGAGAGCATAAAAAGGTATTATTATTTATCACCCTCGGGCTGACAACTTCCTGGCCCAAAATGTAAGTACTACTAATTGACAGGTGCTTGAAGGCAGGCCCAACAAGTGATTGATGTGTGCGCCCAACAGCATAATTCACTCACGAACCAAATCGATTATAGGCCCTGCAGCCGGGCTTAATGTAACATATATGTGCGAACAATATATATATATATTTTTAACACAGAGCAGGACAAAATCCCCCGGACTGTGTCAAGCGCCACTGTCATAAATCTGACAGATGCCAAGTGGGTGAAATGGGGGTCCCGTCCCCGGACAATGAATGAAACGTGTTGAGCATTTGGCAAGCCACCAGACAAAGGCCTAACAAAACCAGAGATTTGCTGGGGATTTGTTTGTTGTTTGTTGGCTGTGTGTAAGGCCCCATTCTCATCTGACCGACACAAAGTCATTCCCAAGTGTTATTAAAAAAATGCGACAATTTGTTGGCATTCCGCTGGTACAGCCCCACTCGTCCTACGTCCGGATTTTTCCGGCCAACTGTTATACAGAAAGCCACAGCTGTCGTTGGCAATCACGACCAGCAGATAGCATACATTTCCGCGTTACTTCCGATTATCAGATGGCAAAACGGGGAGGGGGTCTTAAAGGGACAACTGCGGGTTATTTACGCTCCTCCCATGGCATGTCGGTTGGCGAATGGCATGGAAATTGAATTACAAGTTGTGCCAAGTCAATGTCATAAACGAATCACCACATAAATCGTCCTTAAATGACATGCAAAATACATTCACTTTTCGATTTCGTTAGCGGATTCGAAAGAGTATTATAGTTTGAGGCAGGTTGAGGCGAGAGGTGCATTAAAGGTTAGATATTATAGAGTAAATTATGTACATATTTAATAAGGATTTGGCATTGGTTAACATTTTGTATATTCAAGCCAACGGTTCCAGGATATTTACATTTATTCGGATCGTACACTTTAAAACGTATGCTATAAGCGAGCTAAAAGAAATCGCTTCCATTTTAAGATATTTTTAAAAGGTTTCAAAAAGTTTGCAATAAAATAATTTAATTTTTGTTGATTAAAGCATACTTTTTGGTGCCAATTTAATTGATTTAAAATCGACAAGAATTTAGTTTCTTAATTAATATTACAACAAATAGCTCTTCTTTTGTAATCCTTCGCCCAACTTGCTCTCGTAATTAACAAACATATTTACCAAATGTCAATCCTTTTAAGCTTATTTCCAAACATTGCTGGAGAGTTACCAAATTGGTAGCTTCGCTTTTAATTGGACTGGGGCTTTGTCTCATCTCACTAGCCATGTTAAATGCCTTTCTGTTTGTGTAACCACTGCAATTTTCTGCAATGTTAACATTTTCATTGCAAACATTTCAATTTGTAGTCATAACTTGACTTCGCAAAATATGGGAAACTAACCCCTCAAACAGCACTCACCTTAGTCACTAGTCCGTAATGGTTGGCTTTACCTTTTAAATTGGCAAAAACACACCGACAGTCCCCGTTTCCACCCGCTGGCATAACATTTTGCACGCTTCAACGTGTAAAATATGTCGTAAAAAATCGATAAAATTGTATACGTGCAGTGCCCGCTTTGAGCTGGGCCTGTAATGTAAACAATTTCCCAACTACTACCAGGTAGCACACGGAAACACCTTCTCCCCACCCAGTCAGTCACACATTTCCCACCTGCATATTCGGGGCTCACTTTCAATGGCAATTTGTACAAATAGCCGCAACAATTTAACTAAATAGGTGAGTCCCAAAAATGTCACTTAGGCTTGATGAAAGTTTTATTGATAGAATTTGTCCGGGGAGGGCTTGGTCTGGGCCGGTAAATTAAGTCACCGGGAGTGAAGCCAGGCAATTTGTAAACTGTTATACATGTGTTAGGGCTTTGTTCAACTATAGCCTTTTGTGCCTGTGTTCCCAGGCATAATTAGAATTCTGCACTGCCTTTAGCGTCATGTTTACTCAAGTGTGGATGATGTTTTTTTCTACCTAATGAACAGTTCCTCTCAGAATAATGGAACTAAGAATTTTGAGATTATTTATGATATGAAATATAATAACAAGCATTCAGGATTTGTAAAAATAAACCAAATTAGCAAAGGTTATAGAGCTTTGTTTCATATTGTAAATAAAATTTGAAGAAATCATAATTTAAACTATCAATATCAAGCCGTTGTCAACTATTCTGGCCATATCTGTATGGGCTGGTGTATAAGCCAAGGTTAACACATTGCGCTTAACACAAATTTCATTTGGTTTAACTTGCCGTGGAGGCCTGGTAAGTGGGCTAAACTCGGTGCGGACACAAGTCCTCATCATTGTCTCACTCTAGTCTCACTGAGAAGGACTCCTAACTAACGGAACTAAAGGCACTTAAGTCCGTATATTCCGGTTATTTCGGAACCATATTGTGTGTATGTGTGAGAATTGTGTAAACACAAGTTGGCGCCTGATGAGCATAGCCAGAGCGAGAAAAAAAGGACCGACAAGCTGAAGCATAATTTTTTCCATTGCCCATTCAGTGAATGGAATGGATTGCCTGTCGCCTGCCCCGCTGATGATGATGAATACCCATAACTGGGTCGATCTTAAATCTAGATGGTTTTTCCATTTTTTTTTCACACTAAGCTAAGCTGCCGCTGCTTGAAATGACCTTGTCGGGGATAAAGGATACAGTAAACTACAGCAGCACAGTTAACTGGCAATTGCCAATGAAGTGAGCACACAAAAAGTGTGTTAAGTTGGCGGAAATTTTAACAACTACTATCGCCACAAATTATCACATTTTAGTTTACGTTTCTAACATTAAATTGACATATTGTCAGACGCTAATTGCTTAATATTGACTATCATATTCAGAAATATTAGATGTTGTAACTAGAAAGAAGTGATAATAAGTGGGCTTGTATAAAAATATATACATATAAGATCTGGTTCGGTATTGACACCAAAAATCCATATCCAAAGATGACATAAAATATTTTATTATATCATTTGATTTGCTGAATGAAAATTAATGCGAGCTGAGTGGTCCCACATGGCGCTCTAAGCCCATAAAACCCCGAAACCGTAAACACAAACAAAAGATGTCAACCGACCAGAAACGCTGTGGGTGACTTTAGCCGGGGAGGAAAAACACTTCATTCCAATCTACGCCTTCCTTCAAAGCCACCGTAGAAGCGATAGCGGAAACGAAGTCAAGAGCACACAAAGTCATAGCAGAAAAGATGGAGAGAACAAGAAAAGGACACGCCGGAAACGCCACAATTGAAAAGACAAAGCGAGTGAGTGAGGCCAGGGAATACAATATATATAAAAGGCATCCGCCATCCACAGGCAAGGAAAACAATTTTCTGATTTGCATATGAGCGGGAAATTTGTAGCCGACTCTCTATGCCAGATATACATACAATATCGAATTATTTATGTTCCTGCAGATAAGGGGAGCACACAACTTTTGAGCTGACTAAGTTAGCCTCTTTCCGATTTGCATTTTATATTTATTCTGTGCTAAGACCTACCACAATTTTATTGCCTGTCTCGGGTGCAATATCCATCGAGCTGCTTATCAAAAGTGATTGAAAGTCATGCGCCTTAAAGGCTTGCTGGAAAATGTGTCAATGCCACACACACACAGCTGCTTCTCAAAGCCAAACCAGCCAAGCGTGATAGTGCTGTTTCCAACTTTTTATTTTCATTCCGCGCTTTTTTAACAGAGCTTGGGATTAAATGGTGGATTGGATGGAGATGTCGTAGCGCTTTGCTAGCGCAACTTATGCGTGAAAAATAATCGATATTTGGTGGTTAACTTCTGTGAAAGGGTTTGGGTATGATGCAAAGATTATTGGGATAGTTTGGGATTATTCTATGTGGGTGTCACATATGATGCAGATTCATGGTAGACTAGTAAATACTTTTATACTTTATATAAATACAAATTAAATAAAAAAAAGCGGCAAAATTAACTTAATAACTATTTAAATAATACAAATAACTGTTATATGTTGTGTTATACTTGTGGTATACTATCAACTGTTATACAAACTGGCATACTTTGTTCAAAACAAATTATTTTTACAAAAATGGTTGTTTCTAATGTGAAATATAATGTTAATAACTGCAGACCGGTATTAGAAAAATAAAACTGCACAACTTTAATAAAAATCTATTTATTTTCTCCCAATCTCTCTAGTCAAACATAAACAAACTCACTAACTTTTAATACTACTTAAGGGCGTTTGAACACACCCAAAAGACTTAAAATAAGCCTCTCAAAAGTTATGTAAAGCCTCTTACACTCAAAAGCAAGACCGAAAAATCAATGAACTCTGCTTTTTCGGGCACGTGAAATATTAAAGCAATGCCACAAACTATGAAATTTAATATTCTTTGAGTGGACCACACGGAGATTATCTCTGTGCGGCAAGAGAGGCTATATTCTAATTGAGAAATTGAAATATATGTCTGTTGGCTTCGTGCAAACATTTGCGTCACTCTCAGCGCCGACATCGCACATTTTTCGCATGCAAAGAAGCCACATCATGGAGGCGAGACCGAGTGATTGAGATTGTTCATTCAGCAGGCCAAAGCCGTAAACATTCAACGGACACGGACACGGACACCGATTGACGGCACTGTTTAGACTTTTCGATTAGTTGTACACACTGTGTGCAAATTTTGTGCCATCGCCAGCAAATTAGAAATCTGTTAGGCGACCCAGGGTCGCTGGAAAATGCCAAGTAACCTCTTTAGAAACGGAACCTGGCTTTGGCTGGGCATTAAAATTCAATTAGGGCAATGTCTCCGGCATAAAGCTCAACAAAAGGCGAAAGATTAACGTTTTTTGAGAGTGCTTTAATTGTCTGTCCTTTCCGCACCTGTGACCGACATTTTAGGGATTGTCCCACAGCACGGAATATGGCGTGGACGGCTCGCAGCGCTCGCTCTCTCCTTTTAATTACTCAAAAATCTTTAAGCACAAGTTCATTTATTTCGCAGATAAGAAGCGAGTTGTCTGACCTTTTCGGTCTCTAACCGCACCCAGGTTATCAGCCTGGCTCTCGCATTAAAAGGAAAACTTTGGCCTGAAACGTAACGAGATAATGCCAAATCGACTTTGGCATCCATAATGGCTGCTCGAAAACTACTCCACTCTATTTAATGCGGACCAGATAACCTCTTGGGGTCACCCAATACAAGTTCCATGCCAAAGAGAAACGGAAACTGATAATTGGCTCAATTAAATAGAGAGTTTCGGGAGCTCGGATGAGCTCACAATTAAGGCGATTAATTGTGGGAGTGATTGTGGAAAATTGTTGTTTGATATTAGATGGAAGACGCATTTCCACAGTTCCATTATCTCCACTTAGTTACTGCTAAAATTTAAGTGTTTAGGCTAGCTAATAAAGGACTTGGCAGCCAGCTAATTCCAACGTAAACTGTTGTTCTGTTTATATGGAAAGTCACGTAAAAAAGGTTAATGCCTGGCCCCTCTCAATGTGCTGATAATAAAGTGTTATACAGTCATTTAAATTGTTCTTTTTTATATACTTTTTTTCTGTGATATTTTAGGTGCTATTTTCTTACTTTTTAACTTGTTCTTATAAGTCGAACTTTTTCTTAATGGGCTATACAATGTAAAGTCACTTTCCCAACACAGAACCTTTTCTTTCTAAAAATAATTACATAAACTCGTCTAAAACGAATCCAACTTGAATTTCAAGTGCTTTGAAAAGTTTACAAACTCGTGCCTAGACAACTTTTCATGCATACATCGAAATTATAATTCCTCCTCCGTCACAATTAAGTTGCCAGCCATCAGGGCAAAATTTTAACAACCACATCAACATCGACGAGTCAAGTGCAATGTCGTTGCTTTAAACAAAAAGCCAAAATGAGAAAAATAAAAGCAAAAAAACAACTATAAAAACCAGAACGCCGGGAACAGCAGGGGACAACATCATCAGAAACCACATTGGCTTCGGCCAGCGGTCGTAACCAGTTTCTAAAAATCTAATTTGCATGCGATGCGAAAATAAGCAACAACGGCCGACCAAAAAAAAAAACCGTAAACATTTATGGTCCCATACGCAAGTAAGGTTTGTTGGTCAGCGAATACATATATAAGGGAGGAGGCCGAAAGCACCGAAAATTAATTGGAATATTCCCTCCCACAAAAGCCGCCTGCTGGTCACCCGCTAACCTTGACCTTCGGCGAGAAACTTGTCCAACGAAGTTGTTTGCTTTTGGAAATTATATTTTTTTCCTTGTGGACAAGTGAATGGTAACTATTAATAATAAATAAAGCAGGAAAGTGGGCCAATCTTGTATAAATAAATGTGAATGAAATTTAGGAACTTGCTTAATAAATTATTAAAAATGTTTGATTAGATTAGAAAGTTTCCATTCTATATTTTTTGGCCATTTAGTGATAAGCAAATTATAAATTACGAAATAATGTCATTTGTAGATATACCACATACCCACAATCATATCTATTAAAAATATATTATCTTGCTGGCATATCTCTTTGGATTACGTTTAGAGTAGCGACTACTTTTGATAAGTTTTACGTAAACAAATTAATTGGTTGGAGTAGGCACAGTCAGTCGCCTGATGGCGAGACTTGGGGCTTGGGCTATCTTGACAGACACCCGCACACACGTTCCCCTAGTATAATGGTCGTGATAAGAACGAGAGTTCTTTCAGGAATAACACCAAGTAGAAGTCGGGGAATGAGGCGATACTAGCAAGTAGATTGCATGGGAAGTGTCATTACAGATAGACCGCCACTATTCTATATTGTGTTTGCTATTCAGATCACTTATCACAAGAGGAAGTGATTGTGTAAAGAATTTCGACTTCAAATAATTAAGGAAATCGATTGTTTTGCTGGCACATACATTTGGGATACTGTACACTTCAGGCTTCAGTTTAAAAACAAAATTATAATTGGAATTTTGACTTGAAGTCAAACAGAAAGTCTGTCGTTAGTTTTGTTATATTTTTATCACAACTTCAGCTTACCAAATTAGTTTCTATTTAGTTTCTACAAATTACTCATTAAGAATAATCTTTTTTTGAGTGTTGCTTTTAATAATAGGCTTTAGCCATATTTACTCATTAACTTCCAAACAGAAGAATCCAATTAGTCAGCCATTTTCCGCATTATTACTTCTCGTTATTGCTCAACTTTTAAGCCCTCCCTCCCTTCTGTAACTTGATTGCCATGTGAGTGTTGAAATATACAAGTTCAATGAACCCCCAAGTTCTCAAACTTAACCCTTCACTTTTCCCCTGTTTGGCCTCAGATTGTGCTATGTCGTAATATGAAAAGTTTGCTAAATATTTTTAATGAAATTAAGTTTTGCAACAGTTTAGGTAAAGCTCAAATAACTTTATGCACAATTTATATATTTGAATATTTAGATTTACGACTTTCCGAATTTTAATTACAGTCGAACGTTGCCACAATTTAGTTCATTTTGTTTAGTGTGAACGCCTCCTAGTCAGTCACTGACAAATTGTGTAAATATTTGAGCAAATGTTGGCATGAAAATTACAAATATAGAAATGACTGTGACTGGCCTGTGCCTGAGTCGAGCTAACAGCTTGTAGACTATACACGTAGTACACCTATTGTTATATGCGGCGAATGAAAGTGTAAATTATAATTCATTTTCTAGTCCAGGCCGCAGACTTGTATAGTCACGCCCCACTGACCTGACCAACTCTCGATTGAGTCATAATGTTTTTGCCAGCCGTTTCTTATGCGAGAAAACCTTTTTGGAGAAACCCAACTCCGCTTTGTTGACTCTGGGCAAATAAATAAGCTTCAGTTCGGTGGATATATGTATATATACATCAGGCTGAACGCCTGTTTGGTATATTTATAAGAAACCACTACCAACGCCAAGGTTGAGCCACTTTTTATTGGGAAATTGGTAAGGTTGTGAAGGGAATTGTAATAATTTTAATACATCTATGTAGAAATTATTTAAGAGTCAATTTTCTTTTTAATATTATATATGTATAATGTTCTATAGAAACTAGTTTATTAAAAGGAAATATATTCTACATTATCTTGGTAATTATTCACAAAGATTTCAGAATTTAACAACAATTACTAGAATTGATGATTCAAAATTCAGATAAGATAAGATAATCACAGGATGTTTTCCCAGAAAATGATTTACAAGCCATCGGAGACTCTCAAGAGCTCTTGAAAATAATTCCAAAAATCTAATCATAAGAGTAAACTTTAAACTGGAAAATAAATATGATTTTTTAGGAAATAACCATATTTAATTTGTTTTTATTTCAAGCAATGAGCTCATACAGAATGCTCATGGGTTCACTTTGGTTTCCTCCTATATCCGATAAATATATGAATATAAATATACATCATTATTGTTAGTGACTCTTTATGGGGGTGACGAGGGAGAACGACTCATGATTTAATCTTTGTTAAATATGCATATTTATTCACGATCGGCAACAAAGGCAGGCGTACTGACAATTATTTATAATGAAGACTTGGGGATGTGTCATTCATCTACTCTCCACTATCTTGCTCTCTTTGTTCGGAAAGTTTTTCCCTCGAGAGTAACCTCGTGTACGGGTATATACACATTTAATAATTAATTGCAATTGCTATACGAGGCAAAATTGCTTGTCTAGGCTACAAAAAAAGAAACAAAACATTAAAATAGTGTAAGCGTTTTGTGCATTTTGTTATTCTCAAATTGCAATTGCAATTAACTACAGGAAGGAACGTGCGACTGGTCGTAGGAGGGCGCCTATATCAATATAGCAGCGATTATTCGTCGGAATAATAATAATTATCTTGGTTCAAGAAAAATACTAATTACCGAATGCACTTCCTAATGACATGAATAAATTAATTACGATTTCCTTCCATTGTTCTAGCCCTTAAATCGGGGTTTTTCGTGCAGTAAAAGGCGCCCCAGATGGATTTTACTTCACAATAACCCATTGAAACACATCGCGTGTCGATGTAAACGCCTCCCCACAATAGATTCCGCGTAAAGTCGTAAACGTCTATATATAACAAAAAAATATATATGGTATATCGGGATTATTAGGCCGCGTTGCACACAGCTGATTCACTTTACTCGCCGGCAACAGTTTCTAACTAAATAATTAATTTATTGATTGGCCAGACAAATTGACGGCGTCGCTAGAGACGAGGGCCACCAGTTGCTCCTAGTATTTTTTTTGTTTTACGTTCACATTTCACTTGTTAATATTTTATTTATAGGAAGCGTAAGCGTTGCCATTCAAGCTCACAGCTCATAACAGAAGGGGCAAACACAAAAAAAAATGTAGGCATACCGAAACCAGCTGGGCAAAAGAAGTTGACCCTGGGGTCTTGAGGCTGAGCTGGAGTTGCTAGCCTCAAAAAAGCGGAATCAGGTGGGCCAGATTCCATATGTTTTTTTTCGCCTTCTGAATATCAAAGTGTGTTCCCAATAAACAAAAATAAAATTTCAATCATTTTCGCAGGCATACATTTAATTTAATATTTGTTTATTTGGGCTGTTGAAGCAGTTTCAGCTGGTTTCAATGGCATTGTGACATTTTGCAAGCTATTTTGCACATTCACTCAAATTGAATTAACTATTTATTTCATTATATTTGATTCATATCTGCTCCCTCTGAATAAATGATGAATCAACTTTGTATGACTGGCAAAGAGTTCCATTGTTATAGAGAATTAATGTTCAAAATCAAAATAACTTTACACTAAGCTCTATATCGGTATTTATCTAATTATTTTAAACTTAAAACACTTCCTAACTTATAAAGAAAATGTTGAAAATATCCCATAAACAACCCTTGATATATTAAAGAAATCACCATGAAAAATCAGGCGTTGTTTGTGTAATTAGCATCATGTGTTCTAGTAACTAACACCATTGGTTTCGGCCATAAAACCACATTTAGATTGTGTTGTATATGAGTAAATTCCTTATCAATCATTCGTCCCACCAGAAACATCAGTTTCCCCGGGAATCATTTTTCCCCAATCAGCATGAGAGAGCTGATAAATCTTCACATTAATTGTCATAAACCCAATCGAAAATAGCGATTATCGATGACATTGTGCCCGAATATCATATCGCACGACACATAATAAAGATAAAAACGGCAGTCCAACAGTCCTTGGGACGATTTCTAGCGCGATCTATAGTCTGCGAAATCGGCCAGAAATCATGACAAAGCTATACCCAGACTGGGGGTGGTCTCAAGAGGTGGCAGCCGTAAAAAAGTCGCGACAGGCCACGAGAGAATTCCGGGCGATAAGCCCCGTTTGTATAACCCCCCAGATAAGCCAAGATACGAGGTGTTTGCAGAGTGCGGTTTAGTCATCTCTACAGGTAAGTAAGTGAGAGTTGGCAGGTATTGTACCTAAACATTTGCTGGTGTTGGTAAGTACCTACTTGAATAGTTTTAAAATTTTTCAACCATGAAAAAGTGGGGTTTTAAATAGCAAACACATGGCTGGTGCATTTTATTGACAAATAAAAACCTTTTAATTACATTTTCATTATTTCCTCAGATCTTTAAAATCAAAGAAATGGAAAATGCTACAATGCTGTTTATTTTCTCTTGTGATTGATTTATTTGTTGAACAAAATTAAAGGCGAAACCGTATTGTTTTTGGCTGAAATGAATCTGGGAACTGCCAACACATCAAAGTAAATTAGATTAAATCAATGTGGTTCTAATTTAGGCCAAGGAAGTGTTAAAATAAATAAGTACTAACTCAGGGGTTTGCCGAACTTTATAAGAACTCATTTTATTAGAAAAATATTCCACTAAAAACTCGAAACTAAACTTTTAAAGACAACATTTTATTAGAGTGATATTTAGTTCTTTTAGTTTATTTTTTTCTAAAATAAAATCTATGCAATTTTGCCCTAACTTTCCACTAATCTCTCTAAGGAATTTATTAATTTTTAAGTAATAGGTAAACTTACCAGAAAAGTATTCTCAGCGAGTTGGCGACCAGCAGGGCGAGACACACATATAGTGAGAATCCGTCCGCATCCTGCGTCTTCTTGATCTCGATATATTGCGGCACGTAGGGGATGACGCCCCCAATCACCATGGCAGATGCGGCGGCCCAGCCGACCACATGGCCCACGGTTAGGCCCATCTCATCGTTGATGATCCAATCCATTGCGATTTATTTGTTGTAACCTTTTCGGCCTTACTTTATTACTTTTTCAAGGCGTGTTTCTCTGTCAAACTGCGCTTTGAATTATTATTTATTTTTTGGAGTTGTGCTGACGGATATGTTTGCTTATTTATTTATATTTAATTTGCTTTTGTTGTTGACTAGTGCTGGTTGTTAAGAAGCCGGCGTTTTGGAAGTTGTCGTTGTTTTTGCATTATTTTTTCGGACAGTGTAAGCAGGAAGGTAGAGAGGAGGAAGTCAGCTGTGTGTTGTTGTTATTGTTGTTGTTGGCTCGCGTTGATCTTTTTCTTTTGCACACGCACACACACTTGAATGCCGCACACCCGCAATCACACACACAAACACACAGACTCAGGTAGACGTGCGTTAGATATTTATTTTTCTCTCTTTTCTTTTATTTTTCGTGTGTTTTCTGTTCTGCGATTTCTTTTTTGTTTTTCTTTTGGCTTTCCGCGTTTTTGTATTGAATTTTCCCCGAAAAACGCGCGCGCCCCTCGTATTTGGTTGTTTTGCCTTTCTATGAATTGTCAGCAATTTTCCTGCGCACACTTTTCTGGCAGCGGAAAACTCGGGACAAGAACAACGGTGCAAGCACAATTCGCTCCATTTCCACGCAAACACAACATCACTTGCATTTCATTTGTGTTCTCTGCATTTTTCTCGCTGCCTTTTAATTGAGTTAAATTTGTTGTTGCCGATCCGGAAAAATTTACGAAATACGAAATACTATAATTCGGTCGCTAATTGTCGTTCGCCGCGCTGCCAGCGTCTGCTTTCCGCCCGTCTATCGGTGCCGATGAGCTGTTTTCCTCTTTATCTCGCCTGTGCTTGCATATTTTCTGCGAGTTTTCTGTGGGAAAAACCATCCGCGGAACGACCGCACGCAAGGAAAAACAAAAGCACTATTTGTTATTGAAATTTTTTCATTTCCAGTGTGCTCGCCTCTTTTTCAGTTTACTCATACAACATTTACCAAAAAAAAAACCGACGATTTTGTCCTCCGCTGAAAATGGTCATACTGAAACGAACAAACTACGTAAGCGAACACCGTTTTCGACGTAAGTGAACAAAAGCGTTAGCCTTTTGAAATTGAGAAAAAAAAACACATTTTAATGCAATATAATTAGCAAATTGTAGAAAATAAATTCAAAAATGGTTTTAATTCTTGTTTCGTCTCTTTTATTATACAAAAAACTGTACAAGTCGCATTTATCACAGTGAAAACTGAAGATTTTGTAAATGAAATAAAATTTAACTAAGCAAAAACAGAGATGGGAACTGGGTGATGTCGCTTAACACTATAACTATAACAAAAATATGATTTAGTTCTTCTTTTTCTTCTTGTCGGGCTGAGCCAAGCCCTGATTTTCTTGGTATTGGCGAACGATTTGATCCTGGATATCGGGAAGGCAGGGCGAGTAGCGAGAATATTCCATGGTGAACTCACCCTTGCCCTGGGTACTCGATCTAAAAACATGAAATAGGATTTAATATAATTTCATTAGTAAAATATTAAGTATTCTTTTTACCTCAGCTCTCCTGCATAGCCAAACATATCATTCAGAGGAACCTCGGCATAGACCGTGAACCAGCCTTCGGTCCCCTCCGTTCCAGTGATAATACCATGCCTTTTGCTAAGGTGACCCATCACGGCACCCTGGAACTCCTCGGGAGCGGTAACTTCCACCAGCATAACGGGTTCCAAGATCTGCCAACTGCCATTTTGGAAGACATCCTTAATAGCTCCGTGGGAGGCCAACATGAAGGCCAGCTCACTGGAGTCCACGATGTGGTGACCACCATCCTGGAGCCGGAAGCGAATTCCAGATAGCTTGTGGCCCGAGAGCATTCCCTTCTCAGCCATTTCTCTGTAACCTGAAAAACAGAATGTAAGTATTATTTATATTAATAAAGTTAATAAATATTAATATAAATATATATATTAATAAATATTAATGTAAACAAAACCTCACCCTTTTCGACGCCAGGAACAAATTGTTTTGGCACATTTGTGCCCACAGTTTCGTCGACAAACTCCAGCAGGGTATTTTGATTGGGCGGCAGTGGTTCCATGACTCCAATAATCCTGGCATATTGACCCGATCCTCCAGACTGTTTCTTGTGCAGATAATCGAACTCACAGGGTCCGACGAGCGTCTCCCTAAATGCCACCTTAGGCTTACCCAGCGTCACAGGGCAGCCGTATTCTCTCTCCATCCGCTGAGCATAGATCTCCAAATGCAATTCACCCATTCCGGAGACGAGAGTTTCCTTGACATCGTTGTCGAAAACGAAGTGGAAGGTGGGATCCTCTTTGGTAAATCTGGCAATGGCCTTGGAGAAATTATCCCTATCCTTGGAGTTATTCGGTTTAATGGCCATTGAAACCACGGGTTCTGGTACGAAAATCGATTCCATAGCCAGGTTATTCTTGGGATTCGTGGTGAAGGTGTCACCAGAGGCGCAGTCCACACCGAACAGGGCGAAAATATCGCCGGCGTACACCTCATTGACATCCTCCATTTGGTTCGAATGAAGACGAACCAGACGAGCGATTCGCACCTTCTTGTTGGTGCGCGCATTGAAGATGTTGTCGCCTTTCCGGAGCACGCCCTGGTAGCACCTGAGGTAGGTCAGTTGTCCAAATCGTCCGGCTTCCAATTTAAAGGCCAACCCCACAAAAGGATCTTTGCCGTCGCGAGCCGGGTTCAAGACTATTTTCTCAGCTTCTTTTCCCTCCTTCTCGATGAAACCCAGATTCTCAACTTCACCGGGATGTGGCAGGTAATCGAGTACAGCGTCCAGCAGGGGCTGAACACCCTTGTTTTTAAGGGCAGTTCCCACCAGCACCGGTGTAAAGGTCCTATTGATGCATGTTCGCCGCAGGGCAGCCTTCATGTCATCCTCCGTGAAGGGTTTCTCCTCCAGGAAGAACTCCCCGAACGTGTCATCGGCATTGGAGAGATGCTCAATGAGTTCCTGCCGCCTTTCCTGACTCTCCACTCGCATATCCTGCGGTATCTCATCCAGTCTCACATTCATGCCGTGATCGCCGTCAAAATATATTGCACGTTCCCGAACTAAATCCACAATTCCCTTGCAATTGCTCTCCACACCGATGGGAAGCTGGATAAACGCGGCGTTGTGGTTCATTTTGGACCTCATTTGCGACAGAACTCTGTACGGATTTGAGCCCAAGCGATCCAGCTTGTTGATGAAGGCCAGACACGGGACATTGTAGCGCTTCATCTGCCGGTTGACGGTCAGGGTTTGGCTTTGAACTCCACCGACGGCGCAAAGAACCAGCACGGCACCGTCCAGAACGCGAAGAGCACGCTCCACTTCCACGGTGAAGTCCACATGTCCCGGTGTATCAATGATATTTATATTTGTATCCTTCCACAGGGTGTAGGTGGCTGCCGACTGGATGGTGATACCGCGCTGCCTCTCCAGCTCCATGCTGTCCATGGTGGCTCCCACATTGTCCTTTCCCCGAACCTCGTGCATCTCAGCAATCCTACCCGTGTAGAAGAGTATCCTCTCCGTCAGAGTCGTCTTTCCACTGTCTATATGCGCGGAGATGCCAATATTACGGATCTTCTCGATCGCCTTGAGCTCCGAGAACTTGGCATGCGAACTGTAGCCGGCCTGCAAGTTAATAAATATATCAATTCTATTTGCTTTTCTCTAGGTTACATAACGAGACGTTGAATTTTTGGTCTTTTCCACGTTTATCAACTTACTTTGCCCAGAGTTTCTAATGCCCTTATGCGCAGGGCATTGTTCCCGGTCAGCAGTCGTGTAATAAGCGACATCCTAGCTAGTTTTTAATTAATAAATCTGGATTTAAATAAAAAACACGCGCACGAGGGGGACAGCCGCCAAACCAGTGTGACCAGAGCAGTGCCCACCAACATATACCACCGGCTGTCCTAAAATATACTGAAAAGAATTAATTTAATAATTTCATATTAAAAATACCAATATTTCTTATTGGAAAAGGTAAAAATATTTATATTACTATATTATTATTATTATAATATATATATTATTAATATTATTAATATTAAGTATATAAAAAATTAATAAATATTTACAAAATGTTCAAAAGTTTAGAATTACCTTCATTTTTTATTTCAAAATTTAATGTTAAATAATAAAAACGCACTTAATTATTTAAAAATTTTATTTATTAAGCGAATAGTAATTTAAAATATTTTTATTTATTCTGGAAATTTTTTAAGAATCCGTTTTTAAGAAGCCCTTATAGATAATAAATTATTACTTGAATTTTTCCTTCACTTTGCTGTATTTAATCTTATGCTGATTAAAATACATTTTTCAAATTTATTGAACCTTGTATAGAAAATATTTGTAGTTATTTAGTTAACTATTTATTAATATAAATTAAAAACATTTCGCTACCACTCACCTTTATTGAAAAAAAATAAAACAAAGTATTTAACTTCCCCTCTCAAAATAAATAAACTTTA
Organism: Drosophila kanapiae; assembly: GCA_008042475.1. Taxonomy (NCBI): domain Eukaryota; kingdom Metazoa; phylum Arthropoda; class Insecta; order Diptera; family Drosophilidae; genus Drosophila; species Drosophila kanapiae. The sequence continues at coordinate 272,694 of VNJM01001466.1, forward strand.
TTTTATTTTACATTTATATTTCAACAAATTCCTTTAGTACGGAGGTAATACGAGTATAAGATTGGTTTTCGGAGTTATCTCTTGATATGTTGACAGACAATTCATTTTTGTGCCAAATCGCACTTTGGGGACATATTATATACGCAAAAAGGGACGGTTGGTGGTACATACAGACATCAAAGGTTTTTATATGGATTATAGACACACACATATAATTGTTATACAGGTACACAAAGTTATGCTAAAAATGGAGTTAAATCATTGACTCAAACGGATGTTTCTGTTGGTGTAATATATCCACGCCACAATTGCTTCGACGTATTAAATTTTGGGTTCTGCAATAATGAAATTTAAAGTTAATAACCATGATCTAAGAATGCGTAATATGCCCAAAAAATAACCTAGGCTTGATCATCATCTATATATTTAAGTACAGCTTAAATCAGGGATATATGGTAAAGATGCACATACAGACGTCTAGCACGATGCTAATAGAGAGCTATGAATCTATGAAGGTTGTGATTTATAGAAACAGAGTTTGAAGAGTATCACATATCCATATATATTTACATTTTAACATCATACGTAGATTATTTATACATTTCGAAACTACAAACTCTGATTCGCGCAATCATTATGATTCTGATTAATGGAAGACAGGCAGAACACGATTTAGGTGCTATTTATATGAATGTTCAGAGATATAGATTTTGGAACAGTAGGTGCCACACTCAACACTCACAACTATTCACAAAATACACTGAAAACGAACGATGCATAATAGTAACAAAAAAAGGATCGGTTTAAAGTTTTTTGTTTGTTTTAGCAATTAAATTGTTCGCCTCTTTATTCAATATTTATTATATTTGTATATATATTTATTTATATAGATTTTTGGGTATAGGATAGGATGTGTGTTTGTGGTTGGTTTCGAACTTAGTGTAAGGCATAAAATATAATACAAATTGCTTACAGCTTTGTCTTGGCTAGGCTAAATGATACGACACTCCCCTTCTTACACAACCCGCGCCCCCCAAGATATATACCATCAGATCACAGTTCAATAAAACCCCATATAGCTAACCAAGTCAAAGTCGGGGATAGGAAATACATGTGTAGTTGCAAAAACATCGGCATACCGATGCAGATTCTGTTCAGTGGCTTCTCTTGTCTACTCTAGTCCTTGTCTTCGGAATTGACACTATAAAATTCGTTTCAAAAGTGTATATTTGGAATGGTTTTGGTTGTCGTTATTTTATTAAATAAGTAATACTTGTATATAACTGCTACCTGAGCCCCGAAAAAACTCAAATGTAAACAACCCTCTAACTGGCACAGCTAAAAATCGATACCCAAAAGTTTCGCTGGAAAAACTACTACGATATTAGAGATATAGTAAATAGAGATTATGATACGGCAGCTGTGAATGACCAACTACAAATACATATAGATGTTTGTGTTTGTGCGTGGGTTTTTGTGCTTTTGTTGGATCTGGATCTAGATCATCCTTAAACGGGCGTTATGTTGGCCGGGCCCGGCACCTGGCTGTTGATTATGGCGGAGGAGGATCCTTCTAGCCTGGCAGCCGCCTCCTTGCAATTGCTGATCTGTTGCGGCTGCTGCTGGGGCAGCTGTGCTCCCGCCGGATTTCCCGTACTGTTGGGCGTGGCTTCACTGTACTCATCAGCCTCGTGCATGGGCGAGAGGCGCGGCGAGAGAGCGGCATTCGGGGGCGCACTGTAGAGAGGTGGAGGCATGAGGGGAATGCGAAGACGAGCGTGAATGATTTAATAGTCGATGTAATCGAAAATAAATTAAATAAATAAATAAATAAATAAATAAATAAATATTAAAGATACAATTTAAAATGGTAGTCAGAATGAGGCAGTGGCCTAATTATAATGAAAATAAGAAGCCTTTTAAACGATTTTAAAGAGTTTTTCTAAATAAATATTAGTTTTTTCATATTTTAGTATAAATCTGATTATTATATAAACATTTTTAAGATTAAAATAGCGTTGGGCTTTTTTAAATTACGCAAAAAGTAGTTATATGAGATAATTAAAATATTATAGGTTTGGAACATTTAAATTGTCTTTGGATTGAGACCGAATATTTCCGTTTTTTAAATATAAACTGTTTAATGGAATCTATAAGAAGAAATGTAAATGATTAACCCTCAAGCTGTTTTATTTGTAATAAAAAATAACCAATACAGTTAAGCGTAGAAAAGAAAGGATCAAGAGTTTTATATACAGAAGGGCGAGCATAGATTCTAGCAACTCATGAGAAGATTGATCAGTTTCTGGATTCTTAAATGGATGCTGGGGTGAAGGGGTCTCTCTCTATTGGGAACACTTACTGGTTGCCATTGATTTGACGAACTTTAACGGTGACCGGAATGATCAGTTGGTCCGAGATGCCGTTGCCATCCTTGCTGATCTGCTGCCAGACTGTAGAGCGATCCTGGGGAATGTTCACTGTGGGTCCATTGTTGCTGCTGCTGGGTTTATTTCCCGAAAGGGGAATGTGAATGGTGGTTGGACCCGACTGGTTGGCATTGTAGTTGGGCCCAGTACCAGCTCCCGGGGGATGCTGATGGTGATTGTCCTTCAATGTAAAAATTGGCACATAGTTGCATAGTTTTTGGGACCAAAAATCAGCTCAGAATGAGAGGGATCAAGGGTGGATCAAGGTGAAAATAGATATAGTATATCTAATGGTCTAGTGTTGCAGAGGTGAGAGAGTGGCGAAGAAGTAGAAAGAGCTCGCTAAATAAATGAATGTGTCTTAAAAAAGGTGTTCGATCGAGTGTATGTTAAAAGATATGCCAATTTTGGTGAGAAAGTGTTTGTTAAAATGTTCGATTTATGCCAATTTTTTGTTGTTTAATATTTTTTATTTGTTTTTGGGTTTTTTCGTTTTGTGTTGCAATTTTGAATTTTGCCTATAAATTTTTTTACATCAATTTTCGCTACAATTAGGTTTAGGTGTGTTTTTATGTCTCTGGTTAGTTACTTCAACTTTCAACCCGATGACTATAAAATAACATAACAGGTTCCATTTAATACATTTAGGTACTTGTTGTACAGTGTAAACGCTTGACTAATTATGGCTTAATCTAGAATTTCATTTACATTTATAAATATCATAGATATAGGTATATATATAGGGTAAGAGTAGTTGTTTTAGAGTAGGTTCGGATAGGTAACACATTTTGGTTTGCACTACGAAAAAACACATCATTTCCATTTGTTTTTGTTTTGTTTTTTGTGGGTTTTGGCATTTACAGGTGGTCTAAAAAGCTTACGTACAAAAAATATATTAAAAAACGTTCATCAAAAATATAATCGTATATATAAAAACAAAATGCAAAAATAGCGGCATGCCAAATAGTTTTAAATTAAAATGGGACACAGGGGGAAAAACATTTACAAAATACTGTTAAAGACATGATAAAAACGAATAGTATATATAACAGAGAACTATGCATATACATGGATATATAGCTATATAGTTGGTAGCTGAAGAAATGTATCAAGACCGACAAAATGCAATTAAATCAATAAAAAAATCTATGAATAATTGAATTTATCGGTATTAGAAGAACCACCGATGAAGTCTATCGCTCATCGGTTGGTTTTGTGCGGTGGACTGGGCAGCACTGCAAACGCAAATGAAATGGACAGCACTGGTCCGTGGGCTTTTGTTTTCTTTGCTTTTTGGTGTGTTGGTGGTGGTGTGGTTGTGTGCTAGTGAGTGGCATTGTGCCTTTGTGCATGTCTGTCTATGTGCGTGGTGGGGTGGATCTCTACTTCTTGAGCAGACTGCTCTGTGCCTCGAACTCCTTCTCATTTGCATTTGAGGTTGAGCAGCTTATGAGCCCAAGGCCAACGGCACTGCCCGCATTGCCAGCACCACCGAGGCCACCTTCGACCGGTGGCTTGGTCACCACCCGGCCGTTACGGCCCTTTCCCCAAGGGAAAATTCTCGCCAATAAGCCCACCTCAGCGTCCAGTTTGTGCAGATCATCTGCCGCCGCTCTCTTCGTCATCTCCGGCATTATGTCGTCCAGGATCTTAAGCTCGCGACGCGTGAACACCAGGTCCAGGGATTTGCGTATTCCGATCATCACCACCAACATCAGTGGGAACAGGATGGAAGTCTGTGAGAAGGACTTGATCAGCCAGAGAATAATGAGACAGGCCAGCTGAATTATGGTGAACAAGTGAACGCGCTTGATGGGAACCTGTAAAAGAAGTCAACAAAAGAGGTTATAATAAACAAGAACATATTACCCATAACACTAAAAACACATAAATTAAATTCATTGACTTGGGCAGCTATTAAAAGCTTAAAAAAACACCATAGATATTTAAACCCAAACTCACCTGTCGCAGGAACATATAATCCGGCTGGTACTTGGCCGGCATGAACATGATCAGTATGCGATCGAAGAACTGCAGACCCTTGAGCGAGGCCACTCCCATGTACAGAAAGACACCGAACAGGACCGGCATGGGGATGTGGCCGAGCAGCGGGGTCAACAGCACAGATCCGCCGATGGTCAGGAAGATTAGGATATGGGTTACCCGCTGCTCGCGCACACCCAGGAACTGTGGTTTCTCGCCAGGGGCCGAGCACTCAGATTCCAGCTTCAGCGAGTTCACGTGATTGATGCTCAGCACGGTGGCAGCCACGAACCTATGAAGGATATGCAAAATTAGGTTAGGATCCTTTGAAGACATAGCTTTTTCTTAGTTTACAATATTTTTCAGATACCAAAACATTCCTATGTATAAAACAAATTGTTCTCGATTAAAACTTACCAAGGCAGACCCATCATGCTGCAAATGGCAATCAGAATGGAGAGGATGAACAAATCCAAATGGTAGCCACAGCCCTTCTTCAGCTTGTTCTCCTTGCGATTCACGATGACGGCGGTGATCTGCTGGTCCATAAAGATGAGGATTGTTCCGAGCAGGGCAGGAAATACGGCAATGATAGGCGACCACCAGGGATTCTTCTCCGAGAACGGTGGGATCAGCCAGCCGCGGGTGCTCAGCGTGGGCTTTAACTCGTTGGGAACCTCCAGTTTCTGAGTGGGCACTCCAAGAGAATAGTCGAAGAAGCTCATTGCGAAGATCGCGATCAGCACGGAGAAGTCGCTAATGTATTGCCGGACGATAGAGGGGAAGAACAGGGCGTTCTTGAAATCCTTCAGCACGGTGGAGATGATAAAGGTGCCGGTGCAGAGCACCACCGACATTAGGAAAACGTTCTCGGTGGGTGGTTTTCCACAATCTCCGCCAACCAAGGTGCCGTTGTAGCTCTAAACAATATTAGTAATACAATATTTAGAACATTTGGGATTATGATAATGAAAAAGAACTCAGAATGGCTCTGAATAATTGTTATAGTACAAAGATTGTTCCTTCATTTATTTACCTCACAATAATCCCAATTATACTTGGCATACTCGATAACGCTGGCATTGCTTCCGATTGGCGGGGTACAGACACAGTCGTAAATCCCTTGATTGACCGGGAAGTTCTTTCCGATAACGACCACATTCTCGATGGCCTTGTAGATGAAGATGAAGGCGATCAAGGTGGCAAAGTTCTCCTCGGTGAAGCGGGTTATGTAGCAGACGAGAGCACTGGCATCAATCGCGGTCAGGACGATACAAATGCCGGCGACCCACATGCCGATCCAGAACCGGAAGGTCATATATTCCCAGCCCATCTTCAGACAGAACTCGTAGATAATTGACTCAAAGACCAGGACTGGACCGGTGGACCCGAGAATTGTTAGCGGCTGACCCGAAAAGAAGCCATAGCCCATGCCACAGACGAACCCGGACACCAGAGACTCCATCGCGGCCATGTGCTTGCCGGTGGCCTCCGACAGGAGACCGCCGAACGTAATGATCGGGGAGAGGCAGGCAAAGTAGAGGAAGATCCAGGAGGCAACGCACTGCATGGACAGAGCGTCCTTGTAGTCGCTAATGTACCAGGGTACTTTACGCTTTATGTCATTGATGAGGCCTCCAAAGAGACGGCCTGTCCTGGACAAACCGGACTCCTCCCTCAATCGCTGCTCCTCCTCCTCTTCGTCCACCTCCTCTTTGGGCAGCTCTGGTGGTCGCTTACGCACCTCCTGCGAGGGAATGGCCGCCGGTGGCTCAATACGAATGGTGGGATCCCATTCACCGGGCGGCAGCACGGTAACTGCATCGAGGAACTCATCCACTCCAGCCAGCAGGTGATCCCGCTTCCGCGCACGGTAGGCCACCTCGTGGAAGATCTCATCGGACATAAGGGTGGCCATAGCCCGGCCAATCTCGTGGAAGTTGCTCTGGCTGCCTGGCGGGCCAAGCAGGATGAAGATGAATCTGTAATATTTCGAAAAAAGGTGCAATTAAATATAGAGGTTTTTTAGGAAACTACATTTATTATAAAAAGATCTCAATCCCTTGACTTAAGCTCACCTGGTGGGCACTGGCACCTCAGTGAGATCGCCCATGACTGCCGCATTGCTCAGGCGGATGAAGCAGGAGAGCGTTCGCTCCAGGAAGTCCACCTCGCCCACAAGGATGTTGCTGGCCTCCGCGCCTGGCGGGATCTTGCGCATAAAGTGGGTGTTGCCCTTGTGCTGCTGCTCGTTCAGCTCGGTTCCGCTTCCCGGCCGGGCCATTGACTGGTTGCTGGGGCTCTTGACCATGTCCTCTGTGATCACCGGCAGGTTTTGTGCAGGTCGTAATTTTTTAGAATTAGATTTTTTCTCTGCATTAGTCGGGTTTTCGATTTGCAGGTATTTGGTATCACGGGGTGCAGGTTTTGGTATCGTGTTTATATTTTAATATATTTTTTAGGGTACGTGCGTTCATAGGTATTACAACAAGAATAGGAACAACAACATGTAGTTCAACACGTTACAACGATACAACAAAAAACATACGAAAAAAGAAGTGCAAAAAAGAGACATTTGATTAAATTCGGATTCGGCTAAGAGATGCTGCAAGAGATTTTTCAAATTCGGTTCAGATACTGAGATAATGAAGCATGCAAAATATATATAAAGTTGGAAAGTAGTTAGTTCTGAAATGCGTGTGTGTTAGGTGAAAAGCGTGCAGATGTGTGTGGAGAGAACTTTCTTTTTTGTTTTCGGGTTTTTCCATTTCCTCTTCAGAACCATTCCCTGCTATCGAATCAACCTTCATGCAAATTTCGCCACCTTTTCGGTCCAATCTTCAACCAATTCTATATACAAAACTGCAAACTACCAAACGAATATTTAATATATTTATCAGGACTATTTAAACGATTAACAGACACGCAAAATCAAACGGAAAAACGATAACGAACACGGTCAGTTCTTGAGTTGAGGTTAGTTTTCGGTTGGACTTGGGTTCTTTACCGAGCGCTCTGTTGCTGGGTTTTCCACTGGGCACCGTTAGGAAACGCCCCATGCCGCCGGGAGCGGTGCTCAGATTCGGATTTCCATTGGTTCCAGGCGGTCCAGGTTCGCTGGCCGTTAGTGAAATCGGCGTGATGGCCCCCAATGTGTGCTCTTCAACTGGAAAACGTTTTTGGGGGTTTTTCGTTTTTGTGGTTCTAGGATAAGCTGTAGGACAGTGCTGCCCACACAGTGCCTCCGGGGGTCTTAAGAGTCGGACAACTTCGTGTAACAGTTATCGGCGACCTCAGGGACCTATGTGAGCAGCTCTGCTGTAGGATATCTAAGTATCTCGATTGGGTTCTGGTTCATCTTTTTCTTTTCATCTTTATATTCTACAATACTCAAAGAAATTATCGTATAATAACTCTGAGTTTTCCCTTTATTTTGTATATATTCAAAGAGTTATTATAATCTTATGTTTACTTTGGGATAAAGCGTTCTAATGAAAATAAAATCATCAGCCAGGATTTAGTTATAAGTATTATGTTTAAGGTTTAGAAGTAGAAGAAGTCAGAACTGGTAGAACAAAAAAATTATAAAAGGGCTTTTGAAAAGGAAGGCTTTATAGTATAGACAAGATCAAATTGAAAATAAGAATCGGGAAAATAGAGGCAGACTTGAAAGACGTTAGATTTACTCCACAGATAGAGGTTATCTTTTCATAATTTAAATTAACTTAAGGTCCCGTATAACAGTAAAGTTTAAGTATATATATTTAGGACAACACATTTAGTTGGGTATATCAGTTTAGAAGGGGACTAGCGAGCTTTTGAAGTAGATATATTGTCTTAAGTTGTAGTTGATTATATAGTGAGTAGATATATAAAAAAGTTGAAGGAGTAGAGTAAAAATAGAATAGTCAGAGACGAGAGACAAGAGACAAGAGATTATCATCGATAAACACAGCGTGCTCTTGAAAGGAACGGCAAAGTACAGTAGAAACCATTGATGGACTATTACTTGGCATTGATTGTGACTGCGATCGTCCTTGGCTTTGGGCCGGATTGTGGGTCTGGTGCTGGGGCGACGCCCCGGCATGGAACCAGGTGGTGACCCCGATGGCCCCTAGGTGCGAAGATGCGTCAGCTTTTTTGTTTTTTTGAGTGAACGAAGAGCGCAAGAGCGAGTTTATTTATGGGTTAGCGTTGCTCAACATTGGTTTTTAAAAAATTAACCCCATTTTAGTAGATAATGAATGTGAGTGAATTATGAATGATCACAATTTATGGGTGTTTTCTAAGGGATGATTCTTTATCGCAAGGAGGCAGATCGGAGGTTGATTTTTTTGTGGAATTTAAATTAATCGTTGGACCATACTAAGGGTGTTGGTAAGTCGCTGACTGTACTTTAATATTCGACTTAACAACCGGGATTTAAACTTTAACCGGAGGTTGAGACATTTTAAGTAGAACATTTTTGTACAGAATAAATCCCCTAGTATAATACACCGATTATTTCAAATTTTGGGTTGTAATCTATTATCCTTGGGAAGGTTACTTAGCTCCCTGTATTGGTTGTGGGTGCATTTTTGCTGAGTGCAAGGCAACTGAAAAGGTTTACGACTTTGGTCTTCAGCTTTACAGATATCTCTTGGGAGAGAGTTGCGTTGGGTTGGTTGGGTTTTCTAGTTCTAAGGCTATACCTGTGGGAACAGCGAGATAACAACCACGCTGATCCTTACTCGACACGAAGAGGGATGGTGTCTGGTGGTGACCTCCAGTGGGATCCAGGCCAGCCGCCGAGCCATGCAGTGAGTGCAGTGGACTGCTCTTGCCCAGGTCTGAGTTATTAGTATTAGTTCGGATCGGATGAGAGTTTTAGACACTTGACACTGACAATGATCCTAAATGAGCTGATCTGATCTGAGCTGAGCTGAGTGATGTGGCGGCAGTAGACTCGCAGATGATTCACAGACTCACACCAAACGAACGAGATGAGCTTAGAGTAACCTAACTTTCGGTATGACATGACTGTCCCATACTCACTTTTCGACGACGACTGGTTACGCATGTCGGCCAGTGATCTGATGATCGGCAGTCGCGTCTTCTTGGCGTACTCGTGCTGGTGCCGGTGGCGTCGCAGGAGGGCGTCCTTCACCCGGTCCTTGACGCCGGGCGGAAGGGTGCCCGCGCTTACCATCTGGTCGCAGACCAAATCGGCCATCACCTCCAGGTTATCGGCCTCCATGTCCAGCATAACGCTTCCGTTGACCAGCAGGCGGCGTAACTCGAACAGCGAGTGCAGCGAGAGCGTGGCCACGTGGGGCTTCGACCACCGATTGCCGCCCTCCTCCACATCCTCCTCGAACTTGATCCATCGCGCCGTCTCCTTCCACTCTATCTCGTCGCCCTCCTTAACCAGCATCCCCATTTCGGAGAACAGGGGATGCGAGACATGTGTGCCATCGTTGACATCTTCGCCGAGTATAAACTGTACCCGCTGGGCAGGAGGAGTCACTGTAAGGCGAGGGATTCAGTGTTAGAAATATTTCGTTTTTTAATTGAATTTTTAGCGGACTCTTCTTTTTATGAGATTTAGGAATGCTAAAGAAATTTGCTGGGTATTTCAAATTAATTTAAATGGTGCTACACCCTTCTACAAATAATAATATTTTTGAAACACAAATACCTGTTAATAGAACAGTAACAAATAAATAATAAATATATAATACAAAAAGGAAATGTTCTTGAAAAAAGAAGAATTATTTGAAATTATATTTAAAAACAGATTAAAAAGTTTACCCAAATAAAACTTGAGCAATAAAAGCAAATAATTCATCTGGGTAATATTCAATTTCTTTTCTCAGTGCTCAGACCTTCATTAGCTTAATCAACATTTATGAGCGGGTCTGGCAAGCAACATCTCCTGCCATTGCCACCCCGTTCATAACAATCATCTGTATCCTTGGTCTCCGGCGAATGCGTGCTAAAGTTAATTGGCGTAATAATTTGGCCCTGATCTGTGCTGGGAATTTGCTACTGACCATTGACCGCCGCCATATGTCCTGCTTAGTCCTCTCTGAGTGAGTTTGTGGTTCATAGCGAAATTGCGTGACGTTCTAGTACTCTATATACACAAACTACCGAAGGATGTTTAGGATGCATGCACATATATTTATGAGGCTAAAGCGTTTGAAATGTCTGAAATTGTCCGAGTGTAATTCGCAGCAATGTTTGGCTAAGTGAGGTAATAAATTCGCATTTACAGTGTGAATGTCGAGCCCAGCATAAGGTTAGGTTTTATAATGAATACAAATTGAGAAAGCTTAAATTAATTACGGTGGGTTTAAGCCTGAAGATGGATAAGGCATAGGTGAAGTATGGTGAGTTAAAATGTGTGAAAAGGTTGAAAGTAAGAACTACTGACTCTCAGTATTACAAGTTAATTTATGAGTTACTTTAAATTAATGTTACAAGTATATAGAAGCGGAATAATAAAGAAAATACGATGACAGAATATTGTTTTGACGTCAGGTAAATGTATAGGTTAGTTATGGAGTAATATATATGTAAATAAGCTGGGTTAATTACATAGGGAAAGGTTGGATAAGAGGATGAACAAAAGCGGTTAAGCAAGTTGTAAGTAATACAGGTTACTAATAAATTATATTAGGTTACTAAGGATAAATAAATATTAAACATAAATTAAACGTATATGAGTATGGTGCGTTCAGTTGGCAATAAAAATGACAAAAGCATAATTTAAAGAATTATTTTAAGCAGCATTAAGTAAGCTTTCTTTCCCTTAAAATTAGCTCTATTTTCGTCTCAGGATAATGTCATCATCCTGATTCAATGTCACCCATTAAGCCTGCTTTCCCTCATTACAATCAGAACTTCTTGACGGCGAACTGTAAGCCAATCAGCTGTCATTTTCATTATCCTCCCGCGTGAGTGAGGACTGTAATTTGTGAAAGTTTCCCACTGCCCCTGGTGGCTTCTACGTAATTTGCCATAATTCTCGGCCAGGCCGAAACTGATTGGCCACATTTACTGGCCAGAACAGCGGGCCTGCATCGCAATTATTACACACACTCAAGGGAGGATAGAGGGACATCCGGACGCACCTGGTCGCTCCACTTCCTGTTGCTTCTCGCTGGTGTTGTCCTTGCCGGCACCACCGCCCACACTTCCGGATCCGCCGATGGAGCCACCACCTCCTCCACTGCCGGCACCGCCAGGACCACTGTGATGGTGCTTACGTCGGCGCTGCGAGTGGCGACGTCCTCCGGGCACATGGACACCCACGTAAACGGTGTGTGCCCGATGTCCTGCAGGAAAAATGGGGGAAAAAGTCAGAGGGACACAAAGACGGAGAGGGAGAGAAGGGGGGCAAATTGAGTGCGACGTTGTTTATTAATTGCAATTGAGTTACATAATTTCGTTAGCTTAAAATGTTTTCTTTTCGTCTTGATTTGTTCTATTTATTAGGGCTTTGAGGGTGTTCTTGGAAACTCGGGTAATTCTTTTAAGAGTTCTCTTTAAGCAAGTTATTTTATGGCATTTTAAAACGTCAAAGTTTCCACAATTTTACGGCTGTTTGAAGTTGCCTAATTATTTAAATCAATGTAGTATTTTGTTGTCTAAAATCACAATTTATAAGCCTAATCCCAAACTGTTAACATTATAGATTTCTAGTTTGTTTAAGTCTCTAAACGTCAAGTGCATCTTACGACTGAGTTACATCACTTATATAGGTTTATGATATATTTTATTGTAAGCTCTAAATTTGTTAGACTACAGTTGGCGATTTTTAAAAATAAATAAACAGGAAATAAGTACTTCTGTTATAGGTAATAAAATATTTATAGCTTTGTTTTGGAAATTTTGAATTTTTTGAACGGTTTAATTGAATTTTTTTACTCATTAGAGATTTCACAAATTTTATTTATTTCCAAAACTTGTCTAAGTTTCCAGGAACACACTCGTCTTATTTTATTTTGAAACGTATATTCCCTTCGACAACACTTTCGTTTATAATCAAGGTTTAGAGTTCATATTAAATTGTGCTTGCTTGGTGATAAGAATTGTATATAACGCTTGCCAGCCATCAGCTCTTATATCAATTTTTTCAATCCGAAGTCTATACAAATTACGTATACGCAGCGTTGAATCATCTACGAATCAAAAGCAATCTCAATCTTTAGTCTCGTTTCAATACCCGACCATGTTCTTTGACTACAAATAAATTTATGTTAATTACTTGTTTTCCTGAATTGAATATCCGCTTTTGAGCAATTTCGTGGCTTCAATTTTCAAAGGCTTTGTGCGCTCTGTCAGTTGACTAATTGTGATATCATCTGCTACTTGCTTGCATCAGTAGTTTTTCATAAATTTAAATTAATTATACGGAGCAGATCTTATAGCTGAAATGTTTCCACATTTCGCCAAGTCACGCGATTAGGTCTTGCAAGTATTAAAGTGGTGGGCGTTGCGTTTAGCGACAACACAAACAAACATTGTTGTTTAATGCATTTTTTCATACAATATAATACAGTAGAGATCCCTTCAAGGGAAAGCCGGCGAAAGGTGTTATTTTATATATATATATATTACAAATATTTAATTCATTAATTAAGCCATGAAGTAAAGCGTATGAGTCGCCGTCACCGAAATAGATGTAAAATGAGGCTTAGGTAGTAATTTAAACTAGAACAATTGAATGCACAGCCTAACCAATTAGTACGGCCTTCTTCTTGAGTTGAAATTTCCAGTTTTATCGGGTTTTTCTTCCCTCAAATTTAATTTCCCCCAAAGAATTCGTAGTCCATCTTGGTTTTAGTTTGGCCGCGTGTCAAAAGGCTGCCAACTTGCAATTAACACGACGCAAATTTCTTGATTTTGGTCTATCAACTTGTCACTTGGCTGGTTTTACAAGTCCGCTTTAATTTTGGCTTGGACCTAATTTTTAGTTGTCGTTGATTTCATTCAGGTTTTTCACTTATCAATATTCAGCAAGCAATTAAAAATATTATATTCCATTTCAGTGGCGAAGCGGAGCTCTCAACTCACCCTCGAAATCATTTTCTGTAAATTGCTGCGTAAAGTCCTCGCCGCCAGTGCGCGGATCCTTCGGCGCCTCATCGTCACCACTTGAGGAGTTCATGGTCCAGGGTCTGCAAAGGATAACAAGAAGGGCGAAATTTAATATTTGTTAACGGATAATTGAATATTGGAAAAGGGGTCGAGCTAAAAAAAAGGGCAGTCCGATTACAGCGTTCCAATTAAATTGTATTACAGCATTCTTCATTACGCTATTTATTTTTTCTTATCAGGGCCCTATCGGTTAATTAGTGCCTCAGATAGCTAAATCGACTCTGTTCCACTGTCCGGCCTAGTGAATATTTCGCGTACCTCAGCCGTCTATGCAAATGCGTTGTCCGAAGCCTAATTGAAATGCATTTTTGCTATACAAACTAAAAAAACACACACAAGCCAAAGTCGGTGCGAATGGACAGACAAGTATAATTCATCGCTGAGTACAGAAATCGACATAAATTAAGGCAAGTTGTGGGAGGACAAATACTCTAGGATCGAAAGTATTTATGAAATACTACATAGCCATTATTAATAATTAAAAGATACACTTTATTAACTCCTAAGATATACAAATCAAAAGCACATACCAAGTTAATGATTCAAAAAGATTGATAAATATTTAAAGTGAAACAAAAGTATATTATTTTTAAAATAAATAAATATGGCTTGAATAAATTTAAAATATATTTTTGTACTGTCATATTTTATTCATTTTTCAACGGAATTATTAAAGTCAAATGAAATTTGTTCGAATTTTTAATTAAATTCGAACAGATTGGAATTAAAACTTAATAAGCAGTTGATATTAATGTTAGTAATAACGATTAAGGGCTTAAATTAACTTCTTATTAATAAAAAAAAAACACAACCTTATGTTATTAGTTTATTTATATTTGTGTTGCTTTATAGAATTTCCTCTTAGCCCTATTACAGAGTACAAGTAAAAGAAAACGCTGGCAAAACGTCAATGATTTTGCATCGGGTGTCAGTAATATACTCATTGTCACAGTTTCAGGGGCAGGGACAGGGGCAGCGACTGGGATTGTCGTAGTCATTACACCCATTTGAAACACTTGTCATGCCAATAGGAATATATTCACCCACAAGTGGAGAATTTTTCAGCTGCATTTCCCATTCAGTAAACGGTTCGTGTGCTGATGCGTTTCAATATCCGCTTTCATTTCATGCAAATTATTAATATTTTATGGGCTTTCAGCAGTGAGATGATTTCGGTCTTTATATGAACGTAGTTACTGAACTGCTGCCCTCTTAATTGCCATTTGAATATGGGTATATATTTACGACTATTTGGCCAGCATTTATGGCAAATGAATTCATTAGTATTTATTGTTATTATCTGTTTGCATTTGGATTTAGGTTTCATTACAGCTTAGTTAATAAAATTGTTGTTTAATTTGTGCCACGGGTTTTGATAAGAGTTTTGTAGCTAAGCTAATGCCATCTTGAGTGTGTTAATGGTTCAATTTGTTGTACTTTATGATACATATTTTTATTAAATTTATAAATGTATATAAATTGAATTGTAGCAATTAAGATAATTTATTAGATGTGTTTTTTGTTTATGGAGGAAAAAGAATAATAATAAGAAAAACGATAGCAGTTATTCACTTTTTATTACTGATGTATTTATAATTATTTTTTAGTTTATTGGCGGGCACTAAGACTAAGATATATGTACATATATAGAGAATGTTATAAATATTTTATAATTTTTTAAGTTGAACCCAATCACAGTTAATTTATTTGAGCAGCCTGTAAAAATAAATCAAGCTAATTTATAGCCCTCGTAAGTTTAGTTTAGTTAGTTCAAGGAAATAAGTCAGCAAGTAAATTAACTTTCAAAAGATCTGAAAGTAAATCTCTTATTTAATCGTTGACTTAAGACTCAAATGGATCAATTCTAATAAATAATATTTATAGTCACATCTTTGTTGTCAACTTCATTGTTTACACGAACCGACTAATTTTAGTTATTTCGAAGATCAGACTGAATTATGGTGGAAAAATTTGCATTGCATAAAGGTTTATTTCTATATAGCCTATCATTTTGACTTGTTGTCATTGCGCGCCGCCTTATCAGCCCGAGAAGTGTTTAATCTATAAGACGGCGCTTGAACATATAGACAAAACAAGCGGACAGCCGGATGGTCAGACGGACACTCCAGGCTGTCTGCCAATTGCCGGTCTAAACTGGGTCTAGCCAGGGTTTTCCAACTATAAATAAGACGCCCCTTCTCCTAATCTATCTAGCCACCTTCGTGCATTTTGATTGCCTTATCAACACCTGAGTCACAACAACAAACATAATTTGGGGCTGATATTAACTTAATAGCCGATGTTATATACTGTGTCAACAGGCCAACAAATTCCTAGACAATTTGCACTAGGCGTTGTTTAATTAAACGGTCGTCTGTCGGTGCTAAAGCAAAGAAATTATGGTGGGTTGGGCCTAGTACCAACGAATCTCGCAGACTCTACGGCTTATCTGGCTTATACTTTCGGGCAGGCTCTCTGTTGTGTATTTCTATAATTTATTTATGGCTTTAGTTGAAGTACTCTGGCAAAGGGTTCAAGATTTACTGAGGGAGATTACTTCAATATCATAAACAAAGCGAGGGATCTTTATCTCTTTGGGCACTTAGAAATTTATTTTGAAAAATATTCCTGAATTTGCATATGAATTTGACTATTTTACATAAAAATTATTATTTTTATTGCATTAAATTTTAGTATTTATGTATATAAATTTATAATTCCAATTTACTGTTCAAAGGGATTCATTTCTCATACTTTCAGTATAACTTTTCTTCAGTTGTTCTATCGTCTTTTAATAAATAAAAATTATTTTGTTATTCAAAAATTCAATTTTAATGTCAGAGTATTTTTAATAATATTTTCTCTTGAAAATAATATTAAATTTAATATTGTATTTATTTACGAAGCACAAATAACACATGTTGCATTTTAAAATCCTTCTTGAGGCAATCCTTATATTTTTTCAGTTATTACTTTTATTACTAGGGTATTCGATTATTCTCCTTCACCCCTCCGCTGTCCGATTTTTCTCCTGCCCTTGTGTCGCTCAGATAAACCCTGAATAATACGAATTTTCAGAGACACAGTAATGATAAGCTTGGTTAAGAAGTGCGACTTAAACTTTGGACCCTGCTATCTCCTGAGCTGTTTTTTCCTGTGACACTTTTTCAGCGATCGACGGTGATGAATCACAATGGGTGGCTACTTACAATTCTATGTACTCATTATTTTTGGCCATCACCTTATCGCCGAGAATAGCGATCGGAAAGAACGGGAGCTTTACTTTATTCCGTCTGTTTGTGCCGAAAATTCACACACGCACCTCACGATTATCAACCGAAAAGCGAATTCTGCGATAGCCGACGAATATTGGGGAAACAATAAAAAGTGAACGTGCGTTGTTCCGTTTTATTATTTGATTCTAATCTGTTCGGATCTCGGATTCGGTAGAGTTAGTTTTCGGGTGTTTTTCCGTATTTTATTGTATTTGTCTTTGCAATATTTATTCCACGCGACCCGACGACTCGACTGCGAGCCCCGGCGATTGCAGACTAACTAAACTCTGCCGATCTTCAAACTCAAGCAGCTGCGCTCGCTTAACCCTCTGCTGCCGATTCCAATTCTGCCGGCGTCGCTGTCGGCATTAAACGCCAGCGCCGACACTCAGAGAAATGCCAAGAGGAACGACTTTGAAGAAAGGAAAGATTGTGAGCAAATTAGGCCGATAAGAGGCGGTATATACTTGTATTTTTACATAAAGGGAGATTTAATAGTAATTTGCGTTAACAAGAAATAAAAATATTATTAAATAGATTATTTTGATCTTAAAAAAAATTAATTTTCCGTTGATTTGTATGAAAAACATGTAGATTGACAAATAAATTCATATTTTTAAAGAGCATTATTTTGTTTTTAATATACATTGTATAATAATATATACATATATTATAATTAATATCGAATAAAGCCTAATTAATGTGTTTTTTTTTTCTGTGTACTAATAATGTTAGGGAACCATTTCTAGAGAGAATCGCCAGAGAGTCCCAGAGCGGGAACTTTACAAAATGTGTTTTTAAATGCCAATTTTTGCCTACTTAACTTATCGATAGCTTTGCCTCGAAAGGGGCCCCTTATCACCAGGCTCTGTTATCAAAAAAGGTGTTTACCTAACCGAAAGTGCATTTTAATGGTCCGTTACAAGATCGGGCGATAGCTGGCCATATAGACAAATCCGGTTAGATCCACTCGATGCCAAAGTCATATATTCGTTAATGGCGTTTTGACAGGCATTTATCTGGCATTAAGTCAAATCAAACAAGTGTTCTCTTTGCCACTTTTGGTTAATCATATATCGCTGATTTTTTTTGGAATTTTTTTTATATTTTCGACGTTGACGGTGTGCCTAGGCTATTGTTTTGTTGACTAATGAATATCCACAAACATTTTTTTTTATCAAAACACATTCCGCCCGTCCCTGTGTGCGTGTGATATACATACAAATGTATGTAGTTGTTTATGATATGTATATTTTTTTTTGTGTTTTGTCTTCGCTTTTCTCGATGACGAAAATAAACAATAGCAGAAATACGTTAAATTTGGTGGGGGAGCCCTTGAAAAATGAATGTAGGGCATTGGATGTCAAACAAAAACAAAATATATCTTGTTTTGGTCAAAGTAGGAAGTGGTGGAATTTTTATTTGAAAGGCAAGCGACTCTGGTTATGGTTGGTAAGTAGTTAAGAATGATTAGTCAAAACAATTGTGAGATTTTTCATCAAATTTGTCTTCTTACAAAACTAATATGCATAGAAATAAGAGTCTTTCCCTTTTCGTTATAAAAAGAAATTAATTCATTTGTATATTAAAGCAAAATAGGAAGATCATAATAAGCCCTTTTCATATTTTTATTAAGTTTTTAATTGTCCTCATATAAAATGGTTGAATAAATAAAACGGTTGTATTTATAAATATAATGAATATGTTTCGTATTCTGCCAAGCATTTGCTTCTATTATTATTACTATTCTAAACAATTCATAATTATGTAAATATTTTTATTTGCAATTAATTATTGATGTCCTTAGCTTGCTGCCTTAGCATTTTTATTATAAAACTTTTCCGAACCGTTTTGGTCGCTTTTAAAGTGCGCTTTAAAACGTATTCGGCCTCAGAATGTCTGGCGCCTTTAAAAACGACTCACAATTTGCTGACTCATAAAATCCATAATTATTTATTCAAATTTATGCAGTGACCGAGCAAACTAAACTGTTTTTTCAGCAAAACACGAAATCAAAACAAACGCGACAAAAACACTTAAATTCAAACGAATTATGAAGTAAAAGACTTTTGCGTGTCTGTAAAACTAGAAATTATTTTAATTTGATTTGCAAGTGACTTGTTGTGGATGCTAATGTTTCTGATGCTGCTAATGTTAGTGTTAGTGTTGGCCAGGTTTGTTGGTAGTGGAAATGTGGTATCAAAACGTCTACAGCAACTGCAAGCCGAATCGTACCGGTTAGAACCGGTAGGAGGCAATCGGTACAGGTTCAGGTTTCGCAGCGACACTGGGAGCGAGATGTTTGCTATTTCGTGATAAAGGGGAATTTCTGTGACTTAATATTCTCTTTTCCTAAATTTGATTTAATCTCCTGTGCCGGGATTCAGTCGCCTCCCCCTCCGACGCCTGTGAAAACAAAACAACACTGAAATTGTCATCAAAATACATCCGAAATAATTATTTTCTGTTTTTTATTTGCCTGTTTGTTAAGATCCTAAAGCGAATTCTGCTGAATCGAGTTGACGCAAACTGAGTCTGGCCGATTCGATTCGGATTTCATTGTTAATAAATCTATTTTCCTGCCGTAGCCACAATTAATAACAATTAGCACAATAATATCGAACTTAACTCTGAATGAATCGAAAGATGATTTGAGGTTAAGCGAGTTTCGTTCCATTGACAAGGCCAAGAATCAGCCAAGATTCGGATCAGACATCGCCCGAAAATGATATCACGATTTCTTCCGATCTTCGGCTTCAAATTTTGACGTCAATTTAGCGGACGGACACGTTTTCCATTTAATCTTGTTTTTTAAACTGACTGCACTTGAAAAACAGCGAAACGAATTAATCATCGTCAGCGGAACGTCATGGACAAGATTTGGTCTTATTTTTCAGGGTCCGTTCCTATCAGGGATCCACTCAAGTCGCCCTGACAACTAAATTGTTTAATAAACGTAACTCTTGTTGATATATTTTGATTCTTATCGACGACGGGTCGTTCGCAGCCAGTCAACGCGTCACTTTAACCACTCGAGTGCCCACTCCACTCTATTTTCGGTTTCCTTTTAATTGGCAAAAAAGCCTTATCGCCCAATATTCCTGGTCTAGATTCGTGTCATATATAGTAATATACAGGCAGAGTCTTATTTACTTGATGGCTTTATGATCACACGAATTTTGTTTGACACCCTTCCGCCAAGATTTTTATGAACACTCAAATGTAAGCCTAAATATGTATTAATCACAAGGTTTTTTCTTTAGAAATAAGTGTGACTTTAATGCCTCGAGTTTGTTTATATATTTTTGTGGCACATTGTTTGCTTTCTTCGTTAGCCAAGTTTATAGGGGGGTTTTTTATGATCTTTGAATTGCCAAAAGTTAAATATCAGAGAAATACAGCATTCATGATGAGTTGAACAATGTTTATGAGTATATTCTCAGTTGGTTTTGGCAATAAAAACTATAAATGTATAAATAAAAACTTATTTATAAAGATTAACTTGAAATGGTCTAATTAAATAAATGTAACCTATGATTAAAATTTTCATAATTTAAAGGTGTATATATTTCGTATTTCATTTTTCTTTCTAACAAAAGCCTCACAAATGTCTTGCTCGGTTATTGTAACAATTGTATGAATTCGACATCGTATTTGGGTCGAATATTTTTTGTATTCCTAACCAGGATTCCCGCTTAATCCTGGCCTAAGCCTTTCCTTTATTTTGTTGGAATTTTCATGTATTGCCACAAAACCTTTTTCGGTTTTTTCCCCACATTTCCGACCCACACACTGTAGACCCTCTATGAGCTCATTTCCTAAGCCCGGAAGGACCACAAAACAAAAATCAAGGTCATTCGAGTTATAAATTCCTTAAGGAAAAAATATCTAACAGTTCACACATGCCTTTGGGTAGAGTAGCTTCCTATCTCTGGTAGTGTCATGGCTGCTTTTAGTGTCGTCTCTTGTTTTACTACCCCTCCAATTAGAGCCAAGAATAGGGTTCTTGGATGGCCATGAGTCGTGTGAAAATGCTCTGACTTTGGCTGATGTCTGATGTCATTCTGGCAATTTGATTCCGTTTTTATTGTCTTCCAGGGTCAAGTTTGAAACAAAGGGAAAGGGAGCTAGCTGCAAAGTGCGATATTGTTGTCAGCTTTATGGCTATATGCACAGCGAAGTAAAATTATATTCAAGATTCTCACTTAAATTTCACCTATAAAGAAAGTATTAGTAACTAAATTCGTAGTAAAGTCCAAAAAAGATAGTAGCCAATCAGCTCGCTTGGAATTTGTTATTACTTTTCGTGTAGAACACTTTTCGCAGTCCACTTGGAGCTGTGATATTTGCCAAAGAAATTTGCAATTAGTTGGGAAAATGTTAAATGCTGCAAAAAGGTGTAATCGAAAGCGCGGGGGCCGGGGCACAGGTGCGATTTGGGACTCGAGGTAACATGGCGTGTGCCGTTTTGAGAGACATCCGCTGCACGCGGAAGTGACACACATTACAGGGGGCGGTGTTGGGTGCGGCGAAAGGGTTCAGGGGCTGTGTAAAATGCGACAAATGGGGGCTGGGGAAATGGGATCAATGTCCGCCAATGAAGCGAGAATGAGGCAAGCAAAACAGAGAATCCAGAGCGGAATCCCCAAGAGAGCCAGCAAGAGAGTCGCAGTCGCAACTCCCCCAGTCTCTCTCTCTTACAGATTCTCCAATTCCCTTCCTGTCTCCTCCGCTCTTTGTTATTTGTTGTGTGTATATTGTTTGCTTATCGAACGCCTCCCTCGCTTATCACAACAGACAAAGGAAACACACAAGTACAACACAGCCAACACAAAGACACTGGCGGGGGAGTATCTAATAGATACAGTACCCCCTCTTCGGCTGCTGGGCCGTTCCACCCCTCTTGGGCATCCCCATGCCGTGCACTTGACATGTTGTTGACCCAGTCTCTGGAAAAAGTCTGACAAGACATCATCTAGTAACCGCAACAAGCTAAATAGAAAGTATCTTTATCTGTCGGATAGCGCAGATCATCAGCCTTTGACCTGTGACTTTTGTCAAGGAAAACATATATTATTCACTGGATATATCAAAGTTTCAAATATATTTAATTTTTGACAGCAGCTCTTACAAACATAAAGAGAAATACACGAGTTAGCAAACACTATCCAGCGGAGACTTTTGTAATAGTAAACACTAGAATACTTTAATTTGAAATAGATACCCAAGACATCATTAATAAACCGCAGAAATTAATTTCCAACTAAGCGAAATACATTGCATCTTACAGATAAGATAGATCTACAGATTTATCACTGTTATCTTGAAATATTTTCACCTAACAAAATAGACATTTCGTGAGACACTGTGGACTAGGTAAACAGCTCGATTTAGATAGTAGATTCTATCTATAGCTCTGAGATGTGCGTGTGTAGAGATTATATTGAAATGGAAATTGCTGGCGGAATGGAAATGAGATGCGGCAGGGCCCGTTCTCCATTGTTACTTAATTGGGGGCAGTAATACTGTCTTTAAGTTGATTTTCCTAGCGATTACAATCTCTACAGATCTTTATTATGACTTGTATTGTCATTTTATTTCATTTGTGATATCTTCATTGGGGTTCTTCAATTGCATTGTGCGACTTCTATAAATAATGAATAGGAATATGTTCTTTACGAAAGGTTGAACTATACTTTAAATGTTTTTAAAGAAAACTAAAAGAAATGTGAATTAACTGAACTATATTATAAATTAATATCCAAGAAATTCCTTAAAACTAATTAATTTCGAAGAAAATCGAATTAGGTTTAACTTCCCTGCAGCCTGTTAACCGCCAACAAAGGCTTCTTTGTTTCCTTTGATCCCTACTCTTTACTACCATCACACATACGCCCTGTTGGCAGCCAACCCCTTCGAATATTCAATTTCCCTTGTTTCAGGCTCTGATGTAGCCCGTAATGGCTGTAGATTATTCAGAAACAGGACGCGCCACCCACTTTTATTCCTCCATTTACCTGCTGCTATCAGTGGCTATCACTCTGGGCAATCGGCCATGGCCGTGGATGTGTTTTAGCTGCGCCTGCTGCGGCATCCTTGATCCCTCTCCTCGGAAAACTATTGTACGCCCGAAAATCCCGTCGAAGTCCTTTGTTTTTGTAACTTTTGGGGCAAGGGGATGGAAAAACAAAGACACATTTAGATGGCACAGCGGGAAAGGGTTAATGACACCGAAAGTCACAGCAGGAAACTGAAACTGATGGGGGATTTACGCGATTTACTGATTTGTTTGCGCGAAATTAATCAGAATATACTAAAGGGCAGCGCTGTTGTTGGATATGTATAGATTTTCAGGAATGTATTTTGGGTGTATTCAGATTTTTGTGGAATATTTTCCCGGATTAATTCAGATATCCGCTGCCGTTTGAGTCGCGCGGCAGACTAATCCGGCCGGCTGGCTTTCGAGAAGTTGAGAGCTCCGAACTATAGGTTTTTCCGCTGCATCTTCCTCGGCATTTCCACTCTCTCGATTTTCCTCTCTTTTCGCTGCATTTATTTTCCCTTAGAAGAGTGCAGCTCGCTCTCTTTGGGCCCGACTCGCTCTCTTCCTTCGTCGGCTATTTAACACGTTTGCATTTGCGGCTTTCGCCGTTATTATTCCATTATGGGCACGTTGCATATTTGATGATGGCGGGCTAAGACTAAAGGCCACCTGAATGCCTGAATGCTGCGGTGGGGCGGAAAATTGGGGGCGGCAACTTGGATGGCCCATGTCAATTTAATTTTGTGGAAATTCGCTTTCGACGCACTGAATCAAGTTAATGTGTGAAGGTCTTCCGGTAGCAGCCAGCCGGCAACGGGAAGCTGCGAGTTTATTCTTGGTTTTCGCCAGAGTGCAATTCAATTAATTCTGAACGATGCATGTCCTTCCCGGAATGGCTGTTTGACATTGAATTCAATTACCCTAATGCAAACATTAATTTACTGCGATTTTTTTTAGATAAAAATGATTGGGATAGGATGACTTTTATAAATAGATTTTGGTGGTTTACGTTTGTTTTGAGTCAGGAACTCAATTGGATTTAATAAAAGAAGGCTTAGATTTCAAATTCCTATTTTTACTTATTATATAAGTCGGAACTAAAATTGATTTATTGATTGATTGTTTGTAAATTTTTGAATGTATGAAAATAATATTGTTTTCTATACATCTATAAATAAAAATATAATGAACATATGATATATAATCTTTTCTATAAACATTATTTATTAATCTCATATGGTAGCCCTTAAACTTTAATATTTTAGTGCTGCATTTTAAGCAATGAATTTGTATTAAATATATTTAATTACTTTATAAAATTGGTGTAATTTCATTTTAATTTGACGTATTTGGGGCAAAAAGTGCCGGCATGTACATGGCATTAATTTAAATTGGAGTTTTTTCATTCTGTATTGTGATTAAAGTTTATTACTTTGCGAATTACCTTTGGCAATGACTTATTTTCTGTGAGCTGATTTATTTGAAGGAAGAAATTTAAATCTCTTTTATTGCATATTCGTTTTGTATTATTTTTTTTTCGTTTATATGGAAGAGTAATTTATATTTATTTTGGTGACGAGCATAAAGATTGCTTTCATCGTAAAGTAACCACCTTTTCCAGTCCATTACAAATTTATGAGGGGTTTTAAAAGCATTTTTCATTTTCACCCACATATTAAACCCTTGTCCTTCTCCTGCACTTTTTTCGTGTGAAAATTGTTGGATTTTTCAATTTTCCCGGGAACCCATCCTTTTCAATTTATTTTCAACATTTAAACGGGTCCCCATTTCGATGGAAACTCTATCGCGCCCAACGGATATGGAAACATTTTAACTGTTTTGTAACCGACCACGTGCATTCTACTTATGGGAGGAAAATGTCATTAAATAGGGAATATAGAGGAAAATGGGGCAAAGCAAGAGAAAGAGACGACTCGTGTCAAGTGTAAATGAAATTTTCAATTTTGCCGTGTAGGCAAAAATCAGCAAATGAAAGCAAAATGTTGCCGTTGTTGATATTGATTTTTTGTTTTCCCCGCTTATGTGGTTAAATAGTGTCACATGAGAGGGATGGTTTCGAGGGGGAATGTAGGGTCGGATACGCGAGAGCCCCTCTCTGTGTGTTTGGCATTCTGTGGGTAAGGTCGCCTTGCGAAATGGACAGGAAATCGAGGAACTTAGTCAACAAGCAGAAAGACAATTTCTTAAAGGAATCTTTTTTTTAAGATCCGTTTAAATAAAATCATTGTATTTGTATTTGACAAATTTTAACTTTTACCCAAACTTTGCCCATAGAAAAAGATTATTTTGAGCAAATACTTGTTTGTTGTTTAATAGAATCCACTGTATTCGCTTACAAGACACTACTTGCACTCATGCACTAACGCACCTCTCGTAAATGCTCTCGACCAACACTGAGCTATTAAAACAGACACCGTCTAAATATAGCCAAGGACTGATAGTCCTTGCATGAGCATCAATTTGGCTAAAGCATGCAAGGAAGCTCATAAAACATGCATGATATCTTCCTATCGATGAGTGCGTTTCATGGCTTTTTCCAACACTGCCCACCTGGTATTTGCCATTCACCTCGAAACACAATCCGTTGCAACTGTACATATTGAATGAGGAATTTTTATTGAACATTTTGATTGAGTTTCAACTGACAGAGATAGGTGCCCGAAAGGAGAAATGTAAATATAATTTGGCTCGACAAGCTCTGAAATCCCCAGTGACATGCGACAATTCAATTGAACCTTATTTACATATTCATAACGGTAGGCAAACAAATGTAAATATGCATTGCCATATGGCAGAAAATAAAGTACAGTCGAGTGCTCTTCAGCTGAATCCGATATACATTTTGGGAACTAATATACAAATCTAGAGTGGGTCTAGAGGGTTTAACATTTTTTTAAGCATGGTTTTTAACGAAATTTAATTAAGTTTCATGATTAAATAAATTCCAGCTTGCTAAAATACCAAAGTTATCTTTTGGTAATGTAAGCATTTTAAGCCTGGCTCAACAAAACATGTTTAAAAAAAGTTTTTAAGTACCACCCTTTTTTATATGCAACTTAAAGCTGTATATTTATAAAATGTAGATCTTAAAGACATGGGTAAAGCTCTTCATGCTTGCTTACATTTGAACAAGCTACCTTACGAATATATATTGCATCATAAAAAACACATAAAAGCCACTTGAACCCTTGGGTTAACTTTTCCTTATTGAAAATACATCAAACAAGAGGGCTGAAATTAGGTTGGGTTGATTACCCAACGTTGGACAAGAAAAAAGTTGAACAAGTTTCCATGGTTTAGTTAGCCAAAGTTTCCTGACGATTACATGCATTTTATTGTACCAACAGTTATTACATTTCCTTAAATTTATTTGGTAAGAAAGTATACAGTAATCCATTAAGCAGGTAACCGACATGGTTTTGTTAATCCCCAACAGATGACAGAATTTATTGCAGGTATGCCACAAAATAGGTTCGGTTTTGACAGAAATTATATTTACTTTTCCTTTTTACGCTGGAATTATATCGAACAAGACGAAGCCTGTCCTCGTCTCCTCCTTTTTCACTGGGATTTCCATATCCCATTAGCCATCAGCAGGATACACTTAAAGGACACGCGCTGTCACTTGACGATGTACCTGTCGCGAGTGTTATTATACTCATTCCTGCACTTGGAATTCAGGTCGAGTGCTCGGTCTCGGCCTCCATTGCCACCCGGGGGCCAACCATCCGTGCTAATTATAAGACCTGGGGTTCGTTGGCTTAAGGTGGCTTACATCTTAAATGAATGGGATTAGCCGCCAGCTTCTATTCGGGGTCTTGTTTTTGAATCGATTTCAGCCAAGGTTGCGTTATCGATATCGAAATGCCGAGATACATATGTAGATAGCAGTTTAATGTGGGTACAGTCATGGAAATATTCATCGATTATGTGACAACATTTGGGGCTTTTATTTAGCGGCAATGTTCTCTGGGCTTTCCTTTGCCCTTCGTTTCACTTTGTGTGTGTAATCTATTGAACGTTTTCTCGCTATTTTGTTCGCTTTTCCTATTATGTAAAATAGTTGTACGAACGGGGAACAGCGCTGTAGGAATATGTAGAAGGCCCAGGCTAATGGTCATCAGCTCACATGTTTGGTTTGCCAGTCGGCGGGGCGGCGATTAAACTTTGACTGTGACTTGTTTGCTTAGTTGGCCGGCAAGAGTGTTTAACGGGCAGCTATATAATATTAGAGGTGTGTTCCACGAAAATCCGAGGTTAGTATATTGGCTAATTTAATGACTTTCTATTGCCTGGAATAAGCCTTGAGTCATCAGCAAAGTTGCTTGCCTGTTTTCGTTGGAGTGCAAGGCGGGTTTTTATTTATTTGTTGATCAATATTTGCAGATAACACTGTTGGTAAATAGATCCATCATTTCCCTGTATTGGAATGTGGGTTCTATTCGCTCGAACACATGTATATTGCAAGCTGAAGAAGCTAAAGATAGTGGTATGTGTATTTTTGTTATTAAACAATTAACTAACAGAATTATGAGAAAACATTGTTTTTCCTTGTCAAGAAGTTCTTTAATCTTAGTAAGTATCAGGCATTTATTTCGGAAGTTTACATGAAATACCGCTGGGCATTTTTCCTAGGTAAGTAATGAGGTCTTTATTAATTTTGATTCCTTTTAAGCTAATATTTATTAATACATCGCTGCTCTGGTTTATAAATTAAAAAAAAAAAAAGCCGTATAAACTAAACTAAAAACAAATAAAACTGGACAAGAACTCTTATTTTGGCAATTTATAAAAGGAATTAACAAAAAAATAACATAAAGATGTATAATATAAAAGAATACCTCGATTGAACTGATGTATAGTATGCAGTCAGTACAATTTTTCGATCTACTCTTAAGATTTTGTGATTATATTAATTTCGAATCTACCTGTACGTTTATAAGTTGTAATATTTGGATTGTTTTCTTTGCCAACATAAATTGGCTTCCTCTAGCTGCTTTCTTTTACCCTCCAGAATTTTGGCTATGCTGCCAAAAATGTCGTTTTGGTTAAGTGACAACTGACCCGCTTTTTATTCCTTGGCACTCGATACAATCACAACAAGCTTAAGTCGGTCAAAAGCTAATCACAGCTAACGACTAAAACCTCCCATTTCTCACCCGCAAAACCTTCGATCGAAATTCAAATCTGGCCAAAAATCCAACTTGGAATGACAAGCTTGCAGAAGGATTCCCACAGAGAAGTTGAGGCTGATTTTCTAGCATCCAAGGGGATGCATAGAATAAGTTACTTACCGCTGTGAGGGGATGCGGGCGAGGAAAGGACAACGAAGTGCTGGAGGGGCGGAGGAAGCCCTCGATGAGGCTGGGGCTGCCTACTGACCCAGTTACCGTTACAGTTAGTTACTGTCACAGTTTTCAGCTTACTGTAGCGCCAATATACTTGCGACCTCTTAAATGCTCGTTACAGGTTGGATTACTTTATTTTTTATTTAATATTTTAAATAGATGGGTTCTTTTTGGCAGTGTTTGGTTTGGTGGAGTCCTCGGAGATTGATTGATTGGGTTATTTTTAAATTCTTTATCGATTTACACCTTGGCGGTTTGCAGAGCTCATTAGCGCCAGGTAAGAGTCCAGCATTTACTATTTATTTAACTTTTAACGAACATAAGCTAATTTTTGGCTCAGTAGAACTGCGTATTTCTTGTTGGTTATTTATGACTTAAATGCACATTTTGGGGAAATTGAACTACTCTTCACAAAATTATTATACTTTTTAGGTGGTTTTGAACAATTGATATCGTTTTGTTGGCTTAATTGGCTTGGTTAGGGTTTTCCGAATCGAGGTTTTACTTTACTATTTTTATTATATTTTTTTTTGGTTTTTCCGTTTTGCAGTTTTCGGCCGCACAACGTGAGAAAAGCGGGTGAAAAGCGAGAAAAACACGTCCGCACTGGGCGAAGAGCCAGGAGAACCTGAAAATCAGTATCCAACAAGCGGGGCGAATTCGGCTAGCGCCCCATCTCCCTCTCTCGCACTCTCTCGGTCTCGCTTCTGCACACCCCCGCCGCTGTTGGAGCTTTCCCTCTACCGTGCTTTTGGCTCTCTTCCAGCCCCCCAAAACGCTCTTTGCCGCTCTCTGGGCGCCGTCGCCTTCGCCATCGTATCCTGCCTGTGACATTTACAATGTCAGCCTCCTGTCAGGATCCCAATTCGCCGCGGCGAGAGGGAAAGAGAGCCGGAGAGCGATGGCTTGGGGCCCCGACTAATTTGTTTTCGGCGTTTTTTATTCGCCGGAAAACTCCTTTGGGCCCAAAGGCGCTCTTTTGATTTTTAAGCGAGGCGCTGCCGTGCGTGTTTCTGTGTTGTGCCATTCCGGCAGTCATATGTTAGCCACTCACCTGCACTTTAAAATGAAGGGAATGTGAGTGTACATAGGAAATTTATAATAGATTTATAATTAAATACGTTTATAATGGTGATTATGTGATTAAAACTGTTAATAATATAAATTGTATTATAAATATAAGATTTATTTATTTTAGTTGAATTTTGTATAGACTTTTAGTTATTTTTATTTCTAATTGTAGTTGATAATAATGTAAAAGCTTTACAAAAATTTTAAATTCAATTCTTTTATCTCGTTATAAAGGTTGTCGAGCTTTTCTATAATAAATTTAAGCAACTTTAAAACCAAATTCCTTGTTACCCTTAAGCCCGCTCACATAATTAATCGATATTTCATATTCCTATTCATCCCATTTTTTCCTGGAATACTCACACTTAACTATAGTTTTCCTCTAGTTTTGGGATGTTGCTTGTTAGCCTGAAACAATTAAAAGCTTGTATTTCTCAATCCATTCATGTGTGGGCTGCGATTTTGTGAAAAGCACGCGTAACACGATTCTAACACTAAGAAAAAAAATGTATGAGAAATAGGAAACAAAATTGTACATATTGTTTAGGTTTTGTTGAAGTAGAAGTGGAGCTAAGAGAATTGTTAATCTTTCTGTATAATTTTGTAATATATATTTATTGCTGGTTGTGCTGGGATTTTCATTCTTCTATTCTTTTTCCGATACATGTATTACTTTCGCTTAGTGTTTTGAGTAAATTCGTGAAAGTTTAGGTTAAATAGGATCCCAAAACAGGGCCGACTTACCATCACGATGGGGCTGAGTGGGTGGCCGCCACAATACACCCTTCAGCGGGACATCAGGTGGCCATGGCCCGCTCATGGGTTTGTCATTACGGGCGCGTGCCTTTTGGCCGGCAAATTGAGCCACGGCTATGACTGATAAGTGGCTATTGGCAAGGCAATGCTGCTCCCCATGCCCAACTCTGTGCTGACTGCTGCCCCAACCGAAAGGCAATTGCTTTATAATTCAATTGCTGACGTCGTCGCTACTTCAAGATCAAAGAGGTTCCCTAATTATCCAGCTCTTGATTGATGGTTAGGCTTTGGTTTATGCTTTTCTTTTGCTTCGTGGTGCACTCGTTTATTTGGTGGTTAACTGGTTACTGTGTGCCTGTGGTGCTACTTGACTAACTTATGGATTTGGTTAATTAGGTGAAAAAGTGCGAGGATGCGGTTGCTTGTGGATAGTCCCCATGCTGTTCCCTTCTCTCTCCGTAAAGGGGGTGACCGTGCTCCAGCTCGCAGGGATCCAAGCTTCTCCCTTGTGGTGGCCATGGCCTTTCCTCATGCAATATATTCTCCTCCTCGTCCTCCTGTTGTTGATGCTCGTAATCCGTGGGGCGTGCAATGGATGGACGCTGTCTCTCCACTGGAACTGCAGTAAGACTTCCAAGATTTCTCTCGGATCTAAGTCTTCGTGGATTTTGATTTCTCTGACCTAAGCCCACCGGCCTCATATCCCAATATGGCTGTGGCTGAGTAGGATTCCTCGAGTGATGATGATCAACTTCGTCGCTGCAATCCAGTCCCCGCACTATGTTGTTCATATAGATCGAGGGCGGAATACGTTTCCTGTACCTGGTCCTCGGTCTGGGTATTATTTGCTTATTGGTCACAAAATAGTCCCTCTGCGGGGGTCCGATCGGGTTTGTTCGATGATGTGGCTTATCAAAGTTGCCTTCATACAGAATAGGCTCCACATAGTTTTTCACAGGCTTCCGGTTACGGTAAGGTGTGTGAGATCTTGTTGGATCTACAGGATATCGGTTGATATTATTTGATTTTAGTTAGTAAGTAATATTAAAAAGTAAAAAGACATGATATTGCCTTTATTATATGAATATAAACTATACAAATATATACTTACGACGGGAATGGGATCTCGCTGGCACAACCTGGGGACACAAATTAGTGTCTTGTTCTTCGGTGTCGTCCCACGGATTCTCTTTGGAGAAAACATCCTTATTAACATACCGATCAGAAGCATAATGGTCTTGTTCTTCAGTGTCGTCGCACGGGTCCTCCATGGAAAATACACCTTTATTGTCAGACCGATCAGAAGCATTGGTTTTATGTTCTTCAGTGGCATCACATGGTTCCTCTTTGGAGAAAACACCTTTATTTTCAGAGCGGTCTAAAGCTGTTAGTTAGTAGTTAATTATATAATTATATATATTTTAAATATTTAAAAACTTGCCCAACTTACCCTCACCTTCGGCATCTTCACTTTCTGTGGTTTCCGGCAGCTTGGTGGTCTCCACTTCGTCTTCACTACTGTCTTCGGTGGTGGTTTCCGGTTTGGAAGTGCTTGTTGCAACAGTAGTCATCGTGGTGGGCATGACCGTAGTGGTTTTGTCTTCCGCTTGGAGCCTCAATTCCGCGGCTTCGGTGGTCAGAATTACTTGAATCACCTCGCTGGGCTGGGTGGCGCCATCTAGCTTGATCTTCGGCGGATCGGGGACTTTCGGCGTTCCCTTCCGCGTTCCTTTCGCTGTTCCCTTCTGGGTTTCTTTTGGCGTTCCTCTCTGGTCTCCCTTACGATTCCTTCTCCTGAACTGTGCGGCTTTATAGCGTTTTAATTGATTTTCAGTAAGTGGTCTTTGGGTGGATGTCGTTGTTGTTGTTGAATCTTGTGGTGTTTTGGTTTCCTGTTCTGATTGGATAGTTGTTGGTTGTTCTGTCGTTGATGAGGTGGTTTCCTTCGGTGTGGATGTCATTTCCAAAGTTGTGGTTTCCGTCGTTGTTGAAGTTGTTGAAGATGTCGTTGATGGTGTCGTTGATGGTGTCGATGATGGTGTCGTTGATGGTCTCGTTGATGGTGTCGTTGTTGTGGAATTCGGCTTGGGCTTTCTCTTTTTGGGAACTAATTTTATGATTTTAATAATTTTTGAGTTTGGTTCATGTGTTGGACATATTGGTGAACTTGTTGTTGAATTGATTGGCGATGCTGGTGTAGAACATATTATTGTTGAATTTTCCGGAGAACATTCTGGTGTGATTTTGGTATGGTTTGATATGGGCAAAACTTTTATTTTACCCTTGCACTTTTTTTGTTGTTTTATATATTCCTCTAGGAAAGAGAATTTGGCGCATGGATCCCCTGTAGGGAGCGGTGTGTCCCGACTTAATATTGTCATAAAACAAGGATGGGACGTAGCTAACTTCTTTGCCAATCCGGGCTCGTAGGGGCCCGGAGGATCCAGACAATCCTCGCTCTCTTCATAATCATCATAGTTGATGGGACTGAACTGACTGTGCTCCTCCGATCCGCTCTCATCACATCCTATTGATGCAGCTTCCATTAGGGATATGTCTTTGTCATCGCAACCAATGGAGGCCATTGGCAATACTGAGATATCCCTTTGCTCCCGGCCATTGCTGGGATATCCTTCGGCATCCCTCAGCATCATTTCCAGCAGTTGAATCTCCAACGGCGACCTAGATGAGGATTGGGGCATTAGTGCATTAATTCTGTTCCATAAGCTCTAGCAACTCACCCATAAACTGAAGGTCCGAAGAGTAGCACCCACAACCAGAGCAGCAGCCAAATCATCATCGGTGGAGTGGTTGGGCCGATGGTTTCCATGGAAATGTTGCCCAAACCCGTTCGACACTTGGCTTTTGTTGAGTTCACGTATCTGTCGGATGCAGAACGTTGCGCTCTCACCTTCTGGCAATTGAGACATCATTCTTTCAGATCTGTGAGCCACCCACCCAACACCCCTGCCCCGAAAGTAAATCATAGTTCTATAGCTTTGCGGTCAGCTTTCTCATTAGACTTCTCCCATCCGTCTGGGCGGCGTCTTGGTTTCTCTGCTTTTGTTTTCACTTTCGTTCACTACGTGACCTGTGCTGAGTTCGGCATTTTTTTACTTTTATTTACCGTTTCGTTCATACTTCGTTGTCGTGTGGGATACCGTGTAAGTGTTAGGGGATATAAGGTAGTCTAAAATTAAAATATCTCATAAATCACCAGATAAGTAGCCTTTAAATGTGCAGTTGAATACGGCATGAATATATAAAAGACTCGAAAATAAAGACTTCATTTTATATGCGTAGAGACATTTGAATTTCTTTTATATTAAAAGCATTTAGTACATTTATTCTAGGGAATGCTTTTTGATTGGGTATCCCTAAGTCATCTCTCTACTAATTTTTTTGCCTTCGTTCTTGACTCGTATTTTTATTTACCTAATTTATTTAATTTATTATTGTTACCATTTGATCCAACGTCTCGTTCGTCTTGTTTCCGTTTTATGCTAATTACTTTTATTGTCGCTTTCGTGGGGGCGTAAAAAACCCGAATCGTGGCCAGAAGGGGAGGGAACCCATGGCACCATGGGGTCTGGCTACCAAGTAATTAATACCCATCAAATGCTTGTGGTTTCTGTCCGAAGCACAAAGAATTTGCTGATATTCTTCGCTCGTTCTGGCTTCGAAAAACATCTGTACAATTAGAAAAGCAGTTGCCAACTGCCTGCAATTAAGGCAATAAAATATCATAGATTTAAGGATGCAGTTTAAGGAAATATGCACAAACCGTTTTCTGACTTCTC
The DNA here is from genome assembly GCA_008042475.1 of Drosophila kanapiae. Taxonomy (NCBI): domain Eukaryota; kingdom Metazoa; phylum Arthropoda; class Insecta; order Diptera; family Drosophilidae; genus Drosophila; species Drosophila kanapiae. Next base: position 306,564 of record VNJM01001466.1, read on the forward strand.
AGATTTGGAGTATTGAATTTTAGCTATTAAATTACCATTTATTCTAACAGTTCGTGACAATTGTTGGGGGAAAGTTTGGTTCCGAGATGACTGACAAAAGTGAAAAATACAACTTTCTCTAGTTGTTGTAATAGTATACCAACGAGGAAGTTATCAGGTTTCGTTTTGATTTTGGCTTTTCTCATACGAAATAAATTTTGGCAGTTTTCTTTGCAAATTTAAATCATACAAATTTCCCTAAGCAGGAAATCAGCAAATACACAGGTCTTATAAATTATGTAATATATTATGTTAGCTACATATACGAAATATTTGCAACTGCCAAACATTCCCTTCGGGGAACACTTGAAATAAATGTAAAAAAAATCGTCCCTACCTCCTTAACTTTTCGACCTTGTTTCCGCCACATTCCAAAATGTCAGCAAGGAAAAATACGTGTTTAGGGAATGAGCTTAGGGCGGCTTTCGGGGCTTGTCATTACCAAATGGCATTCGCGTGTAATTTTTCTTGTCTTTCTGGCGGAATCTTCACGATTTTCCAGCTGTTTTATGGACAAAATCTAAACTCACTCGAGGCGTTTGTTCTCAATCAATATTTGCCCGCAAGCAAAACATTTTCCAATCAAATAACGACCACAAAGTCTGAAGTTTACATGGCAAATATTGTTTTTCAAGAGCGCATATTAAATGGAGACCGCGTTGCTGCTATCTCCAAAAAGGTTTGCCCTTTTTACCCGGTTATCTGAGTTATCCTTGTTATTCACAACATGCAACAGTTTTTCGGGACTCAACACGCAACACTAGCTAAATAATGTTGACAGAGGCGTATCAAAGTCGCAGTTGGTAGAAGGGAAAAGAGGTTCCAGGACATGAGACATGACAGATGGCTCAAATGGCTCAAAGGCGACAAAATAATATAGCAAATAAAAGACAGTAGTCATTTCAAGACAAGATTTATATATTACAACATTTTTATTGCGCGATTTGCATTTTATTTAGTGTTTTAATAATAAATATTCAAGTTTTTGTTGGTAATTTTTTATATCCAAGAATAGGTGGAAATTCAAAAATAAAAATGTATCTTCAGCAAGTTATTTTTATATATTTTTAAGTTATCGATTTCCTATTAATTATCCCACATAGATCTTAGAGCCTAGGTTTATGTTGTTTGGAAATAGGGCTTAGAAATGACAAGATACATTGGCATCTCCTATCGAGGTTCGACTGTACGCACAACTCAATTTGTTAAAGAGTGCTCCAGAGCAGTATCTGAGGTCTTTCTATCTTTTCGGTGGGGTTAGGTTAGGTGGCTTTGGGGTCTCTGTCTCGGGGCTTCGGTTACGGCTTGGGTCTCAGTCTCTGTCTCGTGCTAAGCAATGTCGCGTGGACATCGTGAGCCGTCAATTTAACAATTGATAAAACCAGTTATCTAACACTTGAGGTTGTTTTTGCTTACTTCGGTTCTGTCGGGTTTGAAGCTGTTGAAACGGCCTCAGGTGGGACACTGACACTGATACCGAGCGATCAATGTAACCGACCGAAAGTTGATAAGAGTTTGCCATTTAGCCATTGGCCATGATGCCATGCCGCCTTTAATAACGTGATGAATCGAACTGTTTTATAGCGGCAGTACGTTAATTGCCCAAATGTTTGCATGCGTGCATATAGCACTGATGTTTACTGAACATCTAAGTGTCTCGGTGAAGAACTGTATTGCAAGGGTACAGATATATAGTAAGTCAACAGGAAACTCACTAATTAAATAAATAAATTAACTGTGGCTCACTAAAAAAACGCATGCTAATCAGGGATTTATTTATTTATAAGTGTATTTATTATTTGATCACATGTTTGATACACAAGAGAATTGTTTTATTTAATTTATTAGTAAAGGTATTTTGGAACTTACAAGTTATGTATTTCCTGGTGTTTTTTTTTTAAGTTTGTAAATAAGAATGTTATTTTGAAAGTACATTAAATACTTTACAAATTTCGATAAATTGGTTTGTCTTTATTTATTTAAGATGCTCGTTCAGACTTTGAAATGTTTTCCAGTTTTTAGTTTTTTTAAAAAGGCTATTTTAAAAGTTAATACATCCGGTTATATGTGATATTACTTTAGTTTGTTTTGCAATAACTTGAAACCATATTAAAAAATACAATAAGTAATTAATTGACTCAATTGGGACCACCTCCAAATAGTTACTAACAAAATGTAATTAACTTTTATTAATGTTATTTGATTAATTTAAAAATATTTATTTTGATTGCCTCTAAACTTTGGCAGAGGTGTTAAACCGAAATTTAAGAAATTACTTTTTACACGCCGATTGTTGAAGTTACATATTTTCTACATGTTACCTTACATAAGTTTATAGAGCGTTCTATAAACGGTTCGAGTCACGGCTATGTTTTCATCATGTGTTTTGCTTTCAGCGTTTAAAAACGCGCCAGAAACGCAGTCTCGAAAAACCGCTCAAAAAGCAGTAACATTTTGAAGTTCCATCCGATTTTTTAATTTTGTAACCCCCCCACATTGATAAACAGACGTCGGTTTTTATTTTTATGTGAAACTTTTTATTTCATTTCAGTTTTGTATTTTTTTTTTTGGTTTGTTTTGTATGTTTAAATACTTATTAAAATTGTTTTTGTTTTTCATTTTTCGATTTTGTTGTTGCTGTGTGTGTGTTGTTAGCGTCTGCTTTTATCTGTTGTTCTTTGTGTGTGTGTGCTTGTGTTTTTTTGTTGATTTTCTTTTGGTTGCTAAATATGTTTTGCGATTTTTTTTTTCGATTTTTTTTGTATTCCTTTGCGACGGTAGCTAATGTTTACTTTATAGTAATTACATATATAGAAAGATGCATGTATGCGCTTGTCTGTGTGTGTGTGAGTATGTAATGTTTGGGTGAGAGTTTCAGAGAGTTTTCTATCGTTTTGCATATCATTTCGTTCATTATTCTTATATCATTTCAATAATATTTCGTTTGCATTTGTTGCTTAGTTAGGAATGGAAAAAAATTACAAGCCATAAATCGATGGTAGAAAAAAACTTTACAAATTACATTTTTAAAGAGAGCTCGACGGCGACGGAGATGAGGAAAGAAAGTGACAGCGCCAGAGACGGGGAGAAAGAGGCAGAGAGATACAGAGAGAGAGAGAGAGAGAAGGAAAGAAAGATGTCGCTCCGTCTATTTACAAAAGTATTTATTCTCGTAACGCTGACAGTAGTCGCAGATCAGCTGACAGCATCGGCCATTGTTGAAACGACATCGGCACTTCTCCACGTGCTTGAACTCCTTGGTGGTGTAGCCACGCCCACAGCACAGGGTCCCACAGTTGTCCGGATGCAGGCATTGGCGATCCTTGGTGCTCCCGCAGAAGTTGGGCGAGGTGTCCAGATAGTACAGTGTCGTGTATTGCGATTGTTGGGGCTGCAAACGGATATATATTGTATTATTCCAGATCAATGCTATTTGCTAAATATTTGAAAACTCACTTTCTTGCGTCGCTGCTTTGGCTTTTTCATGCGACTCGAGGAAGCCTGTCGCATGGAACGCTGGTTGGGCGCCTTGCGGATGGCCTCGTTGTACTTTTTCCTCAAAAGCGTCGCCGTGGCATTGAAGTCGGCCATCTTCTTCCAGCAGGTCTTCATTGAACAGGAGCCGGAGACGCCGTGGCACTTGCACTTGTCCATCATCAGCGAGGAAACGGTCTCGATGCCGACCTAAATATTATAAAAAATGTATCTTATAAATATATTCAGGAATATATTCATAGCCTTTTTCAAGGGATGTACATATATTCGGGAGGAAAAACCAGATAAGATAAATCGACACAAACATCGCTCTCAATATCATATAGAAAATATCGAAAAATATCGTATTTAACAGGAAAATGATAGATATTATCAATAACTGTCAAAGAAATATATTATTTTATTTATTCGTATCTCTTCCCGATTGTATTGCTCCAATATGGCAAGTAGAATATCGATTTATATCTATATATCGCAAAATACAGATTTAGATATGTTATCGACTTTGGAGCCGATTTTCTATTAAGTTTCGATATATCGATATCTTTGTATTTCCAGTGTCAGGTCTCACCTCAGAGTCATGTCGCAAAATCTCGCTGACCTCGTTCCCATCGCCGCCGCGGAGTTCAAGGAAGCTGCGAGTCACCCGCTTGCCATGCTTCAGGTTATCATTGCAACCGCCCCACTGGAAGTCCTGCGCCTCCCGGTTATGCTTCTTCGGGCCGCAACTGCACTTGGTCATCCTGCCCTCGGCACAGGCCCGGGCGATCGAGTGCGTCATGGCGGCCGCTGTGAGAGCGTGCACGAAGGCCGTCTCCTTGTACAGCTTCCTGAAAATATTCCGCTTGCCAGGCGCCTCAACCGAGCAGTTCCAGCGATCGTAGCGGAACTGATCCTCACAGTGGCTGGTGGCCAAACGGCGGGCCTCGCTCAATGTGCCCGGCAGCCCTGTCTCCTTGCGGCACTGGTGGTTCTGCCGTCGGGTGGCGGGCATATACCGGCAGGGTCCGCCCACCTGGCCCTGGGACGTGAATACCGCCATTACCGTGTGCTCCGAGATGAAGTGCTCGCTGGAAGAAGCGGGAATATAAAGCATTGGGTTAGTATTTTCTGGTTTATTAATGGAAACTTATATTTTATGTTTATTTTTTAATTTAATAAATATTTTACACATATTTTAATTTTTTTTAATAACCTATATATGGGAGTATATAATATTTATTTAAATTCAAGTTATTCCTAACGAATTTTACACACATTTTACAGTATCTTAAGAGACATGCTGTGGTAATTTACCTATTCTACATTTACTATACATTTCTCCCAAAAAGTATTTTACGCCACCTAACGGATGTATTCTGTTAGGTTAACAGCACAGATGGCGCCTCAATAACTTTGTCAGACTCTTAAAAATTCAAATTAAAAATTCATTTTCTGAGTTTTCTAGAAACAAATCCAGCGGAAAAACGCTTAGAAAATGTAATGATTACCATCGGCAACCTTCAGAGATTACCAGCAAATGGTTTCCAAAACATTTAACTTTCTTATTGCCCCTGATAAAAGTGCAATCACACTCAAAACTAGAAACTTTTATTTGATTTTACCAAAAAGTTACAACATATCTCAGCGTGTGCTTTTGCTTATCAGTTTTCAGGTTCTAGGAATGGGCGGAAGGAATTTCGTTTTAATTGGTCGGCCTGCTCCATCAATTTCCAGTTATTTTGGGCGCTTCTAATGGGAACGAACGAGTGCGAGTGTTTCTATTATTTTTTTTTATTATTTCAAAAAGATGCCGCCTCACCTCACCCGCTGCTTCCTGTCCAGCCAGCATCGGTTATCATTTTGTGGCACTCTGCACTGCCCCCCTAAGGGGGGCTTATTTTTTTTTTTAGAGTATGCTGATTTGCAGGAAATCTTAAATTCCCATAAAACTTAAGTGCATCGTAAATTGGCGTATGAGTAACGAGCTCAGCATATCTGCGGCTATCGCACTATCCGAGTATCTGACTATTTCCGTCTCCGTCCTCGCCGCGAGGCAGAGATTTTCCTATACACCCGGAAAAATGTTTAAAAAGATCAAGCCAAGTTAGGAGTGAACATTTATAAAATTATCTTTAGCTTTCAAACGGGTACACTTGAACTTTTCCACGAAAAAAGATCCTACAAATAATATTTGAAATTGAAAATATTCAAGAAGATTGAATTTATATTTCCTTTTAATTTAATTTAATAAATCAAAATTTTTCTCTGTGCACGCGTGTGTTCCTCCGATTCTCCGGTTCATCGTTCTCGTGGATCTTCTCCACTTCGATCTCAACTTTCGCCACTCAGAGAAGTCTGTTAATAATATTCCATTGGGATTTGTTCCACATTTCCCGCGTACCCACTTGTTTCTATCTTTTTTTCCTTTTGTTTTTATGTGAAATTAATTTGCCACATTTTCGCCATTAATTAATTAATTGAATGTTTGAAATGTTTACAAGTTGTTTGCTTAGGCTGGCGGGTATACTTTGTGGCATTTGTTTGGATACACGAATCCGCGGCAGGGGCTGGCCAATTTTTATCTATTTATCTCCCGCTGCTTTATTTCGTTATTTGACGTAGTTTTCCAGATTGATTAAAATATCATTTGTCGATTGACGGAAAACTAGTCTGGATTGGAATTTGATTGGGTGGTCCCGCCAGCGAGTGTCTGGAAATTTTCCGGAAGTTTCTTCAATATAATTAATTGTTTTCGCCAATATATATTAAGAATATTGAGAAGTTTTTTGTTTTTCGATGAGCAAACCACAAAAAATTTACATTAATGATTAAGTAATTAGTTTTTCGATTTCTCATCTTAAGTATGTAATTTAATGTAGCATGCAGGAGTGCTCGCGTAGTTCTAGGCAGCATAAAAATTGTTAAAAAAAACGTAAACCCCAAATTATTTGTTATAAATCATTTATAATTCAACAAGAAAATCTTAATAACCTAATTTGACATATGTCGATCTATTGATCTCTGTTCGCTGAAGCTCTTTTGTGAATCCGTAATGCCCCCTGGCCAACACCCTTGAGGTCTTCAATTACGACTCAAAGTCCGTGTAAGTCGTCGTGTAAGCTTTGTATTGTTATCACATCCGATTTGGGATGTGTTGTTGCAAGTGCAGTGGAAAGCGCATTAACACAAAGCCCCCAACACACAAGGCACAACACAACAACTCCCCCTTATACCCACTTCAAGTTTGGATAATGTATGTCGCCTTAGCCATCGAAAACATTGAGGCATTACAAGCCCTAAGCTGAGAGAGAGACAGAAGGCAACTTCATAGAGAGAGATGACAATGGAATGGGAGTTAATCCTTTTGACAAAACGTTTACGGGCCAAAATGGAAAGGCAATTGGCTGGGTAACTGGCTAAAACAATTAGCCAGACAAAGGAGATTGTGTTTCAAGTCAGTGCTGCCAATTTCCTCGCAAACTCTACCTATACTTCCTCCTATCGCGCCTACTAACACCTAACCCCAACAAGCACGTGCTTGGTGTCGAAAGGGCCACTTGAGTGTACTGACCGTAGTGCATCAACGTCCAATGAAAAAAATGTTGGTTGGATTTTGTGAAGATATATCTTATGTTTTATATCTTGTAACTTTCCTGTCTTAGTTTATAATAGATTTTCACATTTTGTATGCTTTTTAGAAGAGAGAATATTAGTTATTAAAATTTCCAAGGCGTAACATTGTATGTATTTGTTATGTATTCCTGTATTTATTTCGCCAGCACTACTCCTGTGTGCACTTTAATATCTGAAGTCTTAGCTGCCAGCCAAAAGGCGAAAGAGAGAGATAGATTTGGATCTTTCAGATACACAGTAGTCGAGAGCTCTTATAATGGCCGCAGAGCAAAACAAACCGAACGGTAGAGAGTAAAGAGTTGGCGGTTAGGCCAAACAACAACACAACAAATTGATGGACGGACGGATGTGTGCCAGCAAACATATTTATATATATATATAGTATAGGTGGGTGAGTGTGTGTGTGCGAGATAGCGCCGTAAAACAAAAGTGTTGATGGATATTTTCCTTGTGCTATGATGACGCTGAAGTTGTGCGCCTCTGAGTGGTCTTTCTCTACGCCCCCGTCTTTCCTTCGCTTTTCCTCGGTTTTCCCCTGCATTTGTGGAGATTCATCAAATTTTCAGAAACGTAAAATATTCAACATACACACGCACACACAGGTACAAGGGGCTCACAAATATATAAATCCCTTTGTGCTGCGGCAAAAGCATTTTATGGACTTTACAGTTTTTAGTTGCTGCTGCTGATGCGGCCCCAAACAGCATAGCAAATGTGCAGCAGCAACAGGAGGCAAAGGAAGCCACTGCAGCAGCAGCAGCATCCAGCGATTGGAAGCTGTTCGAAAAGCACAAACAGAATACACAGAAAGAAAAATAAAGGGCTAAGGTATGGATTTAAGAAATACTATAGAATTATATTTCGGTATTTGTGGGAAGTGCTTATTTAATATGATTGTTTGTTAAATTAGCAAATGAAATAACAATGTCTGTTTATTTATATTTTATTTATATATTATTTATAATTATTATTTATATATTCCTTTTTTTAATAGAATAAATAATATAGTAACAAATTTAAAAACATTAACTCTGCCTTTTAATTAAAATCAAACTTGTTTTAATAATTTATATATTGAAAATGTTCAATTTAATTAAATACACTCCTCGGATAAAATATCAAAAACTGATATGATAAATTCTTAAGAAATTCATAAAATCTATAGAATGTATTTATTTAGTTTTATAAAAATTCTAACGTAATTCTAAAACAATTATGAAGGCGTTACAAATTAAGCTACAAGTTTGTACATTGTATACATAAAAATTATCGTTAAATTTGTTACCTCAAACATTTTTTGCATAATCTTAGACACCTTTTCAATGTGCTTGAAAACTCAAGTGGTTTCTGCATCACTCTATTATATTTATAACTACAATAATAAACAATATCCTATATTTTTTTACATTTCTCCATAACGAATATTCTGTATAAATTAGTATGCCATATTTAAAAGTATTTATCAATAAATATAATATGCCAAATCCTTTAATATTTGAATGCTTACATTTCAGGGATAAATCTATATAAAATATCTCCTTTTTAAATCTCTGAAAATATAGTATTCAAATTAATCACCCTTCCCACTTTTCCCTGTGTAAATGTGGATAAAAACTGAAATCAACACTGGCAGGCGGACATAAAATCTTTTTTAAAGTAGCATAAGCATATCGAAAGCTGAAAAATGCTCTCTCTCGTCTTGAACTTTTTTATGGACCTTTTTACCATTTGCATTTTATTGCCAAAACATAAAGGCAGCTGGCAGCCACGCACTGCCCGCCCTGGCATCCCGAATGCATTGCTTATTTTTAAAACATTTGACTTGCATTGGCCTACCACCAACTCTCCGAAGTCGATTTTCGATTTTCTTCGATTTCTTTTCTGGGTGGCTTGTTTGTTTGTTCGCTGGTCGCTCTGTTTGCGTTTCCTCTGTTTGCTTTTGGCGTAGCTGTCGCATAACTTACCAAGGCCCGAAACGTTCAATTAAAACGCAAGTGCAAATACTGTAACCCAATCGGATCGGGGAAATCGGCGGGGAAATATTGATGAACTTAGGCAAAACGCGACTCGCTCGGTTGGCTTTAATTGATGACCGGCAAATGAAGCAGAAGGCGCTGTGCTGCTCTTCTGCGATTCTCTGCTTTTCAGAGTGTTTGTGGTTTTTGTGCTTTTTGCTTCCCTGCTTCCCTGCTTGCTTGCTTGGCAAGAATGGGGCCAATGAGGCGTCATTTCTACGGGCAATTTGCTGAGAGGCAAGCAGTTCTCTCAGATACTATATGTGCACAAATAATCGTTAATAGTGGAGATCATTAAGCCGATTCGCCTCGTGAATTTTTAAGAAATATCTTCCGTTGTACACAATAAGAAAAGAAATTTAAAAATAAGCCAATAAGGGGTGTCACACAGATGCTTTGGATGTTCGGAATTAGAAGAGCTGTTGGTGGTGCTCTCATAACACACATTTTTCTTGTAAAATCATTTGTTTCCAATATTTTTCAAAAGCTTCAAAGCATTATTCCCCTTGGAAACTAAAACAGAAACTCAAAAAACTTTGGAAGAAGCCATTGGTTGCGTTTTGAAGCCATTGACAAAACATAAACGAAATTATTCTCTGTGTATGTTTGCTGTGAATCGTTAAAGAAGGTTTAATTTCGGTTGTTGTCCCATTAATTGCCATAACTCTTTTTCAATAATTCATATGGAGCCCATTTGTTTGGCTTAAGAGCTTAACTGTGTCGTCTCCTTTTGGATCTTTCGAAATCTTTCGCTGAGTCCGCTTCCTGCACCTGTCAGCTTATTTATTCATTCGCTTTATGGCACACGAAGACACACACTTCAAAATGCGTTGTAAATATTGCGCTTAAGCTGCTAAATTGCAGGCGGTAAAGGCGGTAAAAGCAGCAGTGACAACGACAGCGGCAGCAACAATTGCTTTCAGGCAAACGTACAAAAAAAAAAAAGAGAAAAAAAACCGAAGCGAGTAAAATTGCAAGCGCGAAAACCGCAAGACAAACGTCCGCCCCGTTGGGAAAAATCCCCTTTTCCGTTTTATTTTTGCCAGGATGAGGATGACGGGGTCCCTAAATGCTGATGTATGAGATGTTGTTGTTGCTGCCCAATTTCGGCAGCGTTAAAACATAAAATATGCTTCCGTTCCTGCTTCATTCAAACCCCCCAATGAATAATGTGGCTGCAACAAGGGGAAGGGAAAGTTGTTGCACTGACAAAAATAATTTAAAATTAGTTACCATTTAAATAGCGAATAAGTTTCTGCACTTTATAAATAAAATATTAATAAAGAACATTTAACAATTAAATTAAAATGTTTTACATGGAAAATAATGATAGGAATACTAAAAAATTAACTAAATCAGTTGAATCACTTATATTTTGATTTTATTATAAGGATATATATTTTAAAATCTATTTAAAATGTGTCAAAAGTATGCAATAATTATATTAGCTGTCAAATTTATAAATCTAGTATTTCTTATTAGGTAGAACAACCTTTAAAAATACAAAGCATAATATTTTTTGTTACTAGAAATGCTACAAATAAAACCTTTTATTTTACTCTAAAACCCCAAGCTCTCTAATATTTTCTCGCTGTGTTTTTGTGGGTGGTTGCTAGTTTGGGGCAGCACCAGTCGGTGGTTGTTTTTCGGCTGCAACTCGGCGCTTCATCATAAAAAGCGCATCCTTTTGCCCATCCAGCTCCCTGCGCCGAAGATTATGGTCATCAATTTTGGCATCATCCAGCAGCGGCAGCAGCAAACAGTTGTAACCGTAAACAATGTCGCTCCCCCTCAGCAGCAGCAGCAGCAGCAGTGGCAACAACAGCAACAAATGTGCCCCCCGAGAGTTTGGCACAAAATTAAAAAAAATAAACCAGAAACAGAAAAAAAGCCCAAGTCCGAAAAAACAAAAAGCGGAGAACGGTAAAAGGCATTTTTATGGGCTGGCTCATAAAATTTGTGCATGGGATTTTGGACTTGAGCAGTAAGTAGACAATAAAATGACGTCGCTACTTTTTCGGATTTTTAATAAAACGTTGCGGCAAATGATTAAAAACAAAAAGCCAGCAACTGCGCAGTAGCAACAGTAGCAGCAGCAGCGGCAGCGACAGCAATCAATTTATTTGCCCACCCAGAAAGCGAGGGTCGCTCGGCCACTTGCTCTCTTCCGCACTGGAGCTCTATTTTAGTTTTGAAAGCATTTTTACGGCTTACTCCGCTCAGATTGCTGGGGATGCTGCTGGTGTGGCTGCCGCTGCGGTTTATTTACTCAAAAATCGTTTCTGTGGCAAACAACGGGCATTGGAAAATGCAAAAGAAACGTTAAAGTTTATCATTAAGCAGCTGAAGCCGACCGAAAATGCCATGTAGTCGCTGCTTGCCACTAGCGGAAGCTGATGCTGCTGCTGCTGATGCTGCTGCGTGTGCGTGCGCCATAAAAATGCAATAAAAATCTTTACGACACATTTCGCTTGCAACCCTCACATTAGGGCAACGGCGCACACACTGCGAGGTAGATATGGCCATATATACCGGGGTATATATATAGATTTAGATGTACGCTGGCCACACTTCACACCTAGCTTCCTTCCTGATGCCCCATGTTGCCGCCGTTCAGCAATTGTTGCTACCTGAGAAGGCAACGGCTGCTGTTGCTGTTGCCTCTGCAATTGCTGCCGGCAAGCCATTTTTATGCCCTAGCAGTTAACGCCATTACCTTGGCCACGCCCACACCCGAGCCCCCCTCGAGATGTTGCAGCTGGAAAAGTGCTACTGCCGACGCCTGCTGTTTGTGTCATCAGCAATGCCCAGCAATGTTCTCCTTTATTTTTTATTTATTTTCTTTATTTTTTTTATCGTGCTTCCTTTTGCATTTGACAGCTTCATTGTGTGGCATAAAAATTGAATTGTAATGGCCAGTTGCAATTTGTCCAGCAGCCGCTTGCAACATCATTAGCAGCAGCAACATCTGATTGGCTTCTTATTGGTTTCCATATTGCTTTAAGCAATTTTCATATTGTTTGCGGCCATAACCATAAATGTAAGAGCTTGTTCTAATGGCGATTTGGGAATTTTTATAGTTCCAGTGGCTTATATTTAAGTTTTTACTGCACTTGATTTGGCAGACTTCAATACATTGAGCGGCAATTTAATTTTAATTTAAGGGACAAGTTTCTTATTCAAATTTTGTTTTGAACTAAGAATTGGATAATGATTTCTAATTAAAGCTAAATCTTATGAGGGTCTTGACATTTATCGAAACGAAACAAAACTAAGAACTAATTAGGAAAAAATTCGTAGTATTTAATATCTCTTTTATTATTTATACAAGAAGCCTGACATATTTTAGCTGTCCATACTTTTGTAATTTAAGCTAAGTCTAAGAAGGACACAAAGCTCCTTAGATGTCTCATTTAAAGCAGCAAAACTGTAGCTATTTTAGAATATCTTAGAGATGTTTGAACAAGTTTTATAGCCTCCAAACAATTTAGAGTTTAAAAAGCATAAGAATAATTTTTCGCCAGCTTTCTGATAAGGTTTTTGGGTTGGGTTTCAGAATTCACTTAAACCGCGTTCTTGACACGCCAATTTGATTCTTGACTCAGCAGCATTATGGGTGTGCGCTGTATTTTTTATTTAGACCAGACCAAACTCCTTTAAGAGATTGCAGCTACACTCCCGTTGGTGGCCACGCCTTGGTGCAGCATGCAGCATGCTACCTCAAGCGTTCCATTTGACATTTCTCATCCTTTAGGAACGCAGAATCAGCTGCTCTAACGGGCATCCCAGAAACTCCACCTTCCTGCCACTCAATCTTCGGCTGCTTGGCGTTGCTGCTTCCGCTTGTTGCTATTGCTGCTGGTGTTGCTGCTACAGCAACATCCATTGCATGCTGCTCTCCCTTTTCATTGAATACATTGCCAAACTATTTTTCAGCTAATATTAGATGTATTGTTGTTGCTGCTGTTGGCGGCGATGTTTTTGGTGTGGCTGGCATTTCCCCCCGTTTATGCTTCAACGGCATTCCAGCAATTTGTCTGCATTTCTTTTAATTTTTTTGTTGTAGCATTTTCTCCAGCATTTTTCCTACATCCATTTGTTTTTGTTTTTGCGCCAGTGCGTTTTCCGCTCGGCCCTTCGAGAATTTTCATTTTCATCAGGTAAAAAAAAAAAATAGTCCACCAAATATAGAGATTCTGTGACTAATTTACGAGATAGCCTCCTTCATTTCAAGCAATGAACTTCCCAATTCCAACTAAATGGAGACTTATTTATGGAATTGTCATAACATTATCTCCTCGGCGCTCGGCAATTAAAATTAATTGCTGGAATTTTGGTCTTCATTTTCCCTTCTGAACTTTTCCCATAAAAATTGCCAGCGAATAGATTTAAATTAATTTTCCTGGCAATTTTCTTTCAACTCCAAGGCAACGACGAAAACAGCGGGGAAACCAAGCTTAAGCTTAGCTATTAATGATTAATTTTTGCGACTTGCCTTGACTGGTACACTGAACGAAGAAGTAAATAAGGATAGTATGAATATAATAATGCCAGAAAAATAAATGAGACAAAGTAAGAACATAATAAATGAACTTAAATGTATTATTAATTTTCTCTTATAATAAATGGTTTGAAATGATTTTTAAATATTTGTTTTTATTTGTAAATAAATATCTTCATATAAGGAAATAAGTACATATTTTTTAGAGCTTTAAAACTTGATTTAACACCAATTTGTAGTTTGTAAGTCTTGGAAATAATTTTCCCAAGTGTGCGACGAATAAAAGAGGAGGTGGGCCGGAAGGTTTGAATAAAAGACTCGCATAAAAATTAAACATCAACGCGAAACGCAATCAACATTAAAAGTTTGCGAGGGAGCTCTTAGCTTACATTTTATTTACTTTCCCATAAAAGAGAAACGCACGGGAATAAACCGATAAGAACCCGCCTCGCAGCCCAAAACTCGGACTCAAACTGGGAACTGGGATGTAGTCCCGGATCCAGACTTTCGTCGGCGGGATCCACTCAAATGCGTTTCGCATAAAATGCGTTTTTATGGCCGTGACGAAAAAAGCGATCCTGATATCACACCCCGAACAGGCGGAGAAAATTCGGCTTCGCTTTCCCATCAACGCCATCATCAGGTCGTTTTCCTTGGGAAAACTTTGTCGTCTTTTTTTTGCAGAGGGGGTGAAAGCGTGGCCAACAACATTGCCGCAATGATGTATTAATGGACGGTCACGTAAAGCTCATAAGATTTTTACAAGCAACCCTCGCCAGCGGCAGCCAGCTAGCAGTGGAATGGCCTTGGAGGTGGAGTCCATGGAGTCCATATATCGCATATATGCTTGTACATATACGTATATATACGGGGCATTGAAGTACTCTACACACATTCCTCGACTCTTTTCCTCGACTCTCCAAGTTGCTCATTGAGTGCTAATTAAGCAAAAATCCCGCCCCACAAACGAGGCCAAGTTGGCGCCATATACACAAAAAAAGAGATGCCACAACCAACCACGCACAGATTCAGATACAAATTCAGCTAGAAATACAGATACAGATACAGGTCTGTGCTTTATTCTCTAAACAAATCAAATGCTGCCACGAAGGCATTCAATCAGTCGAGTTCACTCGCTGGCAATGTTGTTGTTATGAGGTGATAAAACAAGTTCATGTTGCATGGATCCCTTAGCTTCTGGCATCTTCACCGATCTGCTGATGTTTTGTAAACTTTACAGATCCCATTGGTTATTGGCCAATTAGCTGGCCAACTGGGAAAGTTTGTATCATTCCAGTTAATGAATATTGATTCCAGAAAAAACATAACAAGAAAGAGGCAGCCCCCAAAAAAATTAATGGCATAAACAATGGGAATACAAACTCGAAGCCACAAATCAAATGCATTTTTAAACATAAGTGAAAATATCTACAGGGCGTTCGAACTGCTTACTGCTGCGGAATGTCGCACTCTGTTAACGAAGTGGAAAGTTCTCTAAAAATACTGTTGGGAAAATATTTTCATATCTGCCACAACATATTCGACTGGCAGCCCAATTTGTTGGCCACTTCCGTTCGTTGTTACCACTCAGCACTCTCAGCACAGATCTAAGCCAAATAAATGACCAAACACAGCCGGAAAATTCTAATGTAAAGCTACACGCAGAACATAGAATATATGTTATATATCGAATTATGAAAATATTTAATTTGAATTTTATATTTATGTTAATATTAAAAGAAAGCTTTGTGCATTAAGTAAATAATACATTATAGTTGTAGGTAAGGAACTACAAGCTTAGCAGAAATCTCTAGGGATCTCTGGGGTATTCAGGTTGTCTTTGGACTTTATCTTTGTTCTTAAATCAGGCTTTAATAAGTTGTCTTCCTGAATATGTGTATATATTGTTTAATTTTAACTGAGATATAATCTAGGGTATATTCAATAATTTGTTATAAATACTAAGCTATTTAAATTAATATTAAATGATGTTAAAACCATTTTACAAGAACTGTTTTATGTGTATTTCCTCCTAAATAGAGAAGTCTTTTTTATACATTTTTTCTTATTAGAAAAACTGTGGTGACCACACAAAATTCGCTGGTTTTCTTGGCATATTTTGCCAGTCGCCTGTCAACGCCAAGATGCGCTTAAGCATTATTAATTGTTTTCGAAATGAACTGTGCGCCATGATAATGAGCAGCGAAATATGCAACACAAATGCACAAATGGCAGCAAAAAGCGAAGAGAGTTTGATGCACCGATGGATGCGAGGGAAGCTGGCGGAGGATCGGCCAGTCTCACCATCCATTGGCATCTGCTGTATGCTATATGGCAGCTATATGCAGCTCTGTTGGCCAGAAAGGCAATTTTGCATAATTTCCGAAACACATGTTGCCTTCAATCATGCGAGAAAAAGCAGCTTCAATGGGGAGAAAGGGATACCATGCTCGCAAGGGCAGGGATACAGGGGGGATATGGCGAAGCGCCCTGAGGGCACATAGACAAATTGACTGACTGACTGACTGAGTAACTGAATAACTGACTAACTGGCTGGCAGCTTGGCTGCTTGGCTGCTTGACTGCATCCGACTGCCAGCCCATTCCCCAGCCTGCGAGGGAAACTGAGCGACTGGCAGCAGGGAGTCAAGTGAAAATGTAGCGGAAAACATTTTAATACTAATTACAAAGAATTTGTGCCGCCGCCGTTCGGACACTTTTACTTTTTTCCTTTTGCAAAAGATACCCTAACCCAGGAATGTGGGTATACGTCGTATTGAGATAGTTCCTAATTATTACATATATATAAGGCTGAAGCAGGAATTATAATAAGTCGTGTAGCTTCAAAAATAAATATAAAATCAAATCAGAAAGGATCTTTTAGGATATTAATGAAATGATATTATAATTGTTATCATTCTTTTCTAATTGCATATTTAATTTTATTGGTTTTATTATTATTGGTATATTATAAATAATGTAATCATTGAGGTTCCCAAACAAGTGCATAAACCATTCGCTTATTAACTGAATTTTTCCCACAGCTCACTCTCGCTTTTCTGGGCCATCCGAGGTAAAATGCTCTGCAATGCCGCTTCAGCTCGTGGCCCGGCTCTCGTTCCCGGCTCCAAGAGTCGTGTTGCACACCCCCCTTGGATTTTTTCGATTTCCGAAAATAAATGTTAGCGCATCGCCTGTGGCACAGGACTGCGTTTTAATTGGAAAACACAGAGAGCCGCCAAGTGGAGTTTGCAGCTCGCAAGCAACTCCAGCTGTTGGATTTCGTATCTTTCGGTTCCCCCCTTTTTTTTTGTTTTTATTTGGAACCTCGAAGGCGGCGGTAAAATCGCTTTAATCAAATCGTTTTATGACAGCGCAGAAAAGCGGAAAAGGCTGGGAAGCCTGAAAAGCCGACAAATGACACACAGACAGTCACAAAAGACACATGAACGTCATTAAGTAAACAATTGTGGATGGGAAATTGTGTGTGTTTCGTGCGGGTGGCGGCAGGTGAGTTTTCCCCAGTTTGACATTAAACGCGTGTTAATTTCATTTAATTTGGCCCGTGATTCGCCTCCGAAGGAAGGGGCAGTTGGCGGGGGGAGAACTCAGTTCAGACATTTACGGTAAACGACCCGTCCGTGTTTCTGTCCATCCATCAACGCCCCGATCGCTCAGCTGGTTCTGAATTTTCCCCCACCAACTGCATTTGTCAATCAGCGTTGCTGGGCAGAGTTTTCCCTCGCGGTCTGTGGTATTTTCCCTGATTTTCCTCGCCTCTGCTTGGACTGACATTCAAGGTCCATCATCTGCTATTTTGCTCTTGAATTTCGCCTGTGCAAAGTGAGAGATTCGGTGGGGACGCACAAATATAGTTTGTGTTTGTTTTTAGCTGAGAGGAGGGATCGCCGCATATCGCTTTGTCAAGTGGATATTTATGTTTCCATAGCTCTGTGATCTGGAAAACCAGAGATGTCAAGTGGGTGGTGTGGCTAAATGATTTGTGGATGGGCCAAAAAGTGATACCAGCTAATAGAAAAGCTCTTGGGCTCTGAGTGGGTTGGGTTATGAAGCTGTTGATGGATTTAACTGCATTATCAGGTTGTTTAGGAAATTAGGTCGGTATTATAGTTTGTTTTTAAGGAAATGGAACATAATGTTTAGTTAGGATTATTCTAATTATTAGAAATAATTGTTATCAATCTCTAGAAGTCAGTTTTGCTTTCTTTATTTCGTGATTTAATTTAGTAGACTTTTCTCACAGTTCTTATTACTCATTTTCTGTTTTCCCAGCCGCTTTTCCCGCTGACTAACCAAATTCTCTGGCCAGATCCCGCAGATTACTCCCCTGCCTCGATGGCAAGCATATCCATTTCATTCTTCCGCTTAAAAGCAACCACAAATTGAATTAAAATACCAAACATGTTTATTTTTCGGGGAAGCCTTCCATGAAGATGTCATTGATGTCGGCGGCGGCTTCTTTATACAGCTCCTGGTTTTTTTCTCTCCTCGCCAGATACTCCTCATTTCCATAACTGTTTTCGGTTGTCTGTTTTTTCTGGCCTTTGTTTTGTTTTTATGTCGCCGCCGCCACTAGTCTTTTGTCGGTATTATAGTGCGCTCAGGGTCAGATTGCCAATTTATATCGATCTGAAGCGGGGTGGGAAAGGGAGAAATGCCCATTAACACCTACGACGACTCCACTCGCACCGGCAAGTGCATCAAGCGGTTACCACTTGGTCACACCTCTGGAGCACCCATTCGAGATGAAAGCAAATAAACCCGGGGCGGCACAGGCTTGAGCTACGAGTATTTGGCCGGAGAGGAGCATCAATTAGGTTTAAAGACCCCGCCAACGACGTTTGACGGCATGCCATGACTCTCGTCGCTAATTTGCGCAAATTATGTGCCGGGCCTCTTAAAGTACCGCAAAGTGAATGAGTGCCAGGCCAGCAGCCCAGCAACACGGCAATCCCGGCCAGGAACCAACCATCCAAAACTCCAATTATGTCAACAGCAACCGCGCAGCAGGCGCAACATCAAAGCCCAGCCAGCCGTCTTGTCTTTTTCCACCTCACCTTGCCGTGCTGGGAAAGCTAAAAGCTGGGAAAGCGGGGAAAAGTGCATCGGATGCCGGCACGCGGGCAACATGTTGCTGCGGGGACAGGTTGCAGCAACATTTTCTCGGTGACACTTCGAGGGAGAGAAGATCTTTAGGTTTGTGGAGGTTGGATAAGGTATACCCTTCAAAATAATATATATTAAGGAAAAGGATTAACTAAATAATATAAATTTAAATACCAGAATTCTAATTATCGAGCCTATATTCATGATTTTAATATAAATTCAAGCTTTAAGTGGTTTTGATATTAATATCACTCTAACAGTTGGTGTAAGAGGCTGGGAATGGTTCAGAACATTAGGTTATTATTTTGACAGTTCATGAATTATATTCACATCTAATTATAATATAATATATATGTAATTCTAATATTTATAATAAAAGGCGATGTTAAATTATCTGTTACAGCTTATTGCCTCTGCTTATCATACATTTTGAATATTATCTTATCAACAACTTCTTATCCTTATACTCCTCTCACAGAATATATGAGTATATAGATATTTTCCAATACAAAAAGAAAACATTTCAATTAATTCTTGTTTTAATTAAGGAAACCCAAACTCCCTTTAATTCAATTATCAAATTAAATAGAGATTGCTTTCATAAGCATCTCTCCCACCAGTTCTATGCCATGCAATTATACTCCAAACTCCCCAATACATTCTATTACAAATATTTTCATAGGGAAACAAAAATAACCACAGCTCTCAAATCGCTTGCGAAAGTAATCATAACCTGAGCCAAAGGGTTAAGTAAACAGAAACGTCAACGTTTGTAGGTTAAACCGTTTAAGCAGGATGTGTGTGGACGTGAGTGGAGTGGGTTTCTGTCGAGGATTACGATATGTGACTGCAATTGGGAGGCGGCGAGTCGCAAGCTGCGTGTGGCAAAACGCTCTGGTCTCCCCCTTTGATCTCTCCTCCCCCTTGAAACGCTTTGATGTGCGGTGCGTGCCTCAAGGTCCACAAAACTTCAAGGTCCCAACTGCGGGTCCGTATCCGTGTCTACATCTATGCTGTTTCCGCATCTGTGTGTGGAAATTCGCTGTTTGTCTTTGATGCAACTTCCTCAATGCGCTGCCAAGCGCGGGGGGCGAAAAATGGGGAAAACTTTGGTCCAGAGACAGAAACAGAGACAGTTAAAAAGATGGCCAAAACGCTGGTCGGGATGGCGGGGCAACACACGGAGATCAAAGGCAACTCGAAAAGCCATCACGCTTTTAGACACACGACGAAAACACGGCAAACTCCAAGAAATGATATAAAAGCGTGGCACCCGAGAGCAGAATCAACCGCATATTGCACTTGGCTGCCATCTAAAACAGCCTTTGTAAATGCACTGCCACAAATGCCATAAATCATCTAATTCTCCTTAATTCTTAAGCGTAAGTACTTGAAGAAAAATAGAGATCCTAAAAAATATTATGAATGGCTTGTGCAATGAATTAAATTAACAACTGCACATATTTTAAAGATATTATAATCACTCTCACTATTTTCTATAGAAATACCTTTTACTTTCTTGAAACTTTGCCTAATATTTCTCCCAGTGTCCATCTACATTTGTATATGTATCTGCATCTGCTCTTCGGAGTTTGTCTTACTTTTTACACCTTTAAAAATCTGTTTTGTTGTTTGATTTTAGGCTTCACGCTTGAATTGCTTTTTGTATTCAGCATCGGGGGCTGCTTGATTTGTTTAAGTCATTTGGATGATTTTCTTTACGCACTTTCCGATGATTACATGAAAATGCGTTTTTATGTCATGGGAACGTCGGCATCGACGGGCAATCCATTGTTGCAGCAGTTGCAACCCTCGGAAATGCAGTTTTCTTTTCGGCCCTTCATCGAGCTGTTCATCATCGGGACTTTTATTGGGTGCCCAGATTCCAGGTTTCAGTTTCCAGTTTCAGTTCCATCATGGCCAATTTATGAGTCGATCTCCGCTTTTGTGTTCGCCCTCGTCTGGCAGCTGCTTTTTGTTTAAACTTTTATGGCGCAGCTTTAGCTGCTTTTCAGTTCAACAAAAGGACATTCGGAATAAAGAAATTTACCCAAAAATGGGGGAAACTTATTCACAGGAATAAAAAAATAAAGAAAATCCAAAGCGAAGATGAAAACTGAACCCCAGTTTATCATTAAGAGAACGAAAAACCACAGCAACGGAAATGCCATCAGGAGTCAGGAGTCGGGAGTCGGATGAATAAAAAGATGTCGAGAAGTCCAAGTTGAGAGACAACGGCCTCATAAAACGCAGCCATCAAAAACGACAAAATTAAAAAGTTCAAATGGCAAATGGCAGGCAAATTGTTGGCAGTAAAATTACTAGAGAAAAACGCTACGGGAATCATAGATGCCATAAACAACGAACTGGAAATGCTTTAACCGGTAGCAAAGAGAGAAAATCAGATAGAATTGCGATCCATTCCCATTCAGGGAATATTCCACAGACTTTTCTAGAGTTATTTATTGGGGTAATCATTGAAAAATTATTCGCCTGCGGTATTTTCTATTGGATTGCTGATATATCGCCTCATCAGACAATGGAATTTTTGGGAATAAAAATTTTTACCAATGGAATACGACCTCACGGACTGCATTCAGTACGTGGCAGCACTAAAATATCTTAAGTAATGGCAAGCATTGTTTCGTGCGATCGGAAAATGTTCTATTTTAAATAAGAATTTAATTTAAAATATAGAGAAATTAATAAAGTAACTAAATAACCTATGAAAACCCAATTACTTTTTTATTAATTCGATTCTGTTCAATAAATTATATAAAAGTATGTATTCGCCATAGAAAAATCTTGAAATTTCAACATTTTTTAAATATAAAGAACTGCAGTAGAGTGAGAAGTTAATGCCCGCAATTTCATTTTGCGGACAAAAGTACAAATAGAAAATTACAGAAATCCTCCAGCTGCTGCTCTTTATCCCCAAAATCTACGACCTCCAATCTCCATGCCATTACCAAATCTCAAGCTCCGGGAACCGTCCCGTCCACATTTCCATTGTCGTCGTATTGAGACAAATAAATTTCGGGTGGTGCCACATGGCGATGCCAACTGCAGTAGTCGTCGCAGATTTTCCCTGGATATTTTTAATTTTGCGGCGAGAATAAAAAACAAAACTTTGCCCATAATCGTTATCGTTATCGTCATCATCATCGTCAGTGTTTCCGAGGGGAAGCCCCCAAAGACTACAGAAAAAACCAAGGACTTGACCATAATTTGCGGACGAGAAAACAAAGGCTTTTCTTGTGTCTTGGAAATTAACATTTTTATGCTTCCGCCAGGGAGATGCTCTATGCTCTCAACTCCTTGCCACAGAGATGATATAGTCGGAAAGTTTTCCATCCATCCGCAACAATGAAAACTTGCACTCGCAGTTGTTAACATGAAGTTGTCCAATGAAGTAAGGACATGAAAAGCCGGCACACAATAGGAGGAGGTTGAGGTGAGGCTGAGGGTTGAGTGCTGAGGGCATCCAAGGAAACAGTAAGTAAGTTTTAATTACTCCTTGACAAATATTTAACTTTGGGAGTTGCCAAAGGGAGCAACGGGAGCAAAGGGAGAGAGAGACGTTGCCTTACGCACAATTAACCAGATTTTTGCCGCTTGCCAGGCAAATGAAATCACAGAAGGACAAAGACAGTCTGGGTTCCGGATTCGCTTTCAGACTCGGATTCCGATTCGGATTCCCATTCGGTGGGGTTGTAACAACATAATTCTGCGCCGTATAATGTCATAAATGTCTGTTAAACAAAACAACAACGACGACAACTGAGGACGGTGAACGGAGACGCAGACTGTCAAACATTATTACATTATTTGCCTTTTGCTTTCGGCTGAAATTGAAACCAACCCCGTGGCTTCCTCATTCGGGGATTTCTGGTTCTTGTATTACTCTCATCGCCAGATCAACCCTGACATGGGAGATTAATTGCGCCAGCCTTTTGCTTCTTCGAGTCGGAGGGAACTTCATCATCGAGTGCCCCCTGACGGCAATTATTAAATTTTCATTACATCCCCTAATCAGCGTTTTGTATTATTTTGTATATTGATTGTGTTCCCAGTGCCCTTCACATCTTGATTTTGCACTGGATCGGGCAAATTGAGTTTAGAGTTGCGACGGACTGAGATTTCGTTAAAGGGTTAGAGCTGCGAATTGCCATATTTGGCAAACGGTTTAAGCAGGTGTTGAAGGCGATTTATAAAGGGTTTTTGGGAATTAATTTATATAATAATTAAGTCGGATATGAGAATTAATAAACGATTTAATTAGAAAATAAGAGCTAACACAGCAATATGTTGTTTAAACAGGAATGGATTTAGGTCACTTTGAGAATATTTGTCTTTACCATAATTTACCAAGAATTATAAGTTTCAAGAGAAATAATGCACTTAAGGAACTGATATAATATTTATCGAATAAATCGTATTGATAATATAATAAAAAAATAATATTTGTATAAATCTCTTTCTTCTTAAAATACTGAGATAAAAAATGTACAAGATTTTAAGTTCGAAGAGCATTACATTTTTTTTTTGTAGTTGTTGTTAAATATAAAGCTGTCAAAAGAAAACTTCTTCAGTTATTTTGCTACAAAATAATAATTCTTGTTTTCTTTTGTAAAAGTAAAGTAAAGCATATTCTTGTGGCGGTAAATTACACTTTATTTCTTTTAAAAAACTTGTACTGTAAGTCAGTAAGAATCAAATTCAATGCTCTATTTTAAATATATACCTAACACCACCAACCATAGATCATAGTTTATGGTTGGTGTTTACACTTAAAAAGAAAAAATTAATTGCAATTAATATTACTACCTCTTAATACATTCCAGTCATAATTTGCATTACCAAATGCAGCTTCTTCAAAGCAACTTCATTAGACCGCAAATGCAGTCGTCCAATTTCTTGCCTTCGAAATTAATACTTTGCCAAATAACTCTGTTGGTCTTGTGCAACTTCGAGTGATGACTTGACTTTTGCGATTCGTGCTGACATTTCGAATCAATAAAGTTGCACTTTGCACTCCACACGGCACCTGCTCGTAGATATTTTCAAAGAGGAGACTCGGCGTAATTGGGAAGACAAACATACTACACACACGCATTACCATCCAATCCAGTTTAATGGCAAACAGCAAGCGATGTCTTGCTCAAATAAGCCGATTAATTGTAATCAAGCAGCGCGTCCAAATGGACACCGGCTGGTTATTCCTATTCCCATTCCCAGTCCCATTCAGAGTGGGCTCCGGAACCAGGAGGAACTGGAGAACTAGATGGTGTCCGGATGGGATCCCCTGTCTATCGATTTCTTTCGTCTAGTCAGTTGGGTCAATGCATGTGCCTCGCAAGGAAATAAACGCAAAAGAGCGGCAGAGGCAAAAATAAGTGAAACACTTTCTACCCCGGCGAGGGCTCCAAGTGGAGAGGAGTTGGTTCCTCCGCATCGCCAGGGTTTTTGTTTAATAAAAAGAATTGCCAATTGCGGAGAAGGCTTCAAACAATACACTATCAGAAAATAAGATGCAAGTGGCTATAATTCTGAAAGTATTTTCATAATTTTTAGGGAACTTTCACGTTTAGAATTCTTTCTTCTTCAATAGATTTATACTATTTCGCTTGCTAATAATAAACTGGTTATAGTATTGTCAGTAAAGTGACATTTATGAACGGCAACCCCATTTTGTTTTTAAATGTTAAGCACTATTGTTAGCTGTTATTTATTAAATAAATTGTCAACATAAGTTGACTTGGCAAAACTTGTAATTTTATGCCTGTTTCTTGGATATATCGAATTCTACAATCTATCTATCTGTATGTCTATAATACATATATTATTTTTTTGTTCTGATATCGGCCATAATTAATTCTTTATTTTAACCTTTGCGCACTGTGCAAAAATAGTTTACTTAAACCTTTTTAGGAATATTTAGAAATTCATAAAAACGTAGCTGGAGTTGCAAACAGTTTGCCAGTGTAGAATCTCATCCCTCCTGCGGCAAGGATATTATGGGGTTTTCCCCTTTTGTTGGGTGGTTTTGTAATGACAAATAATAACTGGTGGCCCTGCCGGTTAGCCCCCTTCCCTAGCTTTTTTCACCCCGTCCCTGCTGGTGCTGCTGCTGCTGCCGCTGCTGCTCCCCTGTCAGTGGGCAAATTAATGGTGAAGTGTAAGTAAAATTTACGCTCTGCCACCGCCGCCGTTCGCATCTGCTAATAATCATAAAAAAGGCGGCTAGCAGCATTTTGACAACCGACAACCGACAAACCCCCACGAAATGCAGCACCCCCATTCAGAATGTTTTGGCTGACAGCAGCAGAATAAAGCAAGCGCTCGCTGAAAGGCAAAGGAGCAGCCATCAGCCGCAAAACAAAGCCAATATAAATAATTTTACTTTATTGTTTAAGCCCGGCACTGGACCCTCTCACCACCGAGCGTCTGCTTTGGATTTATATTTATGTTGCATTGCAGCTGATTAGCAGCTCGAGCAGATCGCAGGGAAAACGGTTTCTTTGCTGCCGACTGTTGCACATTTCGCTGGGTATTTATTTATTCGGCAACTCACTTGCCCAGAAATCAATCAATCGAGCCGAGAAAGACTAGGAAGTGCCTACTCCGCAAAGTCCGGGAATAAGAAAAGATTATAAAGTGTCTGGCAAGCTAATATTCATAAAAAATTTTTATACGTTTTCGGGAAATGCGGAACTTTTCCAATTTGTTATATCTTTTACAAATAAATATGTAAATTTCCAACTTAAAATGAATAGTTCTTAGAAAAAGACAAAACGGACAGGTAATACAAATCTGTGTTTTAAAACCTGAAAAAAAATTAATAAAAAACAGGGCGCTTCTACTTTAATTTCCTACATAAATATTTCAAATAATCTTCAATATTCAAAATTTAATTAAATATTAATTAAAACACCCTTCCGCCTTTCTTGTTTTTCAAGGCAAGGCCCTTCAATTTACCTAATTACCAGCCTCTAACTTAACTCTAGCCATAAGCTCTTGATTTTGATGTAATCAAAGTTCACGGAGGGTGATGCTGCTCGTTCGAGAAAATCAGAATCGACCGAATCAGAGTTCAGTTCGTGGGTTAAACACGAGCATGAAGGCATGTTTTAATAATTGCAGACACAGATATTAATTGTAAACGTTGATTGTTCGCTCAACTGGAGTTGGGGGCCACAAAAAGCCATGTACGAAAGCGCCCATAAAATGCGGCGACTGCAGACATGTTCGTAGGACAAAACAATTTGATGGCTTGACTGAAAGATCTCCATCAATTGATAAGATTTCAGTTCAATTAAGATGGTTTTTCGCAGATGGGGGAATAGCTAGCTGTGTGTAGTCTGACTCACTTGTAATGGCCCTGCTGCATATCCATGTTGCTGGTGCTGGACGGTAGTCCCATTCCCTTTCCGGCAGCTCCGATTCCAGCTCCAACTCCTCCGCCGCTTAGCATGGTACCGCCATATCCTAGATTTCCAGGTAATCCCTTGCCACCGGGCACTATAATTCCCAAGTTTGCCAAGCCGGCCAGTGCGTGTCCATGGGGATGTGCGCCCATATTGCCGCCAAGATTGTGAGACGACGGCAGGCCCATTCCGTTGCCAGGAACTCCGCCACCGAGTCCTACTCCCGAATGCCATTGGCCGCCAACCGAGGCCACACCACCGCCGATGATCGATGGAGCACTCGATGTACTGCTGCCCAGTTGATTGATCATGGATCCACCACCGGGGGAGCTGTTCACCACCTGACCAGCACCGCTGTTCCCCATCAGAGTGTTCAGTATTGTGCTGTTAATGTTCCCATTGTTCAAATTGTGACTGCCTTGGTGCAGCTGATGCTGCTGATGTTGCTGATGTTGCTGGTGGTGTGTGGGTGTATTGCTGCTGTCCAGGTCACCATTTTGGCCAATCATCAACAGCTGATCCTCGTTCCGCACCTGGCCGACACTCAGGTGAATGAGGAACATTAGCACAAATACTCCCATTATCGATGGCATTTTCACTGATTCAATATTTTTACGCTGAATATTTGTTGTTGAAGCTGCGGCGACTGCTGGTGTTGTTGAATTGTTGATTTTTCTAAATGCGGTTCTCTATAGTCTACTTTTTGGCGTGATATATTGTGGATGCTTGGTGGTAAGTACTTGTGTAGTTAATAAATTACTAGATGCTAGGGTTCTACCTTTAGAGTTATAATTAATTATACGATTTGTGTATGCTTGTCAAAATTGTTTCGGTTAATAGAAAATTGTTATGTTGCCGTATAAAAATTGTTTAAAATTCTATTCTATGCTCTGTTTTTTTTTGTTTGTTAATATTTGTTTGAGATTATGTATTTTGATAGTTGCATGAATTTTGTTTCCTTTTTTTTGTGTAACTTATTTTGGACTGCTTAATACTTTTCGTTTGATTTCCACTTGATTTTTTCTGGTACTCTACATTTTTTTGTTTTTCTAGCTTGTTAGTGGATTGGTTTTTTTTTGTATTTTCACATTGGCACTTCAAACGTTTTCCTCTTGTGTTATTTGAACGGCCGAAGATGATTTATTTGCTTTAGCGATGTGCGTTTTTAGTGATGTATTTTCCTTCGCCTCTTTTTCCTGGGAATACCACCACAGAACTCCGATCGAAGAGCGCTAGATCAAAAGGCGATCGATACCGGGCACTATTTTTCTTTTTGTTGTCTGCCCCGCCGACGATCGAGCGTATCAAAAGGTAACGAAACTAGTTTCGATGTTGCAGTTGCAATGGCTGTGGTGTTGCCGTGTTGCATTCACCGCCAGCGACGTCGTCGCCAGTGCCTCTTCACACCGCCGATCCATCCATCTGGGCAGCTTAACTTTAGGGGTTTTCCGATGTTTCCGATGCACATGAAAGTGAGCCGCCACGCATTTAGTTAATTTCTCGTGGGCCGGCCGGCCGGCCACTCGCCATAAGCACTGAATACAGATCGCGGACGTGATCACACTTCTACTAAATATTTTTATATTTATTTGTTTTTTCTTCAAAGCCCTTTCCGGATGCGAACAGTTTTTCACACTTTCCCAACTCTGATTTGCGGGAGTTTTCAAAATCTCAAATTCGAATTCGTACGCTCCGCGCCACACGTGCGTCCATCAGCTCGTTCGGCACTCGACTGAATCATCGACAGGCGGCGAGACTTCGTGTGCTGCCACTGCCGATGGTGTTGCTGCTGCTGCTGCTGTTGCTGTTGCTGCTGTTGCTGCTGCTGCTGCTGGCTGCCTCTTTGGTGGCCGTTCTGATAGGCAAACGCGGTCGTGGTCGCAGGGGAAGGCCCGAAATGCGTGCGCAGCCAGTGACAGGCTTGCAGCATTTTGCTTGTTCGAAGGGCGATTTGTCGCCAATTGATCGCCGTCACAATATAGAGACAACACTTCATTAATTATGGCGACAACTTGTCAGCTGGAATTGCTCCGAGATCCGTGATCCGTGCTCCCTGATCCCAGCTCCGTGGCTAATTGGCGGGCCGGCAAGGCATGCACCTCTCTGCATGCACTTGTCCCAGCTACCGCGCACTCGCCGGGCACTTAGTTTATCTTTTTGCCCCCAGATAAACCATGGTTTGGTTTGCAGAGGTTTTTCCTTGTTTGCTCGCTCGGTCCATCCATCAGTCAGTCTTTCAATCTCGCAGACACTTTTTCCTTCTCTTCGGCTTATCCATCCGGGTACAGAGAGAAAAAATAACGATAGAGTCTAAATGAAACAGTTTTAATTGGCAGTTAAAGTCGGTCAATTAAAAAGGTATTTGATGCCACTTCATGTTTTGAAACTACTTAAAAAAAATCTATAAAAAATCGTACTTTATAAAAAAGCAACTTCTGTAAAATTGTACTTTATTAAAGAACATATTTAATCCTTAATAAATGTATTATTACCTTTTCATAATTCTATAGTTTAGTAAATAAAAAGTATCTCAAAAACCGTCTGAATAAGGAGTTGTGAATTGTAGACTGATGATCTTTGAAAAATATCTTTGAAAAATATCCTGAAGAAGAACTTCATCTCATCTCCTCAACTACCACTTAAAGACTTACTTATCTAGTTACAATATAAAGTCTTCAAGGATATTATATTTCTTATAACGAGTGTCATACTTATTCTTCCAGTGTATAGGGAACTCACCTTTCCACTTGTCTTCAACTCTAGCTGTTTGTTATTTACCTTTTTTCTCTTACTCTCCCAGGCTCAAGACACACACATTCCCGAAAGGGCAAGGCACTCCTCGCACTATGAGGCAAAAACATTTTTTAGCTACAACTTTTGACCCAAAACCCTTAAGATACCAGATACCAGGGGGTTTACTCTGCTCCTACCTGACCGGTCATCCAATATTTGCACAAGCTAATTACAAAAACAACAGCGGAAAGAAAATCTATCGTTTGGTTTGTCTATTTGTCCAAACATTTGTCAATTTCATTGAGCTCTGACCAGGCATATTTCCACCATCGATCGGAGGGGCGGCGATCCCACTTTGATCGTTCATCGCCGTCGACTGTTTTTTTCTTTCTTTTTTTTTGGTTCAATTAAGATTCATTTTAACGCTCCAAGAAGGCGGGACATTATACTATATATATATATATGTATATACTGTGTGGCATTATTGTTCGTTCCCGGCGTTTATCTAATTTACTTTTACTTACACTTACACTCCCAAGTACAAGCGCCCCCCCGGTCCCCAAAAAAAAAAGAGATACGTATCTGTCCGAATGGGAATGGGAATAAGAACTGGAATCGGAATCGGCCTGGGACTGGGACACACAAAGTCGCGGCTCGAGAATCGGAGAAACGGAGCTGACCAGTTTTATTGGCTTGACAATAGGCCCGTGTCTTTCGGAGCGAGAGGGATAAGGTGAGGGAATCGCCGTTCAAGTGCCTTTTCATTGCGGCACTTTGGGAACCGGGCAACGGGCAAGGAGGCCGCGGAACGGCGTCTATAATCTCTGCCCGGGGTCTTCATTCTAATGGTTTCTAATGAACTACTTAAGCCGCTGATATGGAAGTGATTGACGATGATTCGGCGGGGGCATGATGATCTGGTAATCTCATCGCCGAAGTGCTGTCAGTAGACCAAGATATAGATCTGAAATACAAGGCATCCTCCGAGGGGCTTATGTGAGGTTGGGGATTTGCTCAAGTAGCTAATGAAAATGTTAGATTTCTTGGGGTTTTTACATACAAATATATACTTTGTATATATTTTTATACAATAGTAGTTACAAGCTATCATATTTAAAGATCATTATAAACCTATAGACAACAGTAAATAAAATTTTTGAATGCACCGAATGTTATATTTTTTAAAACATTATTTATTCTCATATTTAAATGAATTGCTCTATTTTATATATTCAATCGAATTAATTAAATTGCAGTTTAATTATTTAGAATGATTAGTTTATTTAATTTATACAAACTCCAAATAAGGGTTGTAACTATTAGCAAGTCGAAACGTACTAGGGTTATATTAATATAAAAATGCCCAAGGGTTCGAAGGACCTTTCACTTGATTTGAAAGTAATTATGCTCGCAAAATATTAACCCTTTTAGGTTCAGTGACTTCTAGGCCATTGGGAATGTGTTAAATGTAGCGTAAAATTGCAATGTCAAAACAATTTCTGTGCAAATCAAAGACCCGCCCCGTGAAAACAACGCCCCATCTAATGTGACAATGGCATGACTGAGGTCCGTTTGGGCTTTCGGCTAATTGTCGCCGAAATAAAAGAGCCCTTTGAAGTGGCCCAAACTCCACTTTAAACTGTTGTAAACCATTTCCTGTATTTTTCTAACTGCCAGAGTGAAAAAATTTCACTTCACCCGAAGTTTATGTTTATGGAAAACAAATTTTCGTCTGGAGGAGGCAGAAGAAGAAAAAAACATGCACGCGTAAATTAAACACTTGCCAAGCTTTTGGGCAGCAAGTCTAAACATTTTTACAGACACCTGCCACAAAATGACGTCTTGTTTTTCGTTTGTTGGCCCAAATCGCTCACTCATCTCAAGTGGTCATCAGCGATCTTTAATTCTGGATGCTGCAGCTCTCTCTGAGAACTCCCCGAAAGGCCTAATTGGCCAATGGGCGCCACCCAGATGCAGTTATTATGATTATGACTGCAAAGACTTCAAAGTAAGCAGCGACTTCAAAGAAGAGCGCGCAGGTAAACGACACTATCTGCAGCAGTGCAGACCATATATCCTGTTTCCGGATAGATTGGGTTGTTAAGTTTTAAGCGATCAGGGAGAGAAATGTTTTAATTATATTATTATTAGCTATAGAAATATTTCCACCAATTCCTCTAGAGATTTGTATTTCATGAATACATTTCGATAATTTAAAGGAATCTTGAGGAAAGACCTCTATACTTTTTGGCTTTTTCTCAGCTGTTCAGAGATCTGTCTTGTCTGAGAAATAATGAAATGACAGCACTATGTATATGCCACACAGGTTGGCTAAAAACATAAAAAATATAAAGAGGTAAGAGGGGGACCGCTTCCTTTCGGTTTTGCGGCTGCACGCGACATTAATTCCAGTTCCTGCCTTCGGGGACTGCAACTAACAGCCTCTGTCCCCTAGGAAAATTAATTTCATAGCCAATTGCTTCGTCGTAAAATATTCTTTTACTTTGACGGCGGCTCGGCTTCTGTTTTTCGGCTCCGCTTTTATGGCTCCTCAATTGAAGGAAACGCACTACGGGGCCGGGGAATTATTTAACTCGCTGCAATTAGTGCGTCATTATTATTCGCAATTCAAAACTATGTGGGAATCATCGGGAGAGAGATGAGCTGTTGGGCTGGAGACGAGAGCTCCCCGCATTCGGATGGATGGATATATGTGCTTATAATGGACCCGCATGCGAGTTGGCCTGTCAAATTTATGACAAGTTATGAGCGGCAGCAGCATAAACAAAAGCGTAAAGAAATCATACAATAAACCCATCATCATTAAAATTGAAAGCGATCATCGCCGGGGCCCAGACGAAGGAAATCGAAACTAAAACTTTTTTCATTGCCTCGAGCTTCGGCGCGGCGGCTGCTGCTAAACATGCGATAAGTTGGTGTAACCTCTTTAAGCGGCTTAAAGGATAAGGCCAGGATTTATGCCAACAAATAGAAGTTCAATGTGATGCACTACAAGAAAAGATATGGGAATAGTTGCAACAAATATATACAGGAATACTGGAAAATCTGTATGATGCTTAATTCCTAAATAATTTGCTTAATTCTAAAGTAGAATAACCGAGTGAAAACTTTGTATTTATTGAATAATTATTATAGAGAAACTTGCTATTATTTTTAGCAAATCGGAGTTCCTTGCTCACAAGGATGTTTAAAATACTTTAAAAGGTTTCCACAAATACACACTGAACTTGATATCTCAAAAATTGCACTGCATGCTTTCACACACTCTTATAAAGATTTCAAAAAAGCTGGAGATTTCTGGAACAATCGAAAATACCTAAATTGTAGTGTATGAAGCAGGAAAATTGTTTCTTAAAGCTTTCACCGCAGCAGCCTCAACCTCAGCCCTTCGGGTCAACTTGTTTATGCGCCAAATATCCATAAATAGTTTTACGCTCTTAAGGGTTCGAGTACTCGAGCGGCGAAAGGACTCGGCCCAAGGATACGCGATATGCGAGGCCTGCCACCACTTAAGGTAACTAACTAGAGGGAGGGTCCAGAGCTCTAGACACATTTCGACAAGAAAAAAAACTAGAAAACGAAGAAAAAAACAAGAAGCAGAAGAAAAATATATATCGCTGGCTATTGAAAAGGTGGCCGGGAACAAAGGGAGCCAAGACGGTCGTCATCATCCTCCGCAGCGCCTGAAGTAAGTAGCAATTTAATCAGCTCGAAAGGGGAGCATGGCGATGATGTTGTCAAATGGTTACTTTTATCCCAAACCCCGGCAGTGTGTGCTTAATGTGGCGCAGAAAATCCAGAAAGGAGCGGCATGGAGACACTCTCTTGCCTCATTTGCCTCGGCTGCTGCTTCTGCTGCTTCCTTCTGCACCGCCGGAATTCGTAATATTGTTTAAATGCTATTCAGTTTTCGTTTCGATTCAATTAAAGCGCATTTTGCGTTATTTTGCTTACAGTTAATTAGCACAAGTCAAGTGCCCGCGGGGGCCCTGAAAAAAGGGTCGATGGCAACGCTGGCAACGATGGTTCCGTGGGTGAATGGTTGCAAACAAGAAGAGGTGAACAAAAATAATCCAATCTCGCCAACCTGCCGAACGGAACGGATCCCAGCAACATGTTGCCCCAAACCAATTGGGAGCGCTGAAGAAGTGGCGCGTGCTGGTTTCCGATTTGGGTTGCGAACAAGAGGCGATGGGGATTTATTTCTATAGACAGGCCGCAATCAATTATCAAGTGCAAGCCATTCAAATGGCTGAAACTTTAAAAGGGGTAACAACAGATGCAAAGGGCACACTTTATTTATGCTCTCGATTTTAAGATTTAATTAGAAACAAAGTTGCGGGAGAGGTAATTTAGTAATCCAAAGTGTAAAAGGTAAAGGTTTAAAGACATTTCTTAAGCTGGGCATCAAATAAATATAAATTGCTGATGGAAATACTAAAGTTTAAAAACTGTTTAAATCTATCATCTTGAAATAAATAGATAAATAAATAAAACTTAAGCTTAATCGTTAAAATCGTTTCAAATTAATTTAAATCTTATAAAATACATATGCCAGTATTCCTTTAAATATTGTATTATAAAACATGCCTAATATGAAAAAACAAAGAAATCTTATACACAAAGAAAATATTAATAAATAATACGTATATTTCTGTTTCTTAAATATATTTTGTATATTATCTTAAGACTATTTTTAAACTTAATACAAACTTCAAACTTAGTTTGAAAATTAATTTCGTTGCCGCTGTGGCGCCATCTGTTGACTTCCAACTTTACTTAGCTAAGTAAATCACGGCGAATTGGCAAGAACGGTATTCAGCCAAGAAACAAACCAATTCTAAGCAAACGTTATGTGTATGTATAAAACAAGTAAAATGAGTGTACGGTATTCAAAATAAACGATATACATTTTTAAAAATATTGAAACCATTTTCATTCTTAACCTTACGTATATTTATTTAATTGTATGTTTTTTATTTGAAGGGTGCTAGTGGAACTCGAGGTCTAATGGGTTCGATTCCAATACTTCGCCCAGATGCGTTTCAGTTGCAAACCATCAGTGGGGGTTTTACTAAGATTGACCGCCTTAAATTAGAGCCTTATTATTTGTTTCTTATTTTTCAAGCACTATTTTTAATGCAACTAAATAATTCTTTTTTTACTCTCAAATTAAAGCTATAAATGAATTACCACAAATTGTTTTTGGCATTCAAAAAGCGGTATAGGATTTTTTTTTTTATTTGTCAAGTGACGATCTTTTTAAAATGAATCTTAAAAGGTAGTGAGCGTTAAAAAAGTAGCATACAAATATGTACTTCTTATATTGTCTTAATACTGTTATAATAGACACATTATATTTATAACTAGCTGCACTTAAATTACATTAAATTTTAAGTTATATAAATAAAATAGTTTTCACTTAATAGAAATAGCTACAAAATTGTATACAAAACTAAACGTTTTCCAAAAGTATACAATTAAGTTTATATTTACAAATTTGAAAAGCAAATATTGTCATCTAAACAAACATTCAAAACAACAAAACAAACATCCAAAATCAGAGCTTTAATTAATATTTCCATAAATTAATATATTAAATATAACAATGGTGTGACAATAACATAAACAATTTATATTAATACCTATGTATATTGTAGCCAAAAGCATTAGAACCTATGACTGCACACTGACTTATTAAATAAAAACCAAACAGGATAATCAAATATATTACTATTTTTTATATCTTAAAGATGATGGCCGAATATCTTCCGACTTCTCTTCTGCGTCAGTCTCATTTTCATTTTGGCTGCAATTTATTAAATCTGCACCTGGCTCTGGCTTTACCTTCGTGCTTGTTTTTACAGAAGGAAATGTTGTTCATGGTTCGGGTCTCGGTTTTTCTTTATTTCAAGCGCTCTTCGCTGCACCGACGACCGTTGAAGTTGAAGGATGCGTGCGCCATATAATAAGGCCTATCTGCTATCCTACTATATATGGTGGGCGATGCACACTGCTCTGGTGCAGCGTCCTTGTGGCAGCTCCAAAATGCGAAAGCGCCCGCAGCTGCCAGCACACAATTTACACAAAGAGAAATGTGTGGTGTTTCCCATAATTAATAAAGTTTTAGTGAGAATAAGCGATCCACACACTTGGTCTTCAATAAATTAAACACATTTTAAAAGTAACAATCCTTTTTATTCGATCATTGTTTAAATAAATTGTAAATTAAAAATGTACACATTATTTAATATACAAGACGCGTAGTTTATGGTATATTATTAAATTTATTTATGTTATATTATTATATTTATAGTTTATATAGAAAACGCATCCATAAAACGTATTTAACATTGTTTTTCTCAGTATCCTATTTGGAAGTGGTGTGGGGCTGGGAATATGGTATCTGGAGAGGGAGTGGTTGCAGTGGTGCAGGGTACACTTGACGCAATCTTAATAACCATGAAGCAGCGTGGCTAATTAGCACAAAAAGCTTGGCAATAACCATGCTCAATGAGGCACAGGGAACACCAGCCAGAATGGAGAATGCAGCAGTACAGTGAGGCAAGCGGCAGCAATAACAATAACGATTGCAGCAACGGGGGCGTCGTGCAACACGCGTCGTATGCTCAACGAGCCGAGGGCAGGGATTCCCCCTGCTACTGCCCCGTTTCCCTCTCAATTCTAAGAGATTTCTCCCCCCTTCCGACTGCCACATATCTCCTGCTCCGTTGCACTTGAGCTTGCCCTGCCACGGTCCCATGTTGCGTGTTGATTTTTGGTTCTGTTTTTGGTTTACATATCAAAACAATTAGCTTTCAGTGCTCGAGATGTAAACAGAGGGGTATCAAGACTAGGAAATGAATCTAAAATGTTACTAGTAGAATGTCAGGAAAATCTTTCCAATCATAAATAAATTAAACCCATTTTATAGCATACGATTTGTGACTTTTTAAGATAGTTGGTAGGGATAATTTACTGCCTGCAATTTAAAGATGATTTACTAAATTCAATTTCACATTTATGTAATAAAAAGTGTCAGTGTTATCTACCTTTCTTTTCTCTATTACCTGAGTAAGAGCATTTCAAATTCCCAAAATATGTTGAATATTTTCTCCAGCATGAAATGAGTTGCTAGTGGAGGTGCGCATTCCTGCTCTGTCAGGTGAGTGCATTTTGCAACATGAACTTTGCTCTGAATGCAATGCTGGCTGGTTGCTTGGTTGGCTGGCTATTTGCCCCCAAGGCCGTTGCTGATGAATTGGCTAGGCCGCTTTTTTCCCATCCATCCCAACAATTTTTCACCAAACCCACAACCTTTATACTGGCCCCAACTCACTGCTCTGCCACTTTCCCCAGAAGCTGCTCAATTGTTTACGTGATGTTTTGACAAAATGAGAAAAGCGAGGCGAGGTGAAGAACAATTCCTGGGCGTTGCGTATACGACAGGTGGTGCTAGCAAAGTGAATGAGATTTAACCCTTGGTTCAGCTATGCTTTAAATGAAATCAATTGTAAAATCAAGAAAACATTAACACAGAACCCTCTGAATAAAAATAATTTGAGCTTAAAGTAAGCTTATTTTAGATAAAATTTAAATACTGACAAATCACATAGATTTATTATAAATAAGTATTCATGTACCAAATAATTTTGCGACACAATTATATTTCTAATATTTATTCCAAGCCCAAGTTCTTCGATTTCACAGGGTTAAGGGAAAAAAGCGAACTGCAAACTGGGAAAACTTTTGCGCCGGAATTGAAACAGTGTTTGCTCGTTCACTTCAGGAATAGCCGCAAGCGAAATGTTTTCTATTTCTCCATTTTTACGCCACTCTCCCGCAATGCCTCTCTTCCATTAATTGGGCGCACATATTGCCAATTAAGCTGGGGAAAACGGAAAATTAATTTGAATTTGAAAGTTCGAAAGGTGGTAATTGAAAGAGAAAAAACACACAGAGTTCGAATTTTCAGTTGTCGAAAGGAGGGGAAAAAGTCGAGGGGGTAAGGTGAAGACTTGCAGGTGGCCATAAATTCGGCAAGAAGGCAAAAACGGTTAATTGATAATGGCTGATTGGAAACTAGTTTTCGTTTTCGATTGGAACATTAACATAATCGCTTTAAAATTGAGCCAACAGCCCAGCTGAGACTGATACTGAAAATGCAGTTAGCAGCGACAACAAATTGTGTCTATCTCGTCGAAAAATGTATCTGTATCTAGTGGATTTGCATTCTCGCCGGTGGCAAGGGTATTAACATATCAACATTTGTTAAATGACGTTTGACTTTTGTGTGACAACGCGATATTAATTCAAATTCAGAGCGCCGAGCCAAACCGAACCCAAACCGAACTGAACCGCTTGCCTTTGGCCTACCCACCTTTATCTCAGTCGTATTTTTTGTCTTCTGGCCAAATAAAATATTTAAATAACTCAATTAAGCATAAAACGCAACTGGTGGGCACTCTTCGGCACCAATTTGGTAGCGGAATTCCCAATGAAATGCCCTGATATATGGCCAAATAACAATAACTGTCAACGAACATTTTTTAATTAGCAAAACCCCCTCATCGAAGACTGGCTGTCGGCCGGCTGACTAACGTTCGGCATATTCGCAGGGCCCCCCTATTACTATGTGAAAAATATTCGAGCCGATATTAAAATACATTAATATATGCCACTAAAATAAATAAACAGCTGGCAAGGGTGAGGCCGTTGGAGTCTGTTGAAAAAAACTGTATAAAATGCGTTGATTGCTCAATTTGAGCATATTTGATATGTTATAACATATGCCAAGCAGAGGAATTTATCTCTCTTTATATAAGAATTTTAAAATTATTAATATTTTCTATAAATTTATAATTACTTCTCTATTTTTTTGTTATATTTTGATGCTTTTTAAAATTACATTAAACTTAAAATATTAATTACTAAAAGCTTTCTAAAACACTCAATATAAATTTTGTATTTCAAAATTAAAAGATACTTCCCTATCTGTTTCAACTTATTTCTACATAGAAAGCTCTTTTTTCTCTTGAAATCCCCTGAATTAGAACATTGTTCATTTTTCAATTGTTTTTATTTCAATACAATATATTATTTTTTAAGTAATAAAGAATCTTAAAGAAATTGCGAAAATTGTAAACCCAATAAAATCTGTGTTTATTTCCGCACCTACAGGGAATCAATAAAAGCAAACCATCTCCATTTTCAAATGCTTATTTAACATATTTTATAGATACTACCGAATGATGATGATACGTTTTACAAAAGGGCAACTCGTCAGCCACCATAAGATGTCGAGCACGGGCTAAAAAATTGCTTATTAATATGAAATAAATGCTTCGGCCCACCAACGAATAACGATTAATGCGACTGGAAGGTTTCGCGATTTGCATCTGATGAATATGCAATCAGAAGTTCGGCTCAGAAATTCAGATACTGTGTACCAGTGTGCGTTAATAGATACATTTGGCTTACATTCATTTTGGATTGGCCTGCAGGCCGAGCTGGCCACCAAATGAGCGTAGCTGTGGAAATAAAAACATTTGGCATTTTATTTGATTTCGTTTTTGATTATTAAGTTGTATGCATTTCATTATTGCGTTTCGTCTTTTGAGAGTCTGTGGGTTTATGTGGGCCCTAAGGTATTTTCGGTTTCCCTTGTCCCCGAGGTATTTTTAGTGATGGAAATGAATCAATTTTGTGTGTTTTATGACTTAATTACTTTATTTGAGATCGCACTCTCGGCTTTTATGGCTATTGCTTATGTATTTTTAATAAGAACTGATGACTTAATTTGGATAGCCAGATTTTGACATGAAAGGGCGATTTATAAAACTGAGTAAGTGTTTGGTTTTGTTTGTTTCTATATAAAAATAGGGATGCTGTTATATAATGTAATATCCTTTAAAAGAAATGAAAGATATATAAAAAATATAAATGTATAAATAAAATAATATTTATTCTTTAATTAATAATGAAATAAAGTTTTTAAACTACCGGAAATGTAATCAATCTTAAATGCAGCTTATTATTTAAACCATAGAAATTTATTTGGGGCTCTAATTAATTTAATAATCATAGGGAAAAATAGGGAATGACCCTTATCAACATATTTAAATCCATCCCTAGCATAAAATCAATAGAGACTCAACCATTTTTCGACTTAATTCAATTTACGGAGATTATTTCTCAAGACATTTTCGACTTGGCATTTCCCACACACAGCGATCGAATGCGATTCGGTAAAGGAAAAGAACGGGGAGATCTTGAGAGAAAAAAATACAACAAAAATTATTGAATCCACACAAAACGTATTTTAATCAAGTTATTAACTCGTGAAATATCAACACATACGAGCAGTCCCCCAAAAAGATTAAATTATAAATATTAAATGACATAGAGACCAACGAGAAAAAAATGAAAACAAAACCAAAACCAAACAAATCGAAATGGAAACAACGAAAACTTATGCGATTTGAAGATATTCGGACATGAATAATTAATTTCACTGATGAAAACTTAATGAAGAAATAGAAATAAGTGGAATCTCCAGCACAACTTGAAATAAATTTGTCATAGTTTCGAATGCGACGCAAATGCTGAAAACCAGAGGCCCGAAAGCCAGACCTAAGCTCACACAGGGGCAAAAAATGGAAATGGAGATGGAGATGGAGACCACACACTTGGAGCTGAGTTGAGGCAAACTCGAAGATCGTCCGATCATCTATGGATCCAATCGGATGCCTAAGCAGATGGGCAAGTTTTTGTTGGCTATGGGCAATTAATTTATTATTGGCAACTTGAAAATTTATCGAGGCTGATCTCAACTCGCGCAAGGGGAGAAAAAAGCGCACGATCAATTTGTAGATCATAAAATTTCCCCTACTTACACGATCGTAACTTACGCAAATTTGGCATTTTTACGGCTTTTGCCAATATTGTCTATCAGTAGTTGCCATTGATCAAACCGCAATCTGATCCCAAGTCTAATAAAATCAGGCAAAAAATGAGAGGGAACAGAATACACCAGGAAAAATACGATTTCAACCAGTTTTAATATTCTCGGGCATTTAAAAAATATTAAGGTCTATAAGGAATCTGAAAGATAAGTAAAATAATCCTAAACTATGCTTTTTATATTCATTTGAAATGTATTTTACTGATATGTATAATTGTTGATCATTATATAATGTGGAATATAAATAAACAAACATTTCATGTAATTTAGAAACTTTAAGATCCAATCTTTGGGTTAGATTACCTTATTAAACAGATTTTATCTACTGGCATGTTTTAGAAAACATTTTCCCCGAGTGTAGGCTACAAAAAATGTTGCCTCTAATCAGCAGGCCAAATAACAACTTAATTAAAGACCCTAAAAGGCAGCGCCCCATGGCTCCGAACCGAAGCTCATGCCTAGCCTGAGTCCGCAGTGCCAATCCCAATCCAAATCCTCACCTGCAACTCCGTGGCCTGTTCGATGCTCGTATGTGTCTGTGTATGTTTCGGGTTGCACCAAAAAAAGCATTTCCAATTTACACTTTGCTGCTAATTTGCGTTGACGCTTTTAGAACCGCCCGGGGCGCTATCCCCATACCTTACCCCGCTCCGGCGCATTCCACGAGATTGTCCTTGTCCGTCAAGAAGTATCTCGCCGTCGCCGAACGCGGGCCCCAGCACCAACTCCGATCCGCATTCGACTGTCTGTGTCTGTGTGTTTTATTATTATGATGCATGCAGGAGGAGACGCTTGGCAGGAGCCGTCGTTGTCGTCATCATCATTGACATGCTCCTCCGGCTCCACCAATTCCATTCGCCTTTTTGGTCCCCCTCTTTTTTTTCCTCTTTTCTGCTGTTGTCATTCAACTCGGTTGTCAGCGTTGAAATTGTTCATTTCGAAAATGCCTCAATAACAATAACAATTGTCGTAAAACTGCACAGGATACTCGCGACAGTGTGTGTGTGTCTCTGTGAGTGTCTGAGCTTGTGTGCGCGATTATCTATAAAAGGATTTTCGAGCAGATTAATTGCGCGTGATTGAAGCTCGCAGTTTTGTGTGCCGTCATTTGGGCAGGCACCCTGGTTGAAAAACAACCAAAAAGGAAGCCACAGGAAGGGGCGACACCACCTGGCGGCGAACTGCGGAACGCTGAAAGCGGAAATGAAAAGTAAGCATGCAAGTCAGGACATGAATGAGAATTTCTTTGCAGTTTTCTTATTTGATTCCAACTTTTAAGGATGCTTGAAAGAAATAAAAGCAAGTTAAATTGAAAAGAGTTCTTATTGCTATACAAATCATGTTACTATTAAATGGAGTTAGTTTTTCCGAACAATTAGTCTTATTTTCCCTTCTTTTTCGTGAAAAAAGTACAAATAACTTTGTGTTAAATAATATTAATATTTAAATAATAAAACAATGTTTCCACCACTGTGGGATGCGTCTACATCTCTTTCTCTCCGTCACACGCACTCTCTTTCTCTCTTGACCAAATTGGCATGTATTTGCTGGTATATATACCCCACATCGTATTGCCATATAAGTTGGCTTGGCCCCTGTACCCCGGGTCTGGTCTCTCTGCAAGCACAGCGGTAATATGAGCAGTAATAAAATTTGAATTTATGACGAGATTCCATTAAAGCTTCTTCACAGCACTCACACGCACACAGGGGCGACCCAATATTTGCCTGGTGTGAGATAAACAAAACGTGAGAGCGAAAAGGACAAGACCACGGGGGTAGGGTATGACTTTGGGGGCTAACAGCGAAGACAGCGGGCTAAAACAAAAAAAAAAAAGCGACCAAAAAAGATGAAGACCAACAGCAGTTGAGACCAAGCTGAATGGCAAAACACTCGTAATAATGTGATTTGATGGGGGATATCCCATCCCTGGACCCCCGATAAGTACGAACGGCAGCAGCAGCTGGGCAACAACTTTGTCTGGCTGCCAGATACAGATGCAAAGATACAGATACAGTAAGAAAAAGCAGTCATAACTACACTTGAAATGTAAATACTAGGTTGATTTTCATAAATATTCTTTCCTTTTTGGATAAAGACTTCTCTCCTATTTTAAAATTGTTCTATCATAATTTCCAACGTCATTTTATTACAATGTATACATTTCTTTGTTATTTCAAATAGTTTTTAGGAATTGATTTGAGTGTATATGGATACTCATTCAATGACTGTCCCGGCAACGTTTATATGACTTCCATTTCATTACGCGTAAACGAATTGAAATGAATTTTTATTGCACAACAGACTCCCTTTAGCTTCTCTTATCTTTTGTTTAATGTAAAAACTTTGTTCAATTAGTCGTCGATTAATAATTTTTAAATATATTCCTCTCTTTCTCTTTTCGCACATTTAATCGAATGGCTTTCGTTAAATTTATAATTAGCATTGCGCTAATTAATTAATCGCCCTGCCATAAATACCCCAAGCTGGGTGCTTATCGAATGGTGGGGGGAATGGGGACGAATATTACCCGGGTTAAGCAAGTAATGTTACTCCCACGCTGCAGATAAGACACATTCCCTCCATTCTCCCACGCCAAAAAGAGATATTGTCATTAAACATCGCTCTCGGACAGGTTGGAGTATGAAGTTGAAAGGAAACGATCTTTGCCGCAAATGCGATTTCCAGGAATTTCCTCTCGACACAAGTCAAACAAATTTCCACGTTCCCATCAATGGGGATGGGAAATAAATATAGAAAATACCTAATATAAAGCACTCTCGGCCGGGGCGAACAATAACAACAAATTGTTTAACAACAAAAAATAAATCTTAATTGAATTGTGATACTCGCACTGATACTGACAGACTGCCTGGCTGGCTGACTGGCTGGCTGGCTGACTGACTCTTGAGGTTGGGCCCGCGACGTCTGTCTTTCTGGTTATATATCTTTCTTCTTTTTATTTTCCTGGTGGAGCACATGTTTTCCTGGGGAGAAGGGGACGTAGTCACGGGCTTTGTTGTGAAAGTGGGTGTGGTCCTTCGGCAATGGCGCATTCTTTACAACTTTGGTATATCTGCCACAATTTACCTTTGTGTATGTCAAGTCAAACTTATCTGGCAGATACAATATCTCCCAGGCGTATGCGCTATCAGGCCCCTTTATAGTTTGGCTTGCATTTTAAAGTCACCTTCTTTTATGGCTGAGTACACATGTCTTTATTAATAACCATTATTGATTGTTGACTGCGTTTGTTGTTCTCAGTAAAATGCGAGGAAGTTGCCAGTTGAATGGGGGCTGGATATATGAGAGTGGTGTAAATGTGTTTAATACAAGTATATCTATGTCTTTTAGGTGGGAATAGGTTAGCC
Organism: Drosophila kanapiae; assembly: GCA_008042475.1. NCBI lineage: Eukaryota > Metazoa > Arthropoda > Insecta > Diptera > Drosophilidae > Drosophila > Drosophila kanapiae. The sequence goes on from VNJM01001466.1 coordinate 349,870, forward strand.
CTAATATTACATTGGTTTTTTATTTTATGAAATTATGTTTAAGGCAGAGAGTTATTTGCAAAGGGAACTTTACAATATATCCTTTTTTTTTATATCCTGTTCGTTTTTATATTTAACTATCCCACCCTAAGAGCACTATTTAGATACATTCCCCTCAGCAATTCCATTCTTACAATGGCAATTCATGAAATGTTTGCTTAGGCGATTGAGAAAATGTCAAGATCTGCGTTCCAGCAATTCCTCTTTAAAATCATCGGGAGATTTGCCAATGTCAAAGGCTGTTGTGAGATGGAAATAGTGAGCGGAGAGGGTCCTTCAAGATATTGCCTGAGGAGGCTTAATGCTTACGAAATGTAGTCCAATTTCCAGGCATTACCTTAACGCCCCTGCCCCTGTCACTGCCTCTTTGAACGCCCTGCCCCGAAGCCCTGCTTAGGACAGGGATATTATTGAGCCCAACTATACCTACACTTGATGCGCACAATGGGGCGATGAGATGCAAAACAATGAACGGCCGACGAGAGATCGGTGCGTACACAGAGATTTGGATTTAAATTAAGCTAAATCCGCTCAAGCGCATGCGCACTCGAATGGGAATACGACTGCGAATGCGAGTGCGAGTTTCGTATCCGAGCGAAAACGCTGTTCGCTAATAGACAACAAAAAGGTACACGACAATCTTGCAGATACAGATACGGAGGGGAGCTCAGGAAACTGGCAGTGCTTAAGTGCCGAGTACCTACATGCCGCGACAGTTGGACAGCTCGACAACAAGTGCCACAGCAGCAGCAGCAACAACAACAGTGTGGCTCAGCAGCAACACCAGCACCCCAGCTGCAACATAGCGACAGTGCAGCAAATCTAGCTCTTTTTTTTTACATATTTTAGGCATAAAGAAAGATATGACACATATTTTTAAGAACTTAACTACTACTACCTTTAAATCTTATAATCCCTTATCATTTATTTAAATACAAATTAGCTTGAATATTACCTTCTGTTAAGTTCAGAAAGTATAAATGCAATATAAGCTGCATAAACCTTTACCAAATTGAAATTGCTAATGACATTATGAGTACTACTAATTATTACAGTCCTTGAAAGTGTATTAGTGTAATAGAAGTTTATAAAACCCTATTTTCAATCAATAACTTCTGGATAAATATTAGTTTATAAAAATATGTATAAATATTTATCTGTACTAGATTTGAACTTCGAAACTACATTGTTAATAAGCATTAAAATCTAATATTTAAAATCTGTCTTTTTTAATAAGTATTTAAATCCATGTTTCACGACGATACACCACTGCATCGAAAAGATGCTGACACTGAGCAATGCCCATAAAGTAGGCTAAAAACTCACAGAGCTGCTGATGCCGCTGCTGTTGCTTAATTTGCATAAAACTTAAGATACGAACGAGGGAGACAGGTAGGCAGAGGCTGAGTGAGACGGCCAGAGGCTCGCGTGAATGAGAGTTCAGCTGGATGCTTGGGATTGGGATTGCTTGAATGCTGGATGGGCTGGCTGGCAGCTGCGATGAGCGCGCACGCCAGGCGCAACTTCCTGGAAAAGGACCGCCAAAGTTGCTGCCGCTTCTTGCCACATCGCCCTGCTTCCTCTTGAGCCGACAAATTGTACCTGTGTCAGTGATGGTTGCGTGATTGCGTTTTCAGTCACGCAATAGAATTTTTTAGATTTTTTCTAGATACTTAACTAAGCAGTGATTTTAAGGAAGATTGTTAAAGTAAGATTATTATATAATATACAACTTTAATAATTTTCATTTGTTAATACTTTTATAGGAATTTTGTATTTATTTCTTTAAATATATATCATTTTAAGGGTATGAAAAAATATATTTTACTAGGTTAACTTGTTTTAGAAGATAAAGATATTGCAAGACTCGGAATATACCGATCAAAATTTATACATTTTTTCTTGTAGTCTTCAGAAATAAATCCACTCACGCACCCATCCCTAAGGCGGGCGGCCTGTGTGTGTGAGAAAAAAAGGAAACGCCGCCCCAGATCATCAGCGATGTACCAGTTTTTCATTTAGCCGCGTTTGGCCAAGTGCAATCGATACTTTTGTCCGGTGAGAAAGGAAAAGCAGCTAGGCATCGGCCGAGGGCGGGGAAAGGGGACTCATTAAAACGCATATATCTCAGTTATCTTTATGGATCGGCAGGAGTTGAGTAAGATTGTCAACTTTGTGCGCTTTTATGAATGGGCACCGATCGGCGATGTCTGCTTGATGATAAGCGAAAAGGTAAAACACGATGAGAGCCTCTTTTTCCGCCCATATATATACCCTGCCTATAAGTATCTGCGTATCTATGTATCTAACTATCTATGTGTCGATCGTGTGCAGCCGAAAGAAATCTCCTTTCAGCAGAGTTAATCATTGGAAAATCACTTCCTGCTCAGCTGCTCGCTCGCTCCTCACATGTGCAAGATTAACGCGAAAATTTCATTTGCAAAAAAAATGAAAAGCGAACAAATGTTTCTTTTTATTTTCAAGTATGCTCTCAGGCATAAAAGAGAAAGAGAGAGCTGGAAAATGGAGTTTGACAGGGAAAAGATCTCGATCCTAACCACACACAAAGTGCCTCAGCAAATTTGCATAGCCGGGGAAAAACGGATCCCCAAAAAAGAAACCAAAACCGAAACGAGAATTAAATGCTACGTTTCCATTTTCCGGCTCACCACTTGACAGCTGTCAAAAGAGTTTGGCAAATATTTTGTCAGTCCGTGAGCGGGAAAAGTTGAATTCTTCAAGGGTTTCGAACAGACGCCGAACGATGAAAATGTCGGCGACTAATTAAGCCATTTTTATTTTCCCTTCTTCTGTTTGGGCCAAAAGAAAAGTGCATTCTGATTTCTGTTTTTTTAACAAATTCTCAAATTCCCAATTCTGTTTGTTATGTCAATTTGAAGAACTCACGCGCCACGACATAACCCCATATACCAGACTATATCCGTGCTATATGGCCAACACACAGGTAGGGAAAAGGGCCAGGGCGGAGAAAGAAAAGGTTAAGAATGCATTTAGCCCTTTGTTTGTACAGCGCCTTGCACGCGTTCATAAAATGCATCAGCGAATTGAGAAATGTTTTGGGCAAACAAATCGGAAGAGGAGTGGGAGGTGGCGGCGGAAGAGGAGTGGGGGAATCACTCAGCGAAAAGTTGAGATGAATTTGTAACTAAAATGAATCAGAAATTATGTAATTCAACTCTATAAACTGAAAAAGTAATTTTAATTTTCATTATTCCAATAATTGTAAGAGTTCTGATTAATTGTGAATAAATAGTAGTATTGCTTTTTGTTTATCCTTTGATTTTAAAAATTTAAAGAAATATTGAAACCTAATTTGCTGTGAATTGATAACAAGATCTTTTTGTATCGCAGGAAAATTCAAGTTTTATATTCTGTTTATAGGAAACATTGATCAGAAATGTTAGCTATAAGCCCTCTACATAAACTGAATTCTATTCAAGACAGTATAAGTTAATTTTCTACAGTATCAGGGAAGTGCAAATAATCTTTATTTATTTAAAGAAATCCATGTTTTTAGATTTCCATATGTTATTTTTCCCAGTGCCTGCGTTCAGGTCTAGGCGGTAAAACGCTAAAAATCTCTTTCCCTGCCTTCGGCCTCTCGCTCTCTGTTTGCTCACATTCATGGGAAGATGGGCATAGCAAGTGCCTGGCTCTCCGCCAGCTCCCCGAGACCATCCTCCTGGCCGCCTCATCCATGAAATCCACTTGCCACCAAGACTGCGCACTTTACGATATTTGATTTCCTCATTTACGGATTTAATTTTCTTTCAAATTTACCGATCGCCAAGATCTCTACCCGTTCACTGATCGCCCCTGGGCCAGTCATCCGAATCCGAATCCATATAGACATCCACACGATCTGCTGGCCTGCTGTTTGTCTCTCTCTGTTTGCATAGTTTTGGATGTTTTATCGCTTGATTGGCTCGGTTGGCCCGCCTGGGACTGGGATTGGGACTGGGACTGGGGTTTGCCTGGGCTCGGTTTGCCGCATCTTCCACTTCTGCTCCTGCAATGTTGACCCAGGGGCGATCTCTGGCCAGGCTTGGGTGCAGATTGAGATTGAGCTGTGCTAGTGGAGCGCACAGCACTTAGCTGCAGCCCATCATCCGTGATCACGGTAATAATGATGGTCAGCCGGGTGGATGAGGTAGAGGAAATGCATCTCTGATCAAATAGATTCGGGATTCATTGATGGGAAGGTGAGGAATTTCATGAATTATTTGTTTTAACTTGTGAGAAAGGGTTTTTAATTATTTAATCTAAAAGCATTGGACTTAAGAAATATATAATGTTATAAAGCAAAAGAAGTACCATTCAATTAATTCAGATTATAATTAGTGCTGAAACACTTCCATGAGTTTAAAGAGAGTTTATTTGCTATGATACTAATTATCTTAATTTATTAACTATATTTATTCCTCATTTGTACATTAATTAAACCCCAGAACACTTACTGACCTGCCTTAACCCATGCCAACTAATAACCTTGATTAATTCCCCTCAACACAGTCCCAGAAATCGCTCTCAGTTTGCTACACATCAACCCCCCAGCTGGAGATCGTGGGATAGCCCCAGCCGATCCCCTCCGCCATATATGCACCATACGTAACCTCAATTTGTCGCCACATGTCACACCAAAAAAAGGGGAAGAAATTAAGGCTCCGGTATTTGGAGGCGCCACCAGCTGCTGTCGCTGCTTTCCATACTGTAAAACCGATGACATCTCCGATCGGAGATCGCCTGGCGTTTCATTTAATTGAGTTCACAGCCCGAGAGCGAACAACAAAAAAAAAAGACAATAACAATAAAAATTAATTCAAAGGCAACAGCAACAATGAAATGTTGAACCTTTTAACCTTTTTCCGTGTTCAGGTTTGGCCCGCTTTGGTCGCTTAATGGTCCAACACGGTGTTGGCGATGGAGTTGGAGTGGAAGTCAGAAGCGAGCACTCCTTGATCGGATCGCAGTTGAAACACAGAGAAAAACTATGTTTAAATACATATCTTAGTTAATTCGAACAATTGCAAGGAAAGCCTTGACGATATTTACCAATAAAACCTAACCAATTTTAAAAGGCACAGACCTTAATTAATTTAAATAACTTTAAAAGTATGGTTAAGTGTCATATTATTTATTTACTTCAAAAACTACTTTGGAAATATAAAAAGACAAGCAAATAAAAAAAAATCAGAAATATTCAAATCTAATTGGTAGATTTCAGAATCTCTAAAATTCGGATGTACTTCCTTAGCTACAATTTACTATTTCTAAAAATTAAAATAAGTACAGAAAAAATTGAGATATTTATATAAACTATTTTGGCAGATTAATGCAATTTATGTAATCTGTATAACAGATAGTACTTGTTTAATATATTTGATATATAATCTTAAGTAGGAAGTTTATTACTAATTGTTTGTGTAATAATCACTGTGTCTTTTATAATTTTATTAGAAAGGGTAATAAAGTTGGGTCTGCTTTTTGGGACCCAATTAAATTGTTATTAAAAAAAGGGGTAATCTTATCCTTTTAATTATTTGAAATATTATATTTCTCCAATTGTTTTTGATTTCTATCTGTATTTGTATTTTTTTTAAGCATTTCTGTTATTAAATTGTATTCTTTTAATTTAGGATGTTTTTTTTTATGTTGTCCAAGATTAAGGGTATACTGTTATAGTGGCTTGTTCATCTTCTAAATGAAATTATGTTTTATTAGGAGGATAACGAGGTGTTGCTCAAGCATTTTTTATGAAATTAGATTAACTTTAATTTTATTACTCCAACATGGAAATACATGTTCTCCCCTAACTATATAATTTATATATATAATTTTTATCACATATAAATTATTTAAAGATCTTTAGGTAAACGTACCATTTTTCCCACAGTGTTCTGTTACTGGCATAGCGCCAGCTGCTGTTTTCAGTCCCCGTTTTAGGCCTGGGGGTTGTCAATTCAATTAATGCCTAGACTCCGGTCGGCCGGACTCCATCTCAATTAGAACCTCTTAGGCCCGAGCCAATAACAAATTGTGAAACATTAAGAAACAAAACCATATTTTGTAGCGGCCCGAAAAAAAGGGAAATTAAGTGTGCGATTGCGTTTTTAACATTCCTGCGGCGAGGTGAATCTCCATCCGTAAAACCCATGCCATCCAAGCTCAAGTCCGATCCAATCCGACCCGATCCGATCCGATCTTAATGAAGATGAAGCCAATCATCAACGCCCTGACTTGTTGATCTTTTGTGGCACAATTAATGCTGCATAGGGCCTGCACTTTGTTGTGGATTGTCGATCGCTGATCGCTGATCGCTCGCCTGATCGCACAATGGAGATATTTCCTTTCTCACACTTTCCACAAAATACGGAAAAAAATGGACTCGAGGAGAAAATGAAAAAGAGGCGGCATGAAAAAGCACAAAACATGACACGATGGATGACAGCGCAAAAAGAAGCGCCAGCTCCGGGGATCCGAAGAACCAGCATTAAAACTTGACCAATGGCTGTGACTGTGGCTCGATCGTGTGTGTGAGATCGTGTGGAGTTAATGGGAGTATTAAAACCTTTTAATAAAAATCTTTAATGAATCAATGAGCGAGCGAGTGTGAGTGAGTGGCCTGAATGAAGAGCCAGAAGATCTCCGCACTGGAGGAGATTCTTGGCTCAGATTAGGGGCATTAATCGATTTAAGCCACAATCATTCGGCCTCCTTTTCCCTCGTTTTTCGTTAAGGAATGTGGGAGCCTGTCCGCTCAACTCTGCTCTGCTCCGACTGTGGGGCCTCAACTTTGTCTGCGCTTATCAAAAGGCATTTTTTTGAATAAAAATTAAATTAATTAAATTACAGGCTCTTGGGTTTCGGTTTCAGTTTCGGCTTGGGATCCCAGCCAAGCCAAGCCAAGCGAAGCGAGTCCAACTAAAGAGCTGCAATAAAATTGTTTTTAATCTTATCTGGCCTCGACGACAGCCAGAGCCTTTTAGTCGTTTTTAGTCGTTTGCTCTCGTTTTATGCTCTCCCCACTCCTCTTTCTCTCTCACCCCCTCTGCATCCACCGATACTAACATATAAAACCCACTAAATATGCCCGACTTATGCCGCATTACTATGTCCTACATCCAGCCCAGATATCTGGACTTTAACCAGCTGCCCAGCTGTTCCGCATTGCTCAAAGATATATGAACACAGTGGGACTTGACTAAGTCGAACACGACCTTCTTTGTAAAAAAAAAATAGATCTTTTAGAATTCTGTATAATCTTTATTTTCTATCATTTCTAATTCTTGGAAAACTGTTTGTAAGTAAATCAATTACAATTAGAAATATACCTATAAAGTTAAACGATAATATCTCCTAAATTATTCCATGATATTTTGTTTTATGTTAAATAAAGTATAACAAAATAAGTAAGTATCTCTAGTCAAGTGCAATCTATCGAAGCTGAACTGTATAATTTTCATCGCCCGAGAAACCTATCAGTTAAGGGCATTTAGTTGGTAATATCAGAGACTTGGATAGGGGGGTCACCTTTAATTTCCCATTTTTATCCCTTATTTATTTTTATCTTTGTGGCATATGCGGCGCCGGAACTGACCAGCGGAGAAAGGCAAAAGGCACTGGACCCCGGCAAACAGCGATGGTAATGGTAATGGGAAGCAAACGGAAGCACTTGACGACCAGCTGCCAATTTGCGACTCTATATGGAATGGAGAGATATCCCAGAGTCTGTTACCATTTATCTCCGTTCCTAGTCAGGGGCGACGACAGCTCAAAGAATGCCAAACGCAACGGGCAGTCCCTCTCAGTTCCATTCCGGCACCGATTCCCATACCCATTTCAATGCCCACTCCCAGCCTGACTCTCTACGAGATCTCAGGTTGTACTAAACTGGGTGGTCGTCGTCGTCGCCTGTTTTGTTGGGCTGCTGTGCGGTTGGTCCGACATAGAGTTGCATATGTTGATGATGACGAGCGGTCCAGTAGTCCCGGTCTCTCTCTTGGTCTTGGCTCAAACTTGGCTACCGCCACACGCGGCATGCGGTCGATGAAGTCGGAGAGTCGAGTCCGAGGCCGGGGACCGAGAAGCGAGAAGCGAGCGGAAGGGAGGCGAAATCAAAGAAGTGGAAGCAGTGAACCAAAGTGATGGTCAAACTGCAGCGGCAGTGGCAGCAAATGAAGTGATAAAGTTATGCTCGCCGGGGGATCCGGATCCCATCATTCGCACACTGCTTCAGAAACATCTGAAAATGTGTGGCAGCATTTATTGAAAATTATAAGGGATTATACTGGGTAAGTAGTTATTTATTTATTTTATACAATACAAAGTTTCAAATAAAATAAATCATATTTGCTAAGAAATAACTATATATTATATATTTATTTATATATTTTAGAAAAATATAAAATATATATATCTTATAATGGTTGAGAAATGGATTTCATATGATGGAATATATATAAACAAGGTAAACAATGTTATACTTTATATAGGATGAACAGTTTTAAATCAATTAAAAATGTTTACATTTAATATGTTTCGTCTATAAATACAAAACATATTAAATGTAAAAATTTTTTAAATTAATTTTATTGAATAAACAGCTAAAAAAAAAGTGGAACTTAATATAACTTATTATTGTAATAGATGATAAATACTTGAAAATACATTATACAGAACTATAGATACAGAATTTCAATCACACTGTTATATTGCTTACTTTAAGAATTTTTATATGAATATTAATAAATTAAATTTAAAAAAAAGCCTCACACATTGCACCACTGTGGCCAGGCCTCAGCATCTTCGCTCGCGTCTTGTGCGACATTCCCACCGGCGATAATGCAGCCTCATGTTGCTGGCCATTTGAATAAAAATTGTGTCATGTCAACCGGCAGGGGCTCTACGCCTTATCACAGCCGATATAGGTGCCTGTAGAATATACATATATAGAGAGAGAAAAAACGAAGTGATCCGGGAGGTAGAGGGGGAAGATCAGACACAATTGTGGATCGGTTGAGGTCTCATTGATCGGACTTGGGCCCACCTAGATGGCAATTTTCAACGCTGTCTTTCACCTTTCCCAGCTAGCTGGCCCGGCTAATATGTGTAAACCACGTTAGTTACGCTTCAACAATAATGAAGACATTATTAACTTGTATTTCTCATCTTCTTCTTGCCTAGTTTTTATTTTTTTGTTGTTGTTGCTGGGTGTGTGTTGTGTGTTTCCTGCCGCAGCTGACAAGCATTTACTTTCACAGAGGGTGATGAGGACCCAGCCTCCTTATCGACTAGGATTTTGGCCCATTCTTTGGCTGTCAGTTGCTGGCATACAAACGCCTCTGTCCGTCGGTCCTTTCCTCTTCATCTTCAACGTGTGCGATGAACAGTTAGTTCCTTTTGTCGGCACGTCCTTCAGGGCCTTCAGGGTGGCCCAAAAAGAACGGAAAAACAACAGCCAAAAAAGAGAAACCGAGCTACCGATCGCAACAATTGCAAATGTTTTTTAATCGTTTTGCGCCACAAGTGGCCTGCTCATCACGTGCAGCAGCCTCCAGAATCCATTCAGTTGTCTTTATCATCCATAACCTCACCCAACTGGCTTCCTCATTAATTGTTTTGCATATCGAGAGGTCCATTATGGGGCAAAACCAGATGGGTGACCGAACAGCCACATGGCCCCCTTTGGTCCCAACTCCATTTCCAATTCAATGTCAATTTTCATTTTCGTTTCCCCATTCTCCAATCGCAAACGCTTTGCGAAATGTCTGGCAATGGAAACGATAATGTCGGGCCTAATGGGGCGTGTGTGTCTGCCTCGATGTCTGCAATTTTCAGATTGCCTAGAAGCCCCCTCCTCCACATCCATTTCCCCTCATCCTTTAGATCTTCCACCTGTGCGATACACTCTCTGGAAATTAAATGGGGGTCGGTTGTTGACTCAACGCAGAGCTACAGATGTGCGGAAAATGAAAACATTGGCAGTGCCAAAAAGATTAGGTAATCAAATTGAAAGAAATAAATTTGGATTGGTGGAGTTTAAGGGAATACTTCAAATAAAAGCGATGAGAGAAGGAGTTCTAGTAAGTTTATAAATTTTGAATGGTTTTTTATAAACTTAATGATCAAAAATAAAACTAACCATAATAAAAACTAAAAAAATTTAATGTACTTGAAGGTTTTAAAGGATATTTTAGTAATACCTAATAATTATTTTGTATAAATTATAATGTTATTAAAGAACGTATGCTTTGCACGTATTACTTAATATATTTCAGAATTCAGGAATTCTATTTTAATCCATAAAAATCAACCTTTAATTAAAACAAAATAAAATCAAATTTTAAGAGGAGTATTATCTTTTAGATTGTTATTAAATAATACTTATTATACATATACTTATAAAATAATAGTAATAATAGTAATAATAATAAATAGTACTTATATAAATATAATATATATTCAAACTATACTAAAACTCTAAATATATATGGACGTTGATGCACTACGGTCAGTACACTCAAGTGGCCCTTCGACACCAAGCACGTGCTTGTTAGGGTTAGGTGTTAGTAGGCGCGATAGGAGAAAGTAAAGGTAAAGTTTGCGAGGAAATTAACTACTGGCGTGCTGCCTGAGTGTTTAGTTGCATGCGTAGTAAGTTAGTTAGGATTAAAGTTTTTAGTTGGGGAAGGTTGTCTACGTTAGAGGTTATTGGGTACATATCATTGTAATTAGCGCACAAAACTCTAAAGGGTTCATGCACTTCATACGATGATCTACAATGGCGCAAAACTAAAGGTAAAAAGGATCTAGTTTTTCTACTCGGTACGTGGAAATTTAGCTATTTTAGCTATATTTGGCTATATTTGTTATGTTATTACCACAATTTTAGTCCCTACAAATAATCGTTGTTCTCAAAGTTCTCCTTCAGATATTTAAAATATGAAATAATATATTAGAAATATCAATTAATGTGTTCTTTTATCAATTATGATATTAACTCGATTATGGTCCCTACTTATAAACGTTTTCCTTCAAATTCCAAAGTTATATTTCTCAAATCACCACATATACCCAAAGGCTACCGCAAGATTCCAACTGCCCCAACTTCTCGGCACATCTTACTCATCCATCTAATTGCAATTTGATTGAATTTACAGATTTTGTACACATCACTCGATCGGGTCCCATGGGTCCATTTCGAGCAGCTACCAAAAATCCATTAGATGAATCAAATGGAATCGCGAACCGATGGAAAAGGTGAATGTCGCTACAGAATGTTTAACCCTCGTTAAAAATGAATGAAAGCTTATTAAAAATATTTCTTTATTATTGCACAAAAAAATGGCCAAGCGAGAAACAAAAGAAACGCTTTTTTTTCCGGGGCCCCGGCTTAAAATCCAAGAAGAAATTAATAAATAAAAAAACAGGCGTACAAATGTTAAACATTTGCCACGATGCCATGACGAGAGTTGACTGCCCAAAAGAATCGAAGGCGGAGAAGTCTCAGAAACTGACTGACAGCTCGGGATCTGGGCATGAAGATAATGACGGATCCGCTGCGGACTAAGGATCTGCAATGCAAAACTGCCGCAGAAATCCTTAACGAAAGAGATAAATCTCCGATCCGAACTTCGATCTAGTTTTTTGCTCTCGTGCACACAAAAATGTCTCCGGAGAATTGCACGCTCCCGGAGCTGAATTGGCAAAAAAACCTGGCCAGAAAAAATCCATTGCAAATGAAATGCGTACACAAAAATGCCAAAATGTCTTAGCTGTAGCTGCAACAAAAAAAGGACAGCATTTTTTACTCAACGTTTTTGTTTTCCCCTTTTTTTTTTCCGCTGCGAAACTGTCACTGGAAAAAGGATTTTTGTTCTGAGATTGGGCGTTTTTTCCTTCGGCCCTTCACATGGCATATTTAAAGTTATGGGCCTCCGTCTTAGCCATTTAAAACGTTTGCGAAATTAATATTGGCAGCAAAAACTGTGAAATGCTGTGAAAAGAACGCAGCCAGGCCAGGAAGAGGAGCAATGTCTGCGTCTGCGGCAAAAAGTCATTTCTGCTAAATCGCAAAAAAATCAAACAAGATCATGATCGGCCCGATGATCATTATGACGACGACGATGACGGACAAGCGAATGACGAATAGCCCCATAGCTCTGCGGCTCGGAACGAATGCGAAATTTACGGAATCCGCCAAGACCCGAACCGCCAATTCTCAAAACAATTCCCCGCAACGACAATTAAGCACGAACAAAAGGCGAGCCATGGCAGAAAGATCGCTGAAAAGCCCAGGGAATTCTTACTTCCTGACCATGATACCCTAAAGTGTATCTCTCTCTATGTGTGAGCTCTTGGCAGAAACTCCCACGGCCCACCCAGTGCTACAGTTTTCCCTCCTTTGCCGACACTTTCCCAGAGGCAATACTTCGGTTGTCATGCACTTGGAAAAATGGATTTCCTGCTGGGAAAAATACATCTTATAAATGTAATAAAATTCCTGTCTTTAAAAAAAAGTTGATACAATTTTGTAGGGTTTTAAAAATAATTATGCTTGTTCTTTTCATATTTTCATATTTCATAAAGACTTAAACCGCTATAAACTTAAATAATTTTTGTAAGATCCACTGCCTGCCCATGAGTATTTCTATATAGTAGGTGGCATTCCTTGAAAAGAAAATTCCTATATTTTCTTACTAGCTTGGTCCACTTTTATTTGGGTGTATGTGCCGCCACACCTCCTAACTCATGCCATCGTCAGCAAACAAAGAAATAGAGGCGAAAAGACAAAAGGCACTCGACGGCAAACAGAGAAGGCGAAGAGTGACTATAAAAAAATATATATATATTCTGTAGTGAAACATTTTTATGTGCTTGTCCATCCGTCACAAATTATATAATTATCACCTGTAGATATTGGTTAGGCCGCTTATCGCCGGTGTGAATCTGCCTTGGACTTGAGTCAAACCGACTCTGCTCGAAATGTTCGATTAGCCACGCTTTATGTCTTCATCTGTGTGTTTTTTTTTCCCATTTTCGGGGAGCGAGTTTTGGTCAATGGGTGAGGTCGTGGCTAAAAAAGGGCGACTCCGATTCCGATTCCCTTTTGGCCTTATCTTTCCTACGAAGAATGCCACCCAAAATTTAATCTTTATATGAACAGTAAGTTGCCTCGATTGCTCTCTCATAGGGAGAAAGTGCCGATAATCGAGGGGGAAAACCATACGCAAACGCAACTTTCATTGAGCAGAGAGTTATATGAGACAAAGAAAGGAGGAAATGCGCCAGAGATTGTCCTGGGGAAATTCCCAACACAATCTTCCTTGGGCCTGGGAATGTTTTCTGGGATGGCTGCACTTTGTGTTGACTCTTGTCATGGGAAACTCTCTGTTCGAGAGGGATTAGCATTAGCTGAACAGGATCTGCCATCAATTGGAGATCACTTAGTATTCAGTATTAGAAGGTTGGGTATTTATTTCTTCTGAATTCTGAATAGCAGGGAAGATCTCGAACATGAACCGAGCCTAAGCTATTGTCTGTGATTGCTAAAAAAAATAATACTAAAGAGCCCTAACGAAAATAAGTATTTATAATTATAACCCAGTGATCTTCTTTACCATTAAAATATAAATTACAAAATAAACCGAAATAGTAAATAAGTGTAAGTGTAAACTTGTGCAATAGGATAATGAATAAATAAAGCTTAACAATTTTGAACATATTAAAACACTTTAAGTACTGATTAACAATTTAAATAGTCTCACGTTACACAATTCTTTAAGATTTTGAATTCGAATTTGAACTATATAAAAACTATATAAAAAATAAAAAGATGGCAGATGTTCTTTGTTGCCGCTCAATCTCCCTAATTGCCTTCCTGTCACATGAAACCGAAATTTTAGTTAATTTCCATTGAGAGCTGCCACGCAGATTTTCCGTGGACCACACGACCAATACGGCCACTTAAAAGGACAATCCAAGTGGGGAAAAACAGGGACTAAATAACCAAACAGCGGCTTAGTGAAGAGCCAAAGAGGCCTACTTAGAGAATTTTGGGACATACGGACGTGTTTAGCATGATTTTCAGGCGCAGGCAAAAGTCAATGCACCCTAGAAAAACAATCGAAAAGTCCTTGATCAATTTGGGAAAGGAAACGACGGCCACGGCGGCACGTGTACGTGAGCAAGTCTCCTTGTTATTCTCCCAATTTTCTTCTGACTCGTTGTGTGGAAACACTTAAGCGTGTAAATTTCCCAAACTACTCAATGACGACAAAAGGAAAACACACAAGTAGAGAGGCGAGCGGGACACTTGCATAAAATGTGGAAACTTATTAACTGCTGACCAAAATTCGTTCCCAAAGATGTCGCGTCGCCGCTGGCAGCGATCGGAATTGGAAAAAACGCCGATGGATGTGTGAAAAACCTGAATCAAGTCAAAATAAACAAAAAATAAAAAGACTCTCTCGAGGATTTGGCGAGACCGAGGAAAAATACTCGTACCAAAAATAGTAGTCGTAGTCGCGCTCGGCGGCGGCTGAGTTTCTTCTTTTTTGTTGTGTTGTTGTTGCGCCCGTGGGGCCTGGCTGCCTGTGTTTTGGTTCTGCTTTTGGTGGCTGTCATCTAATAATTTAAATGACTTAATTATTGCGTCAGACTGTGGAGATCAATGGAGGAGAATCAAGTGTGGGCTTGGCGCCGCCGCCTTGATGTCGCTGGATTTCCTGCCACTACTTAATAATTGAACTTCCCGAATTTCACCGACTTTCGTGTGGGGCCGCCACAATTAGATTATGCATTTTATGAAGTGCGAATCCAATTCCGGGCATTCCATTTGGCGCCAAGACCGCGTCGCGACCCGGTGACGCCTCCAGCTGCCCTTTGACCCAATGCCGCCGATCTCCGGCCCACGTACGACATCGCTCTGTCTTCCAGCGGGCAATTGTATATGAAACTCTCAATCGAGAAGTCGAAGTCCCAATCCCAGCCCCCATTCGCTATGGCCGAGTGATAAAGTCGGATCCTCGAAATCGATTTTAAGTGGCCAGCTGTTGGCCGCTACCCTCCTGATCCTGTGCGTATCCTTTTCAACCAGGGCATCCATCTACGTGTGACTTGTGCCGCGGCAACAAAAGGTCAGAGAGACCCAGTCAGCGCTGTGCGGAGGCCGACAAAAGCCGTGAAAAATAATGAACCCTTAAACAACTTAATTATTTGTGTGTAATCTTCCTGGAAATCCACCTCCAAACGATCGGTAGCCAAACAATTGTGCCAAAAAGGCCACATATTAATTAGTCATGTGGGGTGAACAAAGTCTGAATTTCCAGGAAGCGAAGTAAACCATATTGGGTGGTCGTTCTGCAGGATCGTGCGAACATATTACGGCAAGCGGCGTTTATTGAAAGTCTATAGAAAGTTCTAAGAGCAAATATGATAAGAGGAGATTGTTGCTTCTTAACGAAACTATATTTACAAATTTATAAATATTATATTGCAATTTTAGAGTGGTATTATGTATAGTCAAACTAATTAATATCCTTGCCAGGCGTTAAATAAAACTAAATACATTATAACATATTCTGGTAATGATTACCTATTACCATAATTAAAAGACTGTATAAATTCCACTTTTAAAAAGACTTGGCTTGAGGACTTTCACTCTGCTTATAAAGCTTGTTTTCCTCAAGAATCTCTTTAACTAAGCGCTTGATATCCACCCAAAACCCCATAACCAAGGATCTCTTGTAATTTTCCCTCAATTACCATATCGTGCACTATCCAAGTCGGGATCACCTTTTAACGCCATCGATCTTCAATGATCTCGATTTCCCTTATACCTACGCCTTTATCGGCGGCGGTGCGCATCAAGTTTTGTTGGCTTTTCCCACAGTTATTGACAGGCGGCAGTCGAGGCGGCTTAAGGCCATAAACAAATAGGCAAACACGGTCGCTAGTCACTGCGACCAACTCAAGCCAAGTGGCTGAGTGGCTTTTGGCCAACTTGTTTTTTATTTTTGTTGTTGTTTGCTATTTAGTGTTTTTGTCTTCGCTTTGTATTTTTTGTTGTTGTTGGATTGTGTTTCGGATGCTGCTACTAAGATCACTCGGCTTTTTTGTGTGTGCTTTTGTGGCGCGTCACAAAAAAAAAGAGAAGAAACCGTAGAAAAAAGCAGAAGGCGAAGTGGTAGCAACTTGTCGTCTTCGACTGCTGTTTAAACGGCAAATAATGAAGACGAGGCGGTGGCTACTGACGGCTTCAGGCGACGACAGCTTTGTCATTGTGCAATTAACGCCGGGAAAAATTCAAATTAATTGCCACCAAAATGGCGCCAATTCTCGTACGCGTCGGGCTGGTGAAATAAAAAGCCATCGCTGATTGTTGATGGCTCCCTGACACGCCCAAGACATGTGGCCATCAAACGAGTGGTAAATAAATGAGTTGGGCGTGTGTGTTAACCAAAGTGTTGCCAGGTGACATTTAGGGTAGGGGTTTTCTTAATTAATTCGTTGGTTACAAATATGCAGAGAATTTACAACAGATTTGTATGGAACCCCTATAAGATTATGGGAATGTGTGAAGACTAAAATTAGATAGGACTTTACAAGGAGGATATTTAAATAGAATTGAAATACATACTTCCTCCTAATTTGATTAAACATATTATTATGATGTAAACTCCTAGAGCATTATCTGATGGACTTAAAAATATTTAAGAAGGATTTTTGGTATACTCCTAAGAATATGAATATGAAAATACCTCTCCTGAATCCTTTTTGTTCTTAGATATTAATGATTTTAGATTACAATGCATTAGTTATTAATTAGCTTGATTATAAATAATACTATCAAAAATAGTTTACCACATAAAGTTCCATGTTTAACCGAATATATATTAAATACATTTTCTCAGTAAATAATAACCTTACTCCAAAGTATATATTAATATTTTATTCAATATAATTTCAGAATATAACTTTATAGTTTACCAGGACACAGTCCTTTCCCCTGGAATACGCCATTTCATTACCAATTTCGAGTGCCCCATTACCGATCTTGTTACCAAAATGTCAGCAGTAAAATGGCTTCCGCCACCACCGAAAAAATGCAGCAATATCAGAGCGGCACCACCATAACTGGGCATGTTTTGCACATGCCACCACCATACGCTCCAGCGGTTCCTCTTTCCTCTATTTTTTTTGTCTTTTGCCCCGCCATATTTCCTCGATGGCTGTTCGTCGGATCGCACTTCCGGACTTTGGACTACCGACACCAGGCAGACCGCCGGCGTGGACGGAGATGATAATGCATTATGCATTCCACCGGCTGGGTTTTAATTGTTATTAACTCGCGATAAGCAGAACTTTAACACCTATGGTTAGGCTGGGCCAAAAAAAAGGTACCCGACCATGCTAAGGTATAATTTCAAAACATTTTTATAAGCACTTAAGAGCCAAAAAAAATAAAAATGCGTGGTCATACACTGAAACAAGAAAACAGCTAGGGATAAAATTAAATAGTAGCACCGATTATAATGGAAATCAATATGGATTTAACAAGTCTAATCCCATATCCAGTTTTAATTGCTTATAATATATATTTAAATAAGATATCTTCTATCTATTTAAAGTGTTTTTATTGTGGCTTTCAAATTTATATATTTATTCGTAATTTATTCTTAAGTACAAATGATTATTTTTAAAGCTTTGTTCATTTTCCCTTTCTAGAATCCTGAATTACACCTGGTAACGTTAGCACTTTAGTTTATACTTTTTTTTCTTAGTGCATTTAATTTTTGTTGGTAACACAAACTCACACTCAAAACCGCTGCCTTTTTGCCTTTCTCGCTGGCAAAGGGGAAACGGGAAATATAAATTGTCGGACCCCCGAAATTCTACACTGTCATCAAAGCGTAACTAAACGCCCATTTTTCTCAACTTTTTCGAGTTTCTTTCGTGGCCCGACGACCATTTTCGGTAGTTATTAGTGGCATATTTTGGCCTAAAGTGCGTGAACCATGTCGAACAGCCAACACACAGGCAACAAAATTTATTGTTTAGTAGTGGAGTGAAGTTAACAACAAAATGGACCTCCCAGCGAAAGAGAAAGACACGCAACGAGCCGATGGAATGGTGTTCGCTTGGAGTGGGAACTTAAAGCGGACCCTGGCTTGGCTTGGCCAGAAAAAAGACTATATATATATATATTAACGCCTCGAGCGGTAAGAGAACCAACAGTTGGTTAGTGGTAACTGTTGTTTTTGTTGCCAGGTGAGAGGAACTGAACTGAACCTCTTACCTTATTGGCTGACGTCCAAAGACCGACCACCATCATCGATGGCTGCCTGCCCCGATCCGGCTGCCGATGATGATGATGATGGCGTTGATTATGGCTTATTTTCAAATCTCACCCATAGCCAGCATCTTATGCCTTTCCTTGCCACTTCTTGGAAGTGAAAAAAGTGGGCAAGAGCAAATTATGTGGAGTCATCAATGGCAAGCCAGGGCATCAGAATTGTAGCATCAGTAGAGTGGGAGTGGAAGGCACGCAAACTCTAGGTCTGGAGCTGGAGCTGGAGCTGAGTCTGAATCTGGAGCTGGCCATTGGTGGTAGTTATATGGCCAAGAGTGTTGGGCAATTTCCAGACTGCAGCTGGGAAGCCTGAATTAACTGCGGCTTAGATGGAATCGTGTGATCTGCGGGCTGATCATGAATTAGTTTTGAGGTTTTTCGCCATAAATTATGTTCACAAAAAAGAAGCTGCAAATTTGGGATATTTCTAGGAAGAGAATGTTTCCGTTTTTTACACATTAGTGTGAAAAATACTTTCTTAATTAATTAATATATATTGCAGAAAATACTTAATAATTCTTAAAAGTTTATCCCGAAACAAGCAACATAAATTCCTCGAAACCATAACAATCGCTGTCCTGATCGTGTTGATCCTTTATAATGTGTTCAAAGACCTCCCTCTTTTATTATATAAAATACTAAAATAATAGATTATTTTGATCCTGGCCAAATAATAAAAAAAAGAGATCACTCCCCCTGAAATTGACCAAAGATCTCCGCATTGTGTTGATCCTCTTTGAAAACACTTACAACCTTTTGCGCCGGGTTAATCGTCTCGCGTCATGCCCATTATGTCTCGATCAATATCGATCTCTGGCCGATCATCTGGCCTGATCTATGCACAGGATTTAAGCGTAAAATCGAGTGCAATAAAACATGCAGTGGGACACACACACAGCAAGTGCCCCGAACTGTTTTCGATCAACAAAGACACGACACGCTCAGCTGAGGATCAGGAGAAGATGCGATCGCGAGCTGCCCATGATCGCTGCGATGATCACGGGACCTAGAGCGAGGGAACCTGGTGTTTGGAACCCCTGTATTTCGTATCCCAAAAAATCCCCGAGTCCCGATCGAAGCGTAGCATTTTTGCACGGCACATTAGCTGTTTGAAAAACAGGAGGCCCATAAACGGACAGTGTTGCAAATTTTTATTTGGAAGCAATTTTCACACCCTGCGAGGGACAAAAACGGGCTAGGAAATGTCATGCGGCGACAGCCGCTGACCTATGACCCCTGGCCAGTGGTTGTAGCTGCTGCTTCTGCTGCAGATTCTACCAATTCTGCTGACAGGACACAGCGTGGCTAATTCGGAAACGCTTGACAACTACATATAGCCTGAGAGAGGGCCTAGAAGGGAGTCGCGGCCCAGACGCAAAGTTGCAAATGATGCCAAATGATTGCCGACCATATAAATTCCGATTGTGAGCGATTAGCAGGGAAGTCGGGATCACGTCGGGATCACGTCAGGACCACGCCAGGTACAGGAACACGCCCTCCGCCTTCAGCGCTTTAGTCGCGCTTCGTCGCCTGCCGATTATTTGCAATTATGAGCCTGGATTTTACACTTTTAGTGGCTCAACTCCCCATCGTGGAGAGAAAAAAGGGTGCAAAGAACGTAGGAACAGTGCCTCCTCCTCCCAACAGAAATTTGACTTTTCGACTTGTTTTCTAATCACCTGAGTTTGGGAAACTCCTTGAAAATCCTGGTCTGGCCCAGCTCCTTGTTGGTTGACCAAGACGTTGGCCTTGGTAACCGTTCCAAGGACACACACGCACACATTTTGGTTGGAATATATTTTTGGTCTTTCTTCAAGGTCGAGTCTCTCGGGGGTTTTTGTGGACTTGGCTCGGTTTTGGTTTGTTTAGAATTGTTGTGGCGTTGTTTTACGCATAGATACGAGTATTATTTTGATGGATTAGCCATATCGCATTGAAGGTCGGTCCTCGGTTAGCCTCGAATTTGTTACGACCTGTTTTGTGTGGTGGCTAACCCAAAATACGAACTTAACACTAACAGCGAGAGCAACAATTGCTGTAAGTAAAATAGAAATAGTTGTAATTTGGAATAAAATAGTTGTCTGAATCGGGATCGTTTATTTTAACTGAAGTCCTAACTACATAGTTGTAGAATACTATACAAAAAACCCATAAATTCTTCCTGCAAGTAGTTTATTATGATATCTGCTTAACAGGAACTTACCTTATATACGGTTTAAGATTTTAATGTGAAAAGTAAACCTGATTTACTGAATTAATTGTAGCCAAACTAAAAATATATATTTCCAACAACCTTTCGTATATTCTTTCCCTTCAATTAGATACTGATCTTAATGGCAGCCGATGATTACTAATCATAAAGAAATTACCACCACTCTCGCTATCAGCCATTAGTTAATGAATAGACCCATCAGACTTTAGTAGGTCTGCTGATATTCGGGTTATTTTTACAGCCTCGGGACCGGAGGAGGAGATTGAGCGCTACCTACAGCGGCGAGAGAGATAGGTTTCGATTTTATGATTTATTTACACTCCAGCCTTCTGTTCTTACTCACTCGCCGTGAATGTGTCTGGGAGTGCGTGTGTGTGTCTCATCATTTGGATTTTCCGCGGCAATAAAATTAATAAGAACGCGCTAATTTTTCAGGCCCCGGGGCCTAAGCAAACAAACACAGACACACAGGCACAGTTGTTTCCTGCAACTCCTCCTCCTTGGCCTAACTCTTTTCCAGCGCCCAGACTGTGCTAATATTTGCCAAGGGATTTTTGGCCTTAACCAAAAACGGAGCGGAAAGAGTTTCCGCCGTTCGCCATTTTGTTCGCTTACAAAGCGATCTTCCTGTTCCTGTTTATCAAGACACAGAGATCATACCAATACTATATATTTTAGTAAAATTTCAATTTCAACTAAATTAAACAGGATCCTTAACTTCCTGTTTTTATTTGGATCTCAAAGATGAAACTTACAATAATCTATGGATTTTAACCCTCTTATTTAAGAATACTAATAGTTAATGGATTAATAAACTAAGGTTTTAGCTTTTACATTATCTGAACAGCGAATAAATGTGTAATTCATTGAAAATGGCCGAATGATGGGTTCGGAAAAGAGAAGTCTTCCTCTGAGCTGCCGAAGGTGGGGGGATACCTGCTCTGTTCGGGGCGCACACACAATGTCCAATTAGCGGAAGAAAAGGTAAGACATAAAGTCAGCTCCCAGTGCCACAGTGAGTGTATGTGTAAGTGTGCGCAGTCGAGCGAGTGTGAGTGAGCTAACTGCATTCGGGCCAAGTAGTATATAAGCAGCAGACTACTCCGAAAAATCTACTCCGAAAGCAGAAAACTTGTTCCGCTGACTAGAGGCATATAATGGGTATATAGGAATTTACTGAAAAGGATGGAAAATATTAAGAATTTCCCAGACTTTTCGGGATTAAATTTTGATTTAAAAAAAATGTATTTAATAAAATATTATTGTTTTATAATAACTCTCTTAATACAAATGATGAAAAACTTAGCAAATTCTTTATATTAAAATATTTTTAAAATTCATATTTTTATTTGAAAAATAAACCTCCTACACGATTTTGTTAAACCGAGAAATAAGAAATAAATACTTTTAAAAGTCTTTAAATATAATTCAACTGAAAATATCAAAAAATTCTTTTTTGTAGACAAGCTAACAAAGTGTGTTATTTAATTTATTTAATGCAAATTAAAAACTCTTCCCAAACAACCGAAAATAATGCTTAAAACCCTTTACAAAACGCCAGCAGTAAGCGTGTAATGAAAACCCATGAAAATCAAGCCCATAAGTACCCTAAAAAATAGCATAAAAATTGCCACAAATAAATATAATTAAGTGAAGTCAACAACAGACCAACCGCACGCTATTACGAAATTTCGTCAGATTGCGCAAATAATCCGGCAATATAATCATCGATTATTACACCGAAAATGCCGAGCAGAGTTTTTCCATTTCCGCCATTTCTTATTGGCCGACGCTGGGGCTATATACCACTCACACACACTCCCTTAGAGATATAGGAACGAAATACATATACGAGCGAAAGAGAGCACGAAGGCAGAGAAGAGACACGATCGATCGCTGCGAGAGACGCGTCTGCAGATAGCGGCACTCTTCTTGCGCACGAACTGTGATGGTAGCTCCGGCATAGCTCCGCCCCACTCTAGCACACACATGCAAGCAGCAGCGGTGATCGTGTGTCAACCGAAGGCTGACGAGGCGATCGGATCGGGGAATCGGGGATCTCGGGTATCTCGGGTCGCTGCTGACAAACGCAGAGTCAGACGAAAGAACGCACCGTGTGTTTCAGTTAAGCGTTGGCACTGAACCCGGCAACAATCTTTCACTCCTCCGCTCGAAGCGTCGCGATCTGCCGATCTATACCGATCTGTACCGATCTACCGATCTCCATCTATCCGCAAACTAGAGCGAGCTGTTAAGTGTTCTTTCGACTCAATAAAATAATATTACAAAGCGGAAAACTCACAAGTTCTTGTGTCCCATGATTGCCGTGTGATCCGATCGATCGATCCATCGAAATTAATCGCACAAATATGAGCAGCTATATCGGCAAACGCATGCTAATGATGATTATGCCTCATTTATAGTGCGCTAATTGAACGCGAAATTGCTCGATCAAAATCAATATTCCCTAACCATTTGCAAACAAACAACTCAACACAAAAAAAGAAATAATAATAAAAGCAGAGGCAATACCCTAGAGTGTTAGTGAGAGTGTGTTACGAATTATAATGGATATCAGCTATATCTTCGTGATCTGCCTGATGGCCCTGTGCAGCGGCGGCTTCAGCCCAGTTGAGGGCAAACAGAAATCCGGCAGAGGCCGGGGCTCCATGTGGTGGTAAGTCTCCCATCAAATATCCAATATTTTCCATTAAACGCTCAATTGCAGTGGCCAATTAGCGGCCGGTCGACAATAAAAACAGTAAACATACACATTAAAGCCAAAAAAAAAATAAACATTTGGCCAGAAGCCAAAGAACAACAACAAGGCACGCGCCGAAAGTTTTTCGGGAAACATTTCCCACAGCCACAAACACATAATAAAAGCAAACACACAAAAATAAGTTAAAGGTCTTGTGCGTCACGCACCAAATGCGGAAGCCACACAAAATGCACACACTAAAAAAATAAAAGAAACAACAAATAAAAAAAGCCCCGGACTGCTCTTAAACTTCTTCGCATCTTCTTTCGCTTCGCCTGATGAAAACAATTAAAAATTCTAAGCGCGCATTCAACTTTTACTTGGGATAAAAACTTTGTCTTGGTATGCGTGACACACTTTGAGATATGAATGGAGATTTGGGTGAATGGATCTGAGGGGGGGTAATAAAGAAAGGTGGAGAGAGGCCGGCGGCGATAAGTAAGTCCAGTTTTTCAGATCTACCGCAGATCAGGGAAGAAAAAAAACTAGAAGCAGGCAAATCGAGTTCGTTGCCTAAGTCTTTCGTTTGCCCAAATAAAAGATTATTGATTTAAAATCAAGAAAATATTGAAAAAACGATTAAATCTTTACAAATAACATTTTATGATCCCAAATTATGAAATAATCAAATAGTTAATTCTGAGAAATAGCTGAATAGTTTAATTTAAGATATTAAACGTAGTTTTTGATAGCTAAAGTCGTTTTTTTTTTTCTAAATAATTTAAATAAGAACTAAATTAAAAGCACACAAACATGATTGAAAAATTTATTTTAGGATAGTAAGTCATTATTCATCCTTTGTCATTCTTAATTTGAATACTAAAGTTTTAAAGTAACAAACTTAAATCAAATTTCCAACAGTTTTTAGGTCAAATATTTGTCAACTGACTGGTATTTGTTATTACTATTATTACCCAGCCAGCTCCCAGTGATTCTCTAGCTTTGATTAGTTGTTTGTTTGACTTTTATCATGTGCAAAACTTAAGCTAAGCCTTAATAACTTTTTATAACGGCATAAATTTCAGTCGCAACAATAAAAAATCAACACAAATACATAAAAACACAAAGGCAGGCACACACGAACATACCGATCGGCACAAATTGTTGCCGCGACTCCGGATTGCCGTCGCATAAATCTCAGTTGGGGCATCGATTTAATCCGCCTGGGAATTAAAATCGATTGGCAAATCGCCGATCGGCCGATACCCGCTCCTCTTGATTTTGGCAGATGTTACACTTTCGATCAAGTTTTTGTTGCTGTTGTTGCTTTATTTACGTACTTTTACTTAATATTTGTTGGATTGCGCAATTGTTTCGGTGGGGAATGTTTTGTTCCCACCGCAATCAGCATTCAATTGAATTGACAATTAATTTGCATTCTCCGAGGCCTGTCAATAAACATTTGTTTATGTTTATTTATTGTTTGTTATGTGCATAAATAAATATATCGGCTAATGAAGCGTGGAAAAAATATTATAAAGATCAACAGTTGAAACAAGAAAATAAATTATGACAGGTCAGAGCGGAGCAAAGCGTTAGCCGACAGGTGTCTGCAAATATTTGTCTATCTCCAATGTGAGTGTACTTAATAAGTGTATGTGGTTTATGCCTGAGTAACGCCGGCAATTGACGTGTACCGCCCAGCAACAACAAAATGCTGGAAAATATTATGGACGACACAGAAAAGCCGCAAAACGGAAAACCTACAAAAAATAATATACACACACATACAGAGCCGAAAGGAAAACAACTCGGTCTCAAGTCAAGTGGAAAGACACACAAAACCCTGGAAAATATGACAAAAAAAAAAAATATAAAAGAAAACAGCGTAAGATGTAATGAAAATGTTTCAGCTAGTGTTTCATTCCGTTCTCATAATTAGGCGCAAAAACCCAGTCAGGCATTAAATAGGCCTGACAACCTTCTCCCCTCCCATCGAAGAAGATTGCCCTATTAACTTTCGGTTTTTCTGGTTCGTTTTCTTTCAGGGGCATTGCCAAGGTCGGCGAACCCAATAATATTACACCCATCATGTACATGGATCCGGCCATCCACTCCACACTGAGGAGAAAACAGCGACGCTTGGTCCGGGATAATCCGGGTGTATTGGGAGCCTTGGTTAAGGGCGCCAATTTGGCCATTAGCGAGTGCCAGCATCAGTTCCGGAATCGTCGCTGGAACTGCTCCACGAGAAACTTTTCGCGCGGCAAAAATCTATTTGGCAAAATTGTAGATCGAGGTGAGTTCAAAAAGAATTTACACAAAACCACTTAGAAAATAATTAGAAAAGGCCTTAGTAGCTTATTAAATTGAATTCGTTAAGGGCGCTCAATCATTAGCTCTTGCAGCGATCCTCGCAGCCCACTTAAAACGCTCTTTACCATGGGGAAATATGATCTGCACATCAATGGGTGTCGACGCCTTCGTTTTTTCCCATTTACTAACTACTAGAAACTGCAGGCCGACGACACAAATTGCTTGCATAACCAACCCAAGCGACATGAATCCAGTTTCTTTTCCCTTCGGTTTCCACTTTATTTATGTTATGAAATGTCACTCCCCTGGACCTCTTTCGTACTGCAATATGTGTGTGGCGCTTGTTTGTTATTGTAATACGATCTGAGCACTTGGTAATATGTATATATTTTATATATGTAGGCTGACTACCCTTTTCGAAAGGGGCCACTTTCCCCGTGCCCGGAGAACAAAGACCGGGCTCTGTGCTCGCTGCACTTGCTCCACTTGCGTTTCAGCGTGTTTATGCTAATGAGCACAAGTTGGCAGCACCAGTAGTGTAACTGAGGTGGATGGAACAGGACAGGACCGACTGTTGTCACTCACTCAGCCATTCAAATCAATCAAGCCCAGTTGTCTGTCTTCTGGGACCGTACGTTCGTTCGTTCGCCTGCTGCGCCAGCTCAGAATCCCAGGAGATCGGATCGGCAAGCAGTTTCTCTCTCTTATATAAATGTAAACAAAAGTCGCGCATGCGCAGTTTTTGTCCTGGCGCGTTTTTAGCTGGAAATCCATTCCATTCGACTCCCGCCCTCGCCTGCCGTTTTATTAGCTACCGTTTTTGTCCTGCTTCCTGAGATCCTGCCAGGTAGTTGCTCTATCTAGACTCTTGTATATATATTTTAAGGCCCTTTTGGTCTGTGATAGAGGGCGTGGCCGGCGTCGCGTGGCTTCGATTCCTCGCTTGCAGGCGGCCTTCGCCTCCTTCGAGCGTCTGTCAACGGCAGCTGACTTTTATAGCCAGGCTCTTGACCTTATCAAGTTATTTTGACTCTCCGCCGCCAACATCCTTTTTATGAGCTCTTGACATTTTATGGATTACTTAAAAGAAAAGGGAAATTATTACCCCGGTGACAGCTTTTTATCGCAGCACTTTCATCGCTTTCCACAATCAAATTTTTTTAATGCTTTTTTTCTCTCTCTTTTTCGCCCTTGGCCCTAATTAACACCTAGGGCGCACCATTAACACTTGGGGTTCGGGGTTTTTAGGGCTCCGAGGCTCGGAGCCAATGGCTCTAAAACTGCCTAAGAACCCTGCCAGCGGGGCATAATTCATCGCCTGTCTGGGCTGCATTTCATTTGTATTTCCTTGGGCCGGGTTAGGCTTCCCTAACTTGTTTTCTAATTGGTGACACCTTGTCAATTTGCCACGCCACACGCTTTAACAGGCTGTCTCTATTAGTGAATTCTCGTTGGGTTTCTGGCAGGGATCTTCTCCTCTTTTTCCCTCTTTTATTTTTTGGCAATCATCGGTTCGTGACGAAGCCGCTCCGGGTGGCTGTCCCTGTGGGTTTTATATCAAGAGGTCTAAACTATTCCGAGAACTGCTGTGCTGCTGTTTCTGCTGCTGCTGCTGTCACTAAGCAGCTTAGTCCCTTTTTCAGGATCCTGATCCTGCGTTGATCCTGCTTCTGATTCTCCTCCCCTGATCTCAATTTCAATCAGTTCGAGCCACGCCCACACACAACGGAAATCCGTTTTTGGGCAATTATATGAAGCCTATAAAAAAGACGGTATCGCATTACATGCGGAAATTTTGTATTTTATTTTCTGCTGTTGCTCCATTTTGGCCACACCCCGCTCATTTGGCATTTCTTTGCTTAATTGCTCAGGGTGCACCAGCTCCCCGCTCTTTGTCGTACACTTACTTCTTATTTATTGCCTTTTGTTCGCTATTTACCCGAAGAAACCACAAAAGGAGAGTACGAGAAATGCAAACACCAAATTGCCCCCAAAAAGGTAACGCGAATTCTTGCTAAGCTAATCACCAGAAACAAAAACAAAGTCACCAATATATATGATGACTGTGTCACGCCTCTGAGCCCCCCTGACGTAAAAATGGGAAAAAAGTAAATTCCCAAAGCGTTTGCGCATGCGCCGCCGCCTTATCGCGGCCCAAACATCTTGCACATATTTACACACAATTTACCTGTGTGTGCGCCTTAAATTTCGTTACATACGTGAAATTATTTAAGGAAAAACGAAACCACCAACAACAAACAAACAAACATTAACCGGGAATTGAAGGCTCACTCTGCCATAGTTTCGAAAAAAGAAAAAAAAAAAACGAAAAAACAAATCATTTCTTGGTCGAATTCCAGGAAATCGAAATCAAAAGCGGCAAAATTTTTAACACCAAGCGGAAGTTGTTGATTCGTTGATATTAGAGCGCGCGAGAATATGTCAATCGTCAAGTGGAGACTAGTCAATCATAGATACATCAATCAGCACTCGTACAAAAATAAAAAACTATAGCAAAGAGTTTTCTAAAAATAGGCTTCATTTTCGTATGAATAATTCAACTTATTTAAGATATATTAATGCATTTTGAGATATATTTAATGAAGTTCTCACAATGCTCAGGAATATATTAAACAGTTAAATCTTTATTATAAATATGAAGTTCGAGATCTCAAGTACTTTACACTCTTTCAAACTCAACCCGAAAATACCAAACAAGGTTGACAGTCCATCCGTCCCCAGTGAGTTGCTTACTCATACCAGATACACGAGAATTTCCAGCTACCTGAACGGACCATCCCTATATACATATATATATCATATCTTTTGGGCTATGAACTGAGGCGAAACCACTTGAAAAATTATCTGCAACATGTAAATTCAATTTTCATTGTTCTTTATCTGTGATGGTCTCGCTCTCAGAACAGAAACCGAAACAGAGACAGACGGAGTCAAACGGAGGCAGTTACTAAAAATAAAAATAATAATAATAAAAAGTGAAGCGGACAAGGAGGAAACTGTCCACTCGAATGGACTCTGCCGAGATGGCCCCAAAGTGTTAAGTTGGAATTTATAGTTGAGCGTTTAATCTGTGTCAGGTTTTGGTGCGCTCATCTCTTTTCCTTGGTGGCCCTCTGGCATTGATAACTTGAAGTGTCATAATTGACCAGACTTTGGAAGACAAGTGCCATTACTCATAACGAAAATTTTTTAACTCTTGCCCACGTCTCCGGCCATCACTTGACTTGGCCGAGATTGAGATCTTGTCTTGGTCGCGGTCGGCGGTGCCAAGTGGAACACCCAGAAGGCGAAAAATAATGACTGCACAGTGAAGAAACTTTTGTAATGATAAGGAGTTGGCCTGAATGTTATTAAACCATTAAAAGTTGTACCTTATTTAATCGAAAACGTCGTACTATTTATATGTAAACCTTTGTGGAAATATTTTCCCCTTTAAGCAGTTAACTAAACCCCTTCTTTCTCCTCTTTCAGGCTGCCGCGAAACGAGCTTCATCTATGCCATCACCAGTGCAGCGGTGACCCACTCGATCGCCAGGGCCTGCAGCGAGGGTACTATCGAGTCCTGCACCTGCGATTATAGCCACCAGTCGCGATCCCCACAGGCCAACCATCAGGCGGGCAGCGTGGCGGGTGTGCGGGACTGGGAGTGGGGCGGCTGCTCGGACAACATTGGATTCGGGTTCAAGTTCTCCCGGGAGTTCGTCGATACCGGCGAGCGGGGTCGCAATCTTCGCGAGAAGATGAATCTGCACAACAACGAAGCGGGTCGAGCGGTAAGTTCAGTTTATTTTGTTTAATAAATAAGTCTAGGTTCTTATGGGAATTTAAATCATTATCCAATACATTTTTGCCTTCGAAAATATAATTTATTTGTATTACAAAATGAGATCTCTGCTTGTTCGAGTGCACCCCATAATAAGTAGTCCTAATGTTCGGTTTAAGCCTGCCTGGGCGATTTACGACTGGTGGGCTAATAAAAACCAGCGACAACAATTTCCGTCCCCACAATTAATTGCAACCGAACGCCAATTGGCCCAGCTAGTTGGAGATAAGCTCTCCATGCCTGTCTCTTTCTCCTGAGAATGTGGGGGGGGAACTTTTCTGCACTCGTTTGCGCTTGTTTCGCTCGTATATTAACCCGTTGACAGCTTCCAGTTCCCCTCCACATGCAAGAAAATAGTAGGATTTTAGTTTAGTTTTTGGGGGCAATGGCACAGTGGTTGGGATATCGAGAAAATCGGTTGGAAATAAGATATAAATAAACAAATAACAACACAATCAATTTTAAGATTTATCTATTATTTAACTTTACAACTACTAACTCCTTAGAGTTTGTATCGAGACCAATATGGGTTTTTATAAATTTCTTAGTAAAGCCGCTTTATCGATTTTGTTATCGATTTTTTAGTATGTTTATTTAAAGCTGTGTATCTAAATACCACTGTAAAGCTGCACTCCTGCTGTCCGCTTCAGTGGGGCGTAGAAAGTAGCACACTGCGCCAGCATCCAAGCTAGAGCCGTTCCGACCGTTCGATCGATTGATCCCACCGGATCCGGGGCCTAGTCCTCGCGGCCTCCTTCCACCACTCTCGGCGTGCAGGGCCCACCATCTGTGTTATTATTTTATTACTTGTTATGGGCCGCAGCTCCATAATCATTGCGGTCCCGATGATGATCATCGGCCGCTGTGGCTGCCGGCCCGCTGAAGGCCCCCCAACTGCGTTGATTTCTTACTTTTGGTCCGCGCACAACAATTACAAGCGGCAAGCACGCGGGGGGACAGGCAACACAGCGCACAGCAAGTTGCAACAACATTTATTGATTTTTAATAACTGCAACAACGTGG
Organism: Drosophila kanapiae; assembly: GCA_008042475.1. Taxonomy (NCBI): domain Eukaryota; kingdom Metazoa; phylum Arthropoda; class Insecta; order Diptera; family Drosophilidae; genus Drosophila; species Drosophila kanapiae. Next base: position 380,378 of record VNJM01001466.1, read on the forward strand.
CAGGCGGGCCGCCAATCTCCCAGCCAGCAAAAACAACCGGGCAGGGGAAAAAAACAGCAAAATAATTAAGTGAAAAACATATTGCGAGGCGAGCCGATTCGCAAGGAACCTAATAAAGTCATACTAATGAACAATCTTTCTCTCTCTCTCTTCCATCTGCAGCACGTCCAGGCGGAGATGCGTCAGGAGTGCAAATGCCACGGCATGTCCGGCTCGTGTACAGTGAAGACCTGCTGGATGCGACTGGCCAACTTCCGTGTGATTGGCGATAATCTCAAGGCTCGCTTCGACGGTGCCACCCGCGTCCAAGTGAGCAACAGCCTAAGGGCCAGCAATGTGCTGCCTGGAATCAGTCCGAATGCCGCCGGTTCCAGTTCTGTGGGCTCCAACGGCCTGATTATTCCCCAGTCGGTGGTCTATGGCGAGGAGGAGGAGCGCATGCTCAACGATCACATGCCGGACATCCTGCTGGAGAACAGTCATCCGAGCAACAAGCTGCATCACCCCAATATGCCATCGCCAAACAGCTTGCCTCTGGGCGGCCAGAGGGCCAGAAATGGACGACGACAGGGCCGCAAGCACAATAGGTAAGGATCATCAGAGCTTAACGATAGCAAAGACATTCATAGAGTTTTTTACAAATCAAAGGATATATTTTAAAGATAATTCCAAGCCCTCACTGATTTATTTATTATAATTTTTTTTTCTCCCCACAGATATCACTTCCAACTGAACCCACACAATCCCGAACACAAGCCACCCGGCTCCAAGGACTTGGTCTACCTGGAGCCCTCGCCCAGCTTCTGCGAGAAGAATCTGCGACACGGCATCCTGGGCACCCACGGCCGCCAGTGCAACGAGACATCCTTGGGCGTCGACGGCTGCGGCCTGATGTGCTGTGGACGTGGCTACCGGCGGGACGAGGTTGTGGTGGTGGAGCGATGCGCCTGCACCTTCCACTGGTGCTGCGAGGTGAAGTGCAAGCTGTGTCGGACCAAGAAGGTCATCTACACGTGTCTATAAGGAGAGTGTTGACTTTTCGCCTCACCCTGAAACCTATATATTGCCTTCCCCGTCCCCCACACTCCCTGTATGTGTTATGTATTTTGTCTACGCTTAGCCTTTGTTATTAGCACCTTAAGAGCCTAGACTATAGCCTAGTTAAAGATACGACGACTAACCGCCTGCCCCGAATGAAATACCCGAAAGAGTCCCCCTTATAAGTCTCACTTTTTTTTAGCAGTATTACAGGAGGAATATTAATGAATAGATTTCATGATAGGATTCGAGAAAAAGTGAAGAATACAACTTGTGTTTGCCCAGTTTTTAGTCACGTAAGCCAGGCCCCGTCTCCCTTCCAACCATGCAAAATATTTTGTAAATTACAAAGGCTCCCCTCCCTCCGTTTTTTGTATCCTTAGATTAAGGTTTAGTATTAGTTTAGCTTAAAGATTTCGTAGCGCGTCCCCTGCCTTCTCTTCGCCCTTTCTGTCGTTTAATAATATCTTTTTTTAATCATCGAAAAACAAGACTGAACAAATTCAAATAGCGCGCAGCTCCTTCTCTATCCTTTGCGAAGACTCCTTGAACTGCTTGCCTACAGCTTTGGCCAGGACCAAAACGTATGTGAAGCCGGCGAAAGGAGAAGACTTTGAGAAAAATAAAAAAAAAACAGAAAGCCAGGGCTGGAAAACACTTGGAATATAGTTGAGTGAATACCATTAAGTGTTTTCCATGCAAAATATATAAAAACCTTACCTTTGTGTACATAAATAAGTTAATATTTACTATTAGTTTTAGGCTATAAATCATGTACTACCGCAAAACATTTTTGTTGCTTGGAATTTATGAAATTTTGCACATACACATTACAACAAGAGAAAAATCATATGAAATATTATTTTTTTTTAATCGCATTTAAGCCGAGCAACTCTCCTTTGCCTTTCGGTTGTGCGTTCTCCCGCCCCCCATGTAGGTATTACTAATTAATTAAATGCACTTAGCTGGCTAGTTAAACGATACGTCTAGGCTTAAGCTTACACATATAGCTCGATATGAATATAATATTTAATTAATTTATACTAGCTCATAGACATTCAATTTTGTAAAGTATTAATGCGAAGGAGAACAACAAACAAAAAAAAAGCAGCGAGCAGAAAAATGCGAATGCTATCGAAAACAAATCAATAAAAAACAGAAAACGACAATGAGTAAAAAATTACAAAAAATATAAGCAAAGTGGAATTTATTTGTGTGTATGGCGGTGGGGCAATTATTTGGCTCATGTGTGTGGTGCAATTAGCCGGAGAGGAGGGGTGTGTGCAGGTCAGGGTCGATCCGCCGATCTGCTCTGAGGCATTTCAATATTTGATTTAAGGCAGCTCGCAGTGGCAGTTTCCCAAGCGCATTTTTTGCTCTTACAGCAACTGTCAACCTGGGCAGCTACACAGAGCGAGAGAGCGAGCAGAAACAACTGCTGGAACAAGCGGCGACAGTTGCATCTTTTGTATAACGTCGGCAAAAGTCGGTGGATAAACCCCACAAGAGCCCCCCGGATCCCGATCCCGAGCCCATTCCAGCTGACAATGCGAACGACAATTCCGCGCTGTCAGCGGCAAGCCATCGAATGTGGCTTTCAAGTTTTAGCGACTCAGGTTGAGGATGTGACTCTGACTGTGGCTGTAGCTGTGGCTGTGGCTGAGACTGTTACTGTGGCTGAGGTTGAGGTAGATCTTCGGAGCTGGACTGGACGATCGCGACATGCAATTGCCGGACCAACTATGCAACCTGACATCCGACAGATCTAGACGAGAGCCGGAGGGCAAGATAAACCAATGCCTGGATGAGGCTTACATTGATCCTGATTTTAGCTACTGATCTGCAGATGAAGATGGAGAGCCGGAGAGACCCTGCCCCGGCTAAGCTAAGCACAACAAAAAGTGATCGTGCTACATGTGTCCACTGTGCTGACAGTTTTGTTTCGCCTTAAGTTTTTTTTTTTTAATTACGGGTGGGAAAACAATTTTCGTTCAGAAAACGGAATTCCAGGGAGATGTTTGATTAACTGGTGATTTTTTTCTGCGTCCTTGAAATAGGAGATACTCTCAAAGATAGCTCAAGGATATGGATCAAGTCTGATTTAATTATAATAATATTATTGGTTGCTTATAGTTTTATTCATTTTAAGTTCTCTTGAAAAAAAAAATTCTTAGAAACAGAAACTTGAAAATGGGTTAGTCACCTGATAAATTATTCAACTGAACACGTCTTATAGCTATGACTATCAACAATTAAATATCACCTTAGAGAATTCACTCCACATCCTCCTCTTTAGGTCCTGTTTTCCCCATTATGTCACTTGTAATTAGAGAAAAGCTTCCAAATGCTTGGTAAATGATTCACAATCTGTTGGCCTCAATGCCTCATCGGACACTCATAACGAAGCTGACAGTAATGTGTCACTGGGAAAAACAAGAACTTCTATCTATCCATATATATTTAAATTATAAGAATACAAAATAATGTAAAGAAATTTAAAAATAATTTTGTAAGTTTACAAGTTGTTAATAAAGTATAAAATAAATGCTTTTTAACGATATATTTTTCTATTTGCTATATTTTCCCCTCAGTGTGCCTGGACTTTGGCCATCCTATTGGGTCTATTGGCATTATTGGGCATCTCATAACCCCGAGGGGCACATAGTACGCCTAGTTGGAGAGTGACGTGCCATTGTTGTTATTTAGTTGGCACGCCGAGGCGACAATTGTTGTCTCCAATGAGTCGTTGTCTTGGTCTGATGTCGCTGTCTGGCCCAAAGAGACACTGCTCCTAATCAATAAAACTAACGAGCGGATTAAGATTATGTTGGCATGGTAGTCGCTGCTCTTGGCTGTTGCTGTTGCAGTTGCATTTGCCGCTTCCACCGAGGCGAGAGACCAAAAGCGGCGCACGCTCATCCCAAAAATGGTCAGGCGGCCTAATGAATTGCAAGTCGCCAGCGTCGTCCACTATAAACAGCCTGTCCAGCATATAAAATCAAAAAAATAAAAAAGAGTTAAGAAAGGTGAGCATGGGAAACCGATTATTAAAATACCCTAGGAAATTTAAAATTTAATTAAAGGGATTTCATATTGTTGTTTAAAGGAAAGACTAACTTAAAATCTCTTTATAAAGACCAAAGTCTCAAAGGGTTTTTATGTTTATTGTACGTTTGTGGAAATAATGTAAGCTGTTTAAAGTTTTTGGAGTTTACTTAAAACGCTTATAATAAAATCACTTCTTATAAAAACTTCTTATAATAAAATCAAAAGAGAAACAAAATTTCAAGCAAACTGGTATCTTGCATAAATAATGGCTTACTTATTGGCACCTCTGCAGTTGACTTTAAATCCAAAAAAGGGTTTTGTGAAGCTTATCTTGTATTAGAAAATTGTAAGACCTTTTCCTACCTTTTCAGCTAAAAGGTAATACCCCTCTGAAAGCGCACAGCAAAATAAAATAAAGGGAAAAAGAGAGCAAAAAAAAAACAGGGCACAAAAAGCGGATCGGGATCCCCAAGTTGGTCATCTTCCTCCGCTCGGTCGTCAATCGGTCGCTGGCTCGATCAGCGGATCGATGGGTTTGCTGTTGCGCATGAGCGTTCGCTGGTTCTCTGGTTCGACGGATCGACGGATCGAATGGATCGATGGATGTGACAATGACAGTTGTTGTTCGTCATGTTTGGAGCATGTATTGCCTGCATGCCCGCGCCCCATCCGCTGGCCATATAGCTCTACCGTGCTCCTCTTTTGTGTTGTAATTGCAGACGCCACACGTTTCGCGCGCTGTTTGATTTGGAAATTGCAACAGATCGGCTCGGAATGGGCAATATATCGGCGCTGGGGGCATCTCATTGACTTGGCATTCCCGGCACGCGTACTTCTTGGCATGACAAGACTTCCAAGCCTCCCGTTCGGCCCCCCTTTCCCAGCGTTTTCCACCGTTTTGGCCCTTTGCTCACAATGAAAATTTTTGACACAAGTCTCGGCGAAGTGTGTATATGCGTTAATTAAGTGGCAATTGTTGGTGAGGCGTGAGAATTTAACGGATTAGGTAAAGAAATGTAAGTGACTCCAGGCGAGATTATAGGGGGATCTTGGTGGATTCCACCTTTTTTGTGGTAAAGGTATCCAGAATTGGAATAACATCTTTTACGGCAATGCAAGTAGTTTTAAGCGCTTAACGATTTCGTAAAATTTTTGTTGTATCCTCAATGACATATTTACGTTTTTTTAAACTGTAAAATACGATCTTGAGCGGGGTTTGAGTTCTATACTAAATTTAACAAGATTAACAGGATTTAATATTAGTATTCCTAATTTTCTCCATAGTTTTAAGCTTTGGATGTAGTTTTACTGAAAGTATTGACACCCACAGTGTAATATTTATACTATTAGCCCTTTTCATTACATGCCTTTTCAGATAATATTTTTTGGTAACCCAAACACCGCACCTGATCAGTTTTTCCTTATAATTTCAATGACCTAACCAGGACAAATGCGTTGGCCTAGTGCCTATGGCTATCAATCATCGGGCCGCGCGGCCTGTTAACATGGGCGACAAGTTCTGCGATTGCCACTACCAGGAAGCAATGACCAAGCACCGAGTGTCGAGATGGGACCACCAGAGGAGCAAACCAGCAACTGGAAATGCCCTCAGAGACCGACTAGACCAGAGACTCTTTAGACCCGACTCCCGACAGCACGCAAAAAGTGTTTGCGAAGCGTTTATGGAATGGGTTCGCGTTGGGATGCCGCTGGATGCTGCTATTGGATATGGGTGTCCCATTCGCTGGAGGCGACACGCATGTAAACATTGCCATTTTTGGCTAAAGAGCTGCTCTGGACATCGGGACTGGACTTTACCTCATCCATTCTACCGTCGTCGTACACGAAGAAATATTGTTTAGATTTTGTGGAATTTAAGCGAAATATAATACAATGTAGACAATGCTATTTTCACCTTTAAAGATTTGAAAAGCTGACAGATATATCTGAATTAATTATTTTCTAACATTTTAGTTTAAAGAAACAATTATAATTGAAATTATCTATTAATTTCTATTCTAAATCTATTCTATTTATTTATAAAAGGATTTTTAGATTTTCCCACCTTATGTAAATATAAAAGTTTGATCTTTAACGCTCATTACCCAATTACCGTATTACATAGAATAGTATGGTTATTTTTGAAGGTATTCTTGATTTTAAATATATATACCAATCTTATATATAATAAGAACTTAATTTTGTTTCCTGTGCACTCAGTTCCACTCCAAGTTGGGTGGCCAAGTTGGCAAAGACGATCAGACGATCGTAATTGAGTTACAAAAAGGTCAATCGAAGCACCGGAGCGATGTGGAGTGTCAGTGCTAGACTTTAATTTATTTTATAATTACACGCACTTTATGCCTAATTAGTTTTGTTTTTTTTTTGTTCAGCTTCTTTCCCCGTCGACCAGCTCCCCCTGCCATCCCTCAGAGGGATGCCTGTCTGCCGGATCGGGGCCACAAAAAAGTTTCCCATCATTTGGCTTCCATTATGCAGCGTTCGCGGCCACCGAATTCCAAAGGTGCGCGCGAATGGGCGTCAGGTTTGCACAAACACACACACACACACACTTATGGCCATAAGAAAATAAAGCCCGAACAAAGGGGGACGGCCAGGTGAGATGAGAAGTGAGGTGCGGGGTGCGCCTGGGTGCCTACTACAATTCCCAGTCAACGGATGCGAGCTTTCCGCCGACCTCCTCCCGGGCTGAGGCTCATTCGGGCTAAAGGCCTGCACTCGGAGAAATAATTATATACATTTAAGGGAAACAAGATATGATGTAGGGATTTTATATTTAACTTCAACTTATTATAAACAGTAAAATATAGAAGAACAATGGTTTTAAAATATATTTCTACGTAGATATTTTTCAACAATGTTATATATTTATATTATATTTTTAACAAATTAAATGTACATAAAATTACCAAAATGTATTGTACAGCTTAAATTGATTGAAAATGTAATTTTTAATAGATTTTCGGAGTGTACTGTTGGGCTCAGGATCGTGGCAAGAGGAAGGCCGAGGAGGAGAATCACCGACTGGAGCGATCATCGCATCGGGGCGCTTTTGTGGCCGTCTTCATCGACATCAACGCACTCCTTTGTTTGCCCGGACCCTTTAGCCAGACCCTTGTGCCCACCCGATCCCATCCGATCCGAGATCCGAAAAGAGAGTGAGTTGGTGCGCCAACTTTGTTTAACTTTGCCTCGGCTTATTGTTTGCTGTTCTTTTTCCTCATTGCCAGCCCTCGATAGTTCCTGTTGGTTTTTGTGTGGATGCCCCTTGCCGAAAATGAAGGAGGCAGCCCCCGGGCATTTTGATTTTGTTGTGGCTTTGGTGACGCCAGGACTCGAGGTAATTGATGGCGAAAGAATCCTTGAGCCCAAATTTTACTGCAATTTTCTTGCATTTAATTAAGAGCTTAAAGAAATTCATACTAACCTGCCTGTCTAAGTTAATTTAATAATGTACATTTTGGGTCATATCTTTTGAGAGAAATTTGGATGAGTTTAATATATTATATACAAATTATCTTAAAACTAATATTTACAAAGGCTTTAAAAAAGAGTATCCCATTATTTTTATTCCTTCCAAAACGGGCCCATTTCGGTGGGTGCGATTTGATAATACTTATAAAGCGCAAGGCTGGACATCCTTACCACCAATTATCCCAAGATGAAAGGAACTCTTTTACGCCGGAGACACACCCTCTCAACTCAACTCAACTCAACGTATCTCTCACAACAACTTGACTACAGGAAGTTTCACATATCTGCTGCAACAAAAGATCTTTGGCTTGACCAAAACCCAACCATATCAAGATGTATGTGGTATATATAAATACGATCCATCTCGCGACTTCCTTTTGGCCACAGCACTTGAGACAGTTTTTTCCTTGCACTTGCTTTGTTTTTTTTTTTTTTGCGAAAGACGTTGAAACTTGGCGGCATCTTCTCAGTGCACCTTGATTGTGAGAAAGATAGCTGTGGGTATGGACAAAAAGAACACAGGAAAAATTCATGTTAAATAGATTATATGCTTGTGAATATTAATGTGAAATATAAATATACAAATATGTATTTTAGAACCTTCAAAACCCAGGAAACCAATATCAAATACATACTTAATTTCATCAAATATAAATTAAATTTTAAAAAAAGGCAAACTATGTATAAGAACAGAATGTATTTATTTTATTTGTATTGAATGTTTCGATATTAATTCGATTTACAATTGTATCTTTGATATTAAAGCACATTTAATATTTGTTTATATGTTATAAACAGCATCCACTGGTGTAAGCTGCTATTTTATTTTTTGCTTTGATTTTTATAAGCTGTTATAGTATCTGAGACCAAGTTTTTCCATGTGTAGAAGGCAAACAATGAGAAGGCCGCAGGAATTCCTCAGCAAAGATTAAGAGAGGCTGAGCAGCGGCAGGGGAGTCCCCTGAACAGGTGCTGAGCAAATGGCAAACTATGCCACAAGGTATTGGGGCAATTAGTGCTCAACTAATTGATTTAAGGCATTTCCTCTCTCTCTGTCTCCTTGGCAAAAACGGAGGAGAGCTGTGTCGGACGGATGGCGGAGATACATACATCCAGCAGTTTGCCTGCAAGTTTGCGATTTCCGCATAAGACAAAAGTCGTCTCCTTGTCTCCGATGGAACGTCTTTGGCAGGAATCTTTGGCATTTGGACATCGCTTTATCGCTATCCTCGAGCTGCTCCTCCACACTACGCCTCACTCACCCTTTTTCTCCCGGGGAAGGCAATTAAAAGCTGCTCCGCACTGATTGCAACAATTTCTGGTTAAATAAATGGAACGAACAGCGTTCGACAACAACCATATCTCTAAGCTAGAGCTCCTGCAGCACCTGAAGCCGTAGCTTGGAGAGCTGGATCCGAATCTGGATCTCATCCTGCGGCCCCGATCTCCATTTCCATGGCCTCGCACCGAAAGTATTTAGTTTCAATTTGTTGCTTTGTTAGTGCGTGTTCCGAGATTTTTCATCTCAACGTTCTCTATGTCGTCGATTCTGGAATAAAGATGACAACGTGATGAGTTTGTGACGTGAATGAATAGAAAAAAGGTTTTTTGTAGGAGAGAGTTTGATACAAAATGCATAAAAATGACTGAAAAGAACCCAAACAATCAAAGAGAAAATTAAATTCATTTTATGGCTTGAGACATTTTTTTGTTCTTAACACAGTATGGGTATATATAATTTGTTGTTGTTTCTTAAAGTAGTTCCTTATCTTATATTTTATTATATTTTTATTTCGTGTCACGCTTTCTTCTTTGGATCCTGAGAAGAAACCTGCTGCAAACTCCTCATATCTTCCCACTCCCTGTGCAACCCACAACGCTGATTAATTTTTTCGCTATTTACACGCTCGTTGGCCCGTTGTGCTCGAGTGCAGCAGTTGCTGCAGTTGCTTTTTAGCTGCAGCTTTAATTTTGCAAAATTAGTCACGCGATTTTTATGTACTCGGCAAACTGGAGGAGCCGCCGAGTTATTGGAGGAGGAGCAGCGCAGGAGCTGGAGCTGGAGCAGGACTGGCTGCGACGGAGGCAGGCAGGCAGGTTAACTAGTCGAGCTCCAGTCAGATGACAAATGATTTTATTAGCTTAGTTGAGTTAATCAATGTTGATGGTATTTATTAATTATGTTGTGGGCCTGTGTGTTTGCTTGCAGCCCCGACTCGGTTATTCGATCTCACATGTCGATCGTTGTCGATGGGAGGAAGGAAGTGGTCCGGCGACATGCAGCAATGTTGGTCGATCTGGTTTTCTAGGGAAGCACGAGGAGCCCGGGCAGCTTGCACTTGGGGCTGGGCCTCGGCCTCTGCAAATATTGGAGGCGCAGCGAATCCGTATGCCAAATTCAAGGCAAAGTCAAATTACACGCGCCGGCCAAATTGAGTTCAATAATAAGCATGAAGCCCAGGTACAAGACTGGACCTCAGTCATCGTCACGAAACGTCTTCATTCGCCTTGGTCGGGAGAAAGGGATAGCAAGGCGTGCACTAAGGAAAAACTAGTCTTTAAATCATTTTATTTGTATAAATTTATATTTTTCTAATATTAAATATACAAATGGGAACATATCTGGGATTATTTGGTACATTTTCCAAGTGAATAATCTTGAAAGTAATGGTCTTAATTATTATTATAATAGATTAATATAAATTTTTTGAAATTGCTTAGATATTCTTTATCATTTTATTAAAATAGACTTATTTTTCATCATATTTTTATTTTTTTTTTTTAATTCTTACCTTGAAAAAATAGGTCAGCCTTTGTTCTAAATAATTAAAGGAAAATAAAAATGTATGAAGGACATCCGACTAATAGTTTCTTTAAAAATTCATATTTATTTAATTTCTAATTTTAAAAATCTACATTTTAAACAAAAATCTTTTGTCTTTGCTCTTCCATTTTAGTATCCAAGTTCCATAGCCATGAAATAGCATAAAAAATGTTTTGAAAATATGTTTTAGCTACCGAAATATTTTGGAAATTATAGAAACATTGTTTAAGATAATTTCAACTCGATCTTGATCTCATTTCTAATAAGGAATTGAATATGTATAATAACAAATTATTTTATTGTTTGTTCTAAGAGAACAACCAAAAAAAATAAACCGATTTTTCTCAGTATGCAGTCAGAAAGGAGGAGAGACCTCCGGATGCGCCTGGCACTTTTCTTATAGGCTAAGCGACTGCACCCGATAGTAGTCATCAAAAATACACAGACAGACACTCGAAGGAGCCAGATATCCAAAGTGCCCTGCGGCCAAAGGGATGGGATGGATGGCTCTGGATCTGAATCTCGGACTTGGCCTGGACGGAGCTAACTCCCAGGTAGTCACGGCCAGTCACGGGTGGGCGCATATGCAAAAGCTCAGCGCCTCGGTCTTTCAGATCCTCCGATCCAGGCTCCCTCGCCATGGCAATTTAACACACTTTGGCGCGTGAATTAAGGCCAATTTGGGAATTAAGTAATCTGGCTTTCGGTTGCGTGATGAGCTGGCCCCAAAGTTTATTAGTGACACTTTGCAGATTGCGGGTATATATGTACACATATATATTGTTGAGTTATTCCCATCCGTGGGGAGATTTATAATGCAAGCCCAAGCAAACCATACAATAAATATGCATAAAAATTATTAAAATTCGGTTGTTTTAGTACGGATGAGAGTTATTAAAATATTTGTAAATAATGTCTTAAATGGGATTTCATTAAAATATAGTTTTAACAACGAAATAAATTGTTTTCTCAGAAACTAAGGCAACTAGAAATTATTTTAAATGCTTATTTTATACAATAAATATTTGATGAAAATTAATAGGACTTAAAAATTAACGAATCTTGATAACCTCATCGACAAAGAGTCCTCTCAAAAGCCCCGTAATTAAAAATGACAAGACAAATCACTTTAAACCAACATGGACACATTATCGCCCCGTCAACAACTTCCTGTTGCAAAAGCCATATCTCAGCGAGACTTTCATGTCAAGGTCGGCGGGGCCCAGAATGACTTCATTCGGACCACCGATTGACAAAATGCAACAAGACCGTGGAGTCGATAGCCGAAAAAAGTTAAGATTCTGTTAATGAGAAATGTCGGTTGTCGGTTTTGGTTGGCTTTCCTTCTCCTCCTCCTGCTGCTGCTGATCAGAGTCCTTCTCCGAGTCCGAGGCTGATGGCTGTCAGGCTAAAGCGCATTTCGCTAATCGCATCAATAAAGCTTATCAAGCTCAGCCAGAAGGAGAGCAGGGAGCAGGCAAATAATGAAATGCCCTCAAAAATCTCAAGACGTTGTCGTCGCAAAATGAGAAATGCGCTTAAGCGTGTTGATCGATAAATTGGCACAGATTGGAACGACGACGGACGCTCGGATCGCTTCGATTCGCGAATCCTTCGCAACTCCAGACAAAACGCACACAAAACGCGAATGAAGTCATCTCGCCAAAGTCGCTTTGTCAACCGATTTCGCGTGTAGTTCGAGGCCTAAGCTGACAGTGGATCGCCCTAGCCGCAAACCCAGTTTTAGGGTTCCTCGATGCCGATCTCGATCCAGGTTTAGGTCCAGGACCAGGTCCAGGTCCTGGCCCTTAAAGTTTCTGTCGCTCACACCGTCGCGGACAGCTGAGCGACATTAATACATCCTGGCAGTCGCCCTGAACAAATTAGCAAAAATGTCGAACTGCCGGTTTGGGTTGAACTTTAGCTTTATACCCTTACAAAAGGGTAGTTTTCGGTTGAGATGTAGTGAAGTATACAAGTAATAAATATTGGTTTGAGTTCTTGGTAAGAGAGATAAAATCTTGATTTTTATTTTAAAGATGCCAATCATTGACCAAACAAAAGAATTCAATGGTTATTATTATTATATTATGCATGCAGCATGTTATTTTTAGAGAAATGTTATATAAATTATCAAGAAACATTTTAAACAATACAATTTGATTAAAACCATATATTTTAGAAATATTCCTACGTAGTTCTCTACAGAAGCGTTCTTGACCTTCCTAATTTCTAGGGTATATCCCACGTCGACCTGCGATTGTTAGTTTTCCAGACTTTTTTTTATTTTTTCTTTTTTTTATTTTCGGGAACGTTGATGGGCTATCTTCGGGCAATCGCTTATGATCGCGCTTATGTTTCTATGATTCAGCAGCCAGATTGGTAGCCATCCGTCCAACCATTCAGGCAGCCATTCAAGCATTCAGTTGTGCTTTATTTTCGGCCATCCCCTTTTATCGCTTTGATTTCTGCGTTTTTGTCTGGCATTTTATTTTTGTTTTGTTTGCGGTTTGGTTTTGGCCGCATCATAATATTTTTGCGCATGGCAGATCTAATCTTTGTCCGAAAGTTATACGCAAAAAAACGGAGGGTTCCGGCGCGCGCACAATTTTCGACATTTTTATGGGGAAATTATTGTAACCCAATCTGGTTTGAACGCACCACAGAAACCTCGGATTGCATTTTGTCCTAACGTTGACATCTTGCGGTCAGAATCCGCTCTCGAATCCGCCTTCCATCACGCCAAATTGGCACTGACAAATGCATTGGACATGGCGATCGGAGAGGAAGGTATTCCGACAGGAGTTTTCTGAAAGGGATCACTGCTTTCGATTGAATAAAATTGGAAATTAATTGTTCCTTCAAGCAAATCGATTTTATTTTCTTACAAGTACTTTTAAATTTAATTAATATCAGTATCAAATTAAAGGAGATGTGTCTAGAAACTACAAAATATAAGTTAATGCTGACCTTCTTCAAAAATAAAGATTTCGTACCATAAATAGTATAACAACTTAAATTGTACACAATTCTTATCTAGATTTGCCTTCCGCTTCGATCCAAATAATTATCAGCATGTCATCGAACTAGAGATGCTATCAGTACTGATGTTCTCTAATTGCTATCGATTTTACACATCGATTCATTGATTTTTCATCTGATGCGTCACACTTTCATTGTGGAAGCTGACTCATCTCGATTCCCTTGCAAGAATTCTTGAAATTCGATTTATAGTTTCTCCCTACGAGAAGCTCCCTCCACGTGCCCTTGAATTCTTCAGAGTCTGACTAATACTTCCTTCCGCCGCGACGCGAGGGAGCCCCAGCTGTAACTAATTGGCGACCAGAGGCGGGGGGATCACCCAAATTGGGAATATATCTCTCAGGTAATATAGAGCGGGCTGCGCACGCTTCCAAAGCGGCATTCAAAAAGGCCGCAAACACATGTAAAACTCAAATGGCAACATGCCACACGCACCAAGCGATGAAGTTGGACTGGGAATGAGGATCTGGGGATCTCGACATCTCGCGATCTCGGAGAGGCGGAGGTGCGCTGCCAAAAAAGGCAAAAGACCGACAAACGATGAACCGAACTCAGACCGCAAAGCCGCAACAGAAGCTCGAACAAATATATATATATTGTGTATATATCTTTTTTTCGGTAATAGTTGGTTGTTGTTATTGGCTGGGTTTCTGCTATTGTTGCCGGGGCTCTCTGCTGCTGGCTGACGTTTAGTCATAAAATATTCCATTTTATTTCGTATCTGGTATCTTTTTGTTGTTTCCCCTTGTATGTGGAACAATTTTTCACACAACCTTCAATTTGCCGAGCGCTTGAGCATGGATATTTTGTTTCCGGAGCACACCTTGCGTGTGGTCTCTTAATTTGCCGCGATGCCCCGGCGATTGAATCCCGAAAGCCGAATCGGTGAATCAAATGAAACTCAATTAAGCCGCCTCCGTTAGACAAAACGCCGCGTGTCAAAACAAACGTTTTTTTTTTCTTAGAGGTAACCTTTTTCCTGAGATACCCCAGCAGATCCGTGCACTTTAAAAAATGTGTTTAGTCTGAAATTATATGGAAAATAAACCTAATTGCTATGACTATATAAATAAAAGATTTAATTTACTCGCTAACTTTATCTATACTTACTCCTATCGTGCCTTCTAACATCTAACCCTAACAAGCACGTGCTTGGTGTCGCAGGTGCCACTTGAGTGTAGTGCATCCACGTCTATGAATGTTAAATATGCAAGTCACAGCTTTAATATTTATTTAACATTTATTTTCTGTTTTATTATAACCATTCTGCTTCTCTTAAATTAAATATCAATATCATATCAATACAATTAATTTCTAAGACTTAATAACTTCAACAACCAAAATTAAGACAATAAAATATGACTTAAATGGTAAAGGTTTGGAAAATAAAATACTGAAATATTTTTCAGACCTCAACTATTAATTTTTATACCTGAAAAATACCCCAGTAATTCTTCTGGGTGTACGATCTCTGCCTATGAGGCTGCGCCATTTTCATTTCCATTTCATTTTCGATTTCAGTCGGAGAGACTGGCTAGAGAGCAGCCTCGCCTGGCTGTGGGGCCTTTGATGTCATAATTCATGTATATTAACTCATAAATAAGCGAATGCAACTTCATGCCACAGTTCACCCCGAACTCGGGCTCAACCTGGAGTACAAACTCCTTGTCCTCGCCGTCCAGTCGGTTGTCTGCAACTCCGTCTGGGTTTCTGTTTTTCCGTCTTTGCGTCTGGCGATCGGCGGGAGTCAAATCGTTTCTGGCTCTTCTAGCCGGGTTTTGTGGTATTTAGTGCACTTAATCTACGCCAAAAGTACCAACTAAGCGAGATAAATAGCTGCAAAATAAACTAAGTCAGTGCGATGGAGCGCCATTCTGCGGCATTGGGATGGGTTTTGGGTTGGCTCCGGGTCTTGGGATTGGAATTGGGCTTGGGATGGGATTGGGATATTCCTGTGTCCAGTGTACAGTGAAAATGGCTATAAAATCGGCACGACTTTTCAATAAATGTTGACAACACAGCGAGCCACAACGCAATGCGCCAAGTTTTATGATATCCTGAAGGAAGTGAAATATGATATTATGAATCGCCCGCTCAGACAGTTGGGACAGTTTTTTTCTTTTTGCTTCTCTCTAGACGCGGCCAGTCGTCCAGTTGAGGTTGAGGTTGAAGGAGTGGGAGCTGCAGAGCTGGAGATATACTTGGTATGGAGTCGGAGGTACTTGAACCCCCTTTTATCTTGTGGTTGTTGTGGAAACCTGTTGTCGCCGATGTTGTGTATTATGAGTTTGCGGTTTGTCATGTTAAAGTTAAATGCATGCAGCACATGCCCTGCATTCAGCACTGAGTGCCATTGACAGCCAACAAAAAAACAAAAAAAAAAAGACAACAATATATGAGAAAATAAATAAATACAAAAAATAAAAACAACAACGACGACAAGTTAATGTCGCTGCCCCAAGCCAGTTGTTGTTGCCTTTGTCCAGGTGAGGCATTTTCTGCTGCTTCTGCTTAATCAGGTTAAAAATTGTTGAGTAATTACCGATGTAACAAAATCTCTAAAACTTAGTAAACGAAGGGTTGACAAGTGAAACGCGATCCTTGAAAACAATTTTTTTAAATAGGCAAGTAAGCTGAGATTAGGCCTCCGAGCAATGGCTTTAATGGAAGCTTCGAGAAGTTTGCAGGTTTTAGTATTTATTAATAATATAATATAACCAGGCAAAGGGAAATAAAATCTGTCTTTTATTGTTGCGACATTTACCTGCAAATAAATTTAAATAAATAGATTACTAATATTTAAATGTAAATAAATACTTGAAAATATGGTATTTATACATTAAAATATAAAAGAGAAGAACACATTTAAGTTTTCTTTAAAAAGCTATATAATAGCTGATTTTACAATCTCAATTAGGCAGAAATAACGAAGACTACACAAGCTCAATTAGTATGAAATAATCAAAAGAAAAGAACAGTCAGTTGGAGTTTATTAAGACAAGAACAAAGATACAAAAATTACCAAAACAATAAATTCCACTAAATCATAAAAAGAAACCTTCTGTTAACCCTGACTTTCTCTTGAAACGAGCATATTTCTTGGGAATTCTCAATTAGTGTTTGCCTGAATCACTCTGAACGCTCACTTCATGCGTTTAACGCGGCGTATGAGCAATATTTGCGTATGTATTTCGCCTTTACCAATGTAGCGAAACACACGCGTCCGCCATAAACTCACATGGCGCATACGCAATATCATTGGAAAAATTGAAAAACATACAGACAAACGCACTCAATTATATGCAGATAGATATATATACAGCAAGTAGATTTGTTAACAATTGCCAAGCGGCAAAGTTGCTATAAATTTCTACAAGTTTCTCCCCCTTGTTTGTGTTTGTAAAATGTGTTTCAATTGAAATCCAATTGGCCAATGGGCCAATTGGCCGTGCAACAAGGCAACAGGAGAAGGCTGAGACCACGAGGGCCAATAAATTTGCATTTTAATGAACTTCGGTGCATAAATATTAAAATAAATTTCGGCATTGGCCTAACCGAAACTAACTAAACAGCCAAACTAATGCTGCCTAAACAAATCGTTAACAATAATTATAATTGCCCATTTTGTCGATCATAATTTGTGGCGCGTCGGGGCAGGAAGAGCTTTGGGATATCTGGTCGAGACCAAAGAAAATTAATGGGCTGGCAAAACACAAACCGAGCTGCACCAATTGGCGCCGAATAAAACAATCACCACATAGATTTGAATCAGACACCCTGTAGTATATTTCATTTGGGATTGAATTAAATGATTCTTTAATTATTATTTAAATTTAATTATTTAAAGTTGCCTAAAATATTTTAAAGAGAATTAGTTTATGTAAAAATTGCATTCAAGTCTATAAAATAAATAAAAAATATGTTATGTTTAACAAGAAATTATTCTTACAAATATTTAGCAAACAAAATATTATCTAACTAACTTAATCTTTTAAATCCAATATAAATGAATCTACTTCAAGTCCAAAATAAATTGGTAAATCGTTTTTTATAAACAAAAATGTCTGGCCCATTTAAGTGACACCCTGTAAGTGGCTCACTTAAAGAAAACCTTTAATATTCGACAGCGGCCGGGACATTTTTAAGCCGACCGCTTTCCGTGACAGGTAAATTTTTATTAATTTTATGCTCATCGTCGCTGTGGTGGGTGCAAAAACGTAATTTGTTTTAATTTGTTTAATCGCTTAATCCGCAACGGAGTCTGACCGATGCCGGAAACCTGTTTTGGGCAAATTATGCAGGGCCAAGAGATTCCAGAGATCTCCGGTGGTCCTTCGACAAGGCTGCTCTTTGTTTTTGATCGGACCGCTCGGCATCAGCCCAACACACTAAGACCAATTTATGATGAACCCGGTCCGAACCTCGGGGATGTGGCTTAATTAAGCCCTGGCACTTATTTTTCGGTAGGTGGCCAGGAATGGCCCCGAATGGAAATGGCCAAAATGGTGCAGTAGTGGCGGGAGGGGGGCTTATTTATGTCGGCCAGTAAAAATCATGTTGAAATCCATTTTCATAGAGTTTGAACTTGGGAACGGAGTGGCGGAATGTCTGCAGTGAGTGAGCAGCTGACAAAATGAGCATAAATCTCTTTTAGTACTCGTCCGCTTCTGATGCTGACTGTCCATTTCAACACGCCCGTCTCGCACAGATACTCAAATGTTGAGATACTCGGATACGCAGATACTTGGATACTTCTTCGGGGGCTGGCTAGTAAATCAACTGAATCGCTCGTAAAAAAGCCAAGCAGTTGACTCGAAATATATATTATTTTTTTGTGGCTCTTTTCGGGCTTTTTGTGTGTGTATTTTTTAATTGTTTAAGCAACAATGGGTGGTAAAAAGTGGTAAATAAATAATAATAAAAGCTCGAAATAATTTATAAACTAAATCTGCTGCGGTTTTTTTTTTTTTAGTTCGCTGAAGAGGGAAGAAGCATTTCCTGTGGCCCGCGCGCACTCAGCACTTTCTACGTTAATTACGACTAAAGCAGAAAACTAAAACAGAAGGAAAAAAATCCAATTAAATTAATAAAATTTTATGACCGCCGTGTGTCGGCGCACACAATAAAAACAATTGAATTATGAAGAGAACATTGCGTAAAAATGAATGCGAGCCAGAGTATTAACATTTTTCTCTGTTTGTGCTTGTTGTTGCTGCCGGTCTGCCGTTATTGCTGTTGTTGTGGGGCTACTTTGTTGTTTCGATTTTATGCGTTTTTAATTACAAGCCAAAAAAAAGCGCAGACGCAGACACAGATACCTCATCGAGAGTGAAAAACAGATCGATGAAAGGGCGAGAGTGCGAGAGGGGCTTGAGATTAATTTTTGTGTATATTAGGTAATCCAGTATTGTCTTCCAAACTTGATCTGATTTCAGAACCAATTAGCAAATTATGTTGCATATTTATAGGTTAAAAGGTAGAGTATATAACCACTAAAGCAATATATGAAAAAATAATGGATATAATAATATATACAAAAAGATAACTCAATAATTAAATTGTTTTATAATTTTAGAAATGATTTGTATTTATGGCTTTTTATATTAAAGATAAAATAGTATTTTTGTAATCGATTTATTCGCTTCTTCTTTACAATTCCCTCGCATCTGAAGTATTCATCGCAATTCATGAGTCACTTCCTCCGTCCCTTTCCTCAGTTAAGCTTAATTAGTGATTTTTCCATAAAATTGAATTTTTGGTTTCGGCCTCTGTTTATTTTCCTTAACCCAAAGTAGTCCGACTTTTTCATTGTAGTGCATCAAAGAGCGCTCTAATTCCCCCAATGCCATTTTCCAATTACGTTAATAGCTCATAACACGACGTTTTTGTTTGTTGTTCTTCGCTTCGGAGTCTTTAAAGCCGTTTTGAGTGAGCTTTTTTTCTTTTCTTACTTTTTTTTGTTCTTTTTGTGGCAGAATCGCTTCCCCGAATCGGTCATTCGGTTGAACAATATCACAAACAGTCCGTGTAGCGCCCTCCCCCACAAAAGTGTTTGGTTATCGGCCAAGAACTATATATACAAACCGATGTTTGTGGATCTGTAGAGTGGCATATTTTTCAGCTGACTTTGGGCTTAAGAGTAATTACTATGGAGGGCACTTAAAAGAATTGTAGCTGCTGCTGCTGAGGCAGCTTTTTTCTTCTGCCGGGGGGCCATAAACTTTTTATGATCACCCATTGATAGTGCGAGAGAATTGTGGGGCCAAGCGCCTTTCCATCCATACAATCTCTCTCTCTTTATCTTTCTCCAGTGAGATCTCTGATCTCAGGTGAACATCGCAGAGATTTGACAGTTGATTCGGAACGGTGATCGAAGCCAAATGCACTTTTCTTCTTGGGGGCAGTTCCCAACCTAAAGCCTTTGTCTCTGGCTCGAATTTGTTTATAGGATTTCACAATCGTTTGGCATCCATTAATCATTGCTCTGGAAGTACGTCTGACTTCTCTTCCCATTCCGTTTTTTTATTGTTTTGTGTGTGGGGTAGCTTTTCAGCAGGTTCGTCAGTGTCTATTTTAATTTAATAGACATATTTTCCCCACGACTGCACAGGGAAAAAATAAATTATTCAGTTTTCAAGATGCCATTTCTCAAATTACAAATTATTAGTTTCTGCAGGTAAGAGCTTTTATTTTGTGGAGTTTAAGCTACAATCACATTCAATTTCTAAATCTTTTAACCAATTTTGTAACATTTTTCTCGTTGTGTGGTGAACACCTTTTGTTTATTTGTTGAATCAGCCTCCGTCAAACTCAAAAGAAAATAGATCTCGAGCTGGTCCGTCAGTGTTGCTAATGTGTTAACACAGTCTGATAAGTCCCGGCCACAAAATGGTCCAGGTCTCTGGGACTTCAGCGCAAACATTTTGACAACTTGTGAACTTTAGACTGACAACCCGCCGCTGCCCCAGTCTCCCAGCACAGTGGTTCAGCGCAGTTGTATCATAAACCATAAAACCACTACATCCCGGCAACAATTAAGAGGAACAACAATCACAAAATGCTGCCGAAATCTTTGAGTTGCCCAAACAGAAAAATAACTTTCAGATGTATAAACAAACAAAAAAAAAAGCGCCAAGCAGCAGAAGCATCATCATGAGGGGCATCTACAGCGATTAGCCCATATTTGAGCAGAGTTGTACAGCTGTCCGGCCAAATCGAGATCATCGAGCTGAAAGTTGACGACTTAACTTGGAGGGTGGTTCGAGAAGTTCTAGGGTAAATGATAAAAATAATAATAAAAATTACAGAGGAACTTATTACTTTAATTTTCATATTTAGATATATGTCATTTATATTTATTATAAACCATAAGCCATCTAACATTCTTGTTAAATGAATACATGGATTAACAGGAACAAACCAACAGACACACAAATAAAAATAGGAAAGTGGAAAGTTTCAGAGTAGACTACGTAATCTTAAACGGACAGTCTATTTAACAAAATATAAATACCGTCGAGAAGATGATTAATCTCATAAATAAACAAGCAAATGAGGTAATTTATTCCTAATGAAGCATCTTAACAAAATATATACATAAAGAACAAATATTAGCTCATAGAGTAATTTTAAAGTAATAATAAAAATTTCTAATTGGAGTAATAAATATAATATTTTAGCAATTCACAGTAATTGTTATATATTTTTATTGAAATTATATTATTAAGATTTATGTTTGGTTATTTAAGTAAAACCGGTGAGTAGCTTTTGCGAAACGGCAGCACGAGATTAGCACGCCATTAGCCAAGATTTCTGCTGACTGTTGACTAAGCTCTTGGTAGCTGCTCCCGTTTCGGTTTCAGCTGCTTTTCAGCCTCTTAGCCATCAGCTGAGTGCTCTGCGAGATGTGTTTTTATGGTATTTGAGAATGATTAGCCGCCCAGAGATACGAAGACGAAGCGTTATTACGCGAACGTGTCTTAGCTGGAGATGATATGCAAACTATGACGCCTGGACAAGAACCAGAGCTCCGAGCTCTGAGTTCCGAGCGAGTAAAAAAGTGGCACAATTTTTATGATCATGCGACTTGAGTTGATGAGTTTCACCTCCTCACTGTCTCTTTTTTGACCATTAACCAACTGTTCGGTCTTTGTCTCCTATATATTTCCCATATTTCTTGTTACCTGAGCTCGTGGCCTAGCCCAACAAGGGGCCACAACATGCCAAACCAAAGGCAAAGTCGCTAACCTTTTTTTTTTATCATCCAAGATGTACACGAAAAAAATGATGACAAGTTTGTCGCGTGTAAACAATTCGCGGCGGCCAAAACAGAGCGCGGGTGGAGGAGTGAGATGTGGAGCAGGGGCGACCGGAGATCCAGAGGTGCGGCGGCGGTCTGGATAGGAGAGCAATGTCACCGAAACGGAAACCCAGAGGAGTGATGTCGGACGGAGTAGGTAACCGTAACGGAGTGGTGAAGTCAACACTGAGGGCGAAAAGTGTATGACAACCATTAAAGAGAAACCTTAAACCTTAAAGAGAATAAAATAAATAAATTAAATTTCTTTTATAGAGAATAAAAAATATAAACTATTAACTTAATATTTTAAAATAAAAATTCATTCACTCTTCATATACAATATATATATATTTAATGAATAAAAAACAAGGGTTACCATCAGATTTAATACCATATTTTATTAAACATTTTAACCTTTATTCTTCAGTGATTCCTTTAAGATTCCTAAGCGATTGCAAAAAGGAGACCAGTTTGAAAGGTCCGAAATTATCTACTTTTTGCCTTAAAGTTATGTTTCTTATTTCTTTGAAGACATTTTGTATTTATTTTTATAGGGACACAAAGATTTATAAAATATTTCACTGTCTTTTAATGCCTCCTTAGAATCGCCATATCCCGCCAATTTTCACTCAGTTCGCATACAAATGGCGGGCACTATGCCAGCCCATAACCCCCCTTCGGGCACATCCAACAAAATCTACAGATACATTAGAAAATATCTCAAAAATCAACACGAAAACTACCAGCTGAGACGTCAACGGCGACGGCGACGGCGACTGCAACCGAGAACGGCGACTGCGACGGAGGCGTTAGAAGAAGATCAGAACCGAGCAGAGCAGAGCACAGAACCGACCCGAACCCCACAGATTTTTATATATATTTTTTTTTTTTCGGTTTTTTGAGCGGTCGGACGGCGCATGAGTGAAATAAATTTTCACGCTTCCAAACGGAGCCGTCAGCGGCAGAGCACAAGCGGAGGAAGAGACTTTTCGACGGCGACGTATCACAATCAGAAACGATCCGACAACCGACCGACAACCGACGTCCATTCATAGTGTTTTTATACATTTCGTTGGGGTCGTCGGCGGAGCGATCTCTCCGATCCGATCCGATCCGTTCCGTTCCCGATCCACGCCGATCCGCAGAATCAGTCAAGAGCCAGAGCCCGCCCGATCGCCGTTCGTTATATTTTTTTCGCGAGTGAGTTTTTCGCGAGCGAACGCGGAGGAGGTGGAAAATCCCACGGTTGTTATAGCCGCCGCAACACCACCGCCATATACTCGTAGCGCTCACCGAGCTTACGTTCTCGTAGCGATCGGTTGGCGATCCCTCAGATCCATACGAACGGTCAGTCAGCGCGAGTGTTTCGAACGCGAGAAGAATTCTCTCCCCTCGACGTGGTGGATAATGTTGGGAACATGGGTAAAACGGGCGCAAAGGATGCGCCACAGCCTCGACAAAGAACAAAATTAACAAACATATAAAAAAAAAGAGAGCAAAAGGAGTACCGAAAAAAAGAAAAGACAACAAAAAACCAGGAGATCCAGCCAGAAGGCAACACCAACCAAAGAATATACAAAAAAAAAAAAAAAAAAAAAAACTAAATAAAAGGTCGGGGCTAAAGTGGCGGTGAGTTGCGCTTGGGTATACGATTTATTANAAAAACTAAATAAAAAGTGCAGACAAAAGCAGAGTCGCGCGCTGCTCGGGTCTTCGGTCTGGGATTCTGATTAAAGCGCGCGTTTAATTTCATTTTTTACGCTACTCCCTGGATATCCTCCAATATATATATATATCCTACCCGCAAAATAAAAAAAGGAACCAAAAAACAATTCCCAAGTTGGACTCCACCCTTGGCCGGTCTTTTGATTCGCTGTTCAACTTTTTGGCCTGAAACTTTTTGTTTGCCTTGCTCGTAGCCGCATCTCGAGACCTGGCCGAGACGACGGCGACTACTCCTGGGCCGCATTCCCTTTAAACGCCGCTCAGTACGCCGGCAGCTTTCTCCGCGTGCGTACGAAAACCACGCAGCCTCTGTACCAGCATCCTACTCTGAAAAAAAGTGAAAGAAAAAGGGTAGATCGATCGGGAGAGACCAGAAAGATCACCTCAGGATCGGCTTGGATCAGGCAGGCAGGCAGGTGATCATGTCGCCGGGAATTCTGCCACCAAACCCGCTGACGAAACATATATATCATAAAAAATCCACTCAACTCCAGCCGCTTGATTAATTCGCACACACGTCAACGATATTCAAATAAGCATCTCGTGTACTCATCGTGGCCGCAATAAAAAGGCTTTAACTTTAACTACCTGCCAAAAAGAACAACAAAAAAAAAGAAAATAAAACAAAACAAAAAAAAACAATCAACAAAAACAGTATATATATAGCACTCACTCTCCGGGAAATATATAAAAACACCACGCACAACACATTCGAGCAGCTCAACGGGCCAGATTTTGGTTTGTTGCCGCTGCACTTGGCGGCTTCAATCGATATGCGTTTGCTCATGGTAATTGCAATTTTAATATTCGCAATGCCAATGACTGGATTCGGCTGGTAAGTGGTATTAAGATAATTATTATATAATATTAATTAGTTAAAGATTAAGAAAGGGTAGGGTGGATCAGTAGTTGATCATGGTAATTGACTATTTGATTTGCATCAAACCAGAAATGTTCCACGGTAATTTATGGTATAATCATTATCATAAATGTTTGTTCAACAAGCAATTATCATAAGCAATTTGATTATTTGTATATATATTGGTAATAAGATTAAATTAATGTTTGTTTTTAATTCGTATACTAGTTCCTTAACTATTTCAGTCTATACTTGAATTAGTTAGCATATTTCAAATGCGTTATTTGTGTATATACTTATAATGTTTGGGGAAACTAAATGCAGACTACTCTTTGTTTATACTTATACCGGAATCATTGAAACAAGTAATTCAGTTCATTTTTGGAATTCCTATAATTGAATTCATGTTTGGTAGGCGCAATCTATCATGAAAGATTTATTTAAAAGTCATTACTTCTATAAATCTATATATATAAAAATGAAACCCGTTTTCCGTTGTCATCGCATCACGTGTGAACGGCTGGACCGATTTGGCTTATTTTTTTTTTTGTAGTTTTGTAATACTCTGTACAAGGTTCTTACGGAAACAAATATTAAGAAAATCGCTCAGAAAGATTAAAAAATATACATTTCATTTTGGATATTTTAAAAAACGCGTGAGTTACATAGAACACCCTGTCTTTGTACCCCCTGTCACACCCTGTTAGGACAAATAAGAAGTGCATAAGGCGGTCACACTTTGATCGGGGACATGGTCTCTTTTAAATCCTTATATATGTTTTATTTAATTATTTTTGACGGTTCTGTTCAGGAGAATTTTTTTTAATACGTAGGCACAAAAACTGCCACATTAAAAATCTTTTTGACAGGACGAAGTCTGTCGGGTAAGCTAGTACTTTATATATATTTAATTTATTTTCTATTCAACTTAATTTGTATCATATTTATTTATTTTAAAGTAGGATAATATACCTATTAAAGAGAATGTCATGTTTTCCCTTGCCAAAAAGTTGTAGACCTGCTAAACATAATCGAATAAATTAAAATCTTTATTTTAAATGCTCTTCTCTAATCTAGTGCACCTTTGCTAACAAAGTTGCTTTGATTTGGTCGCTCAACATGCAATTTATGTTCTGTTTCAATGCCAAAAAACCCATTACCACCCGCTTTGAGGTCTTTGTCGCGCTTCACATTTTGTCGCTTTGGCCCAGACTAGACCAGACCTGGCCAGAACATCTGTGCCCATGTCAAATCGCATCAATTTACGAGATAGAGATTGGCGTAACAGCTTCCGGTAGAGCAGGCAGGCAGAAAATATAAAAAAGAGCAAGTCCCAAAATAAATGCACACGCTGATGCCTTTGGTGATCTAAATGGTCAAAATGCAAATGCAAATCCAAATCAGAGCCAATCGAGCGTGGCGACCGAATCGCGGCGGTGGGACCTTCAAAATGTGACGTTTGGCTTAGATTTAATTACATGGCAACTTTTCTACTCTCCCCTAAATCTCTTTTTGTGGCCAACATAAATAACGCGGCTGTGGATGTGAAGCCAAAAAAGCCAAATGACACTTGGAGCAATTTATGCGCGAAATTACAGGCGAAAAGGCGTCCAACGAGATGAATAAATAAATAAACAAACCGAGGAGGACAAACATCAAATAGAAAGAAAAATAGAGAGAGAGACCGAGATGCGAAAGGAACACATAAGTTATGCACTTTGCCAAAATATTTGCCAGCAAAGTGGCATCAATGAATTCTGCTTTGGCATTTATTTTATTTTCTATTCTATTTGCCAAAAGGTAGAAATATTGTCGCTGTCAACGGCAACGAAAGGTGAAATTTTGCAGGGCGCTGACGGGGGCGGCGTGGGCGTGGGCGTCGCGTGGCGTAGACTGCATGACGATGTCTTGGCTAACATTTCGGCAATATATATTTTATTTTTCCGCCTCTATATTAATTTAATCTGAGCTGTGTGCAACTGGGCGCGTCAGCAAGCGAAGGTGGACACCTGCACAAAAATAAAAGGGGCAGAGTGGCTGGGTGTTTCCATGCTGCATCCAATGCAATTGCCACTTTTTTCACAATAAATTAATTAAATAATTAAAGCTCAAGTTCAGAGCTGTCAGTTCTTTTTTTTTGCCGCCTTTTGATGTCGAACACTGAACGAGATGTGGCTGTGCATCCGACGACGATGTCGCCACCACCCAAAAGATGCACGGAAAAAAAATTAAATAAACTGCGTTTGGTTGTGCCACTTTCTGCGCTTCATCTGTGCCGACCAAGGGCGATGGGACTGCCAGAGAGATGTAACCAAAAATTATGAAAGAAAAGAAAGAAAACCAACCAAAACTGATGACAACCAGCAGGCCATGAATAGTGACACACCGACTGACTGACGAACAAGGTGCATGGGAAAGGTGTTACAATACTGAGGATAACAATAGATTATTGAAGAACGGAGAGCAAGAGAAACTTCTTGTGTATTTGTATTACTTGCCAATATAACACATTAAATTTTTAAATATACATATAATCTAATTACTACCAGGTTTATACACATTATAAAGATAAACAACCTGAATCTTATTAGTTAATGGAATCTTAATTGAAACCTATTAAAATATAATCTCATTTTTGAGTATAACTAAACAATACAGAATATATTTAAATGTTAGAAAAAGATATCACAAAGTTATCTAGAATAAGTTTAAATAAAATATTATATAAAAAAAACTATTTTTATATTTTAGTGACAAAGTTACAAAATTTAAATCTATCTATTCATAAAATCTAAGGTGCACATATTTATGCAATATCCCAATACTACATTTATACAATATTTCGAAGATATTATTAATGAAGACCCCCATAAATCTCTCAGCTGTTTAATCCAATCGATGGGCTCACAATTGCCGGTGGAATGCGGATCTGCGCAATTTGCATTTAACAATTGTTCCGGAATTAGATAGAATTGTGGAGATTTTGGGGGTTCACAGCCCCCCGAATTGCATCTCATTTTGTTTGTGTGTATTTTTCGCGAATTTAGCAGGGGAATTGCACTAAATCAAATGCTCATTGTCTGAGCGATTGAGATCATAATCGATGGGGGCCAGAGGAAGAGCTGGATGAGCGTACTCGCAATCGTGGGTAGATGTTCCGTTAAATGAATGGAAATTCCAGACCGTGCCGGAGGCGCGGGTGCATCAGGCAATTACAGAGAAACTTACAACAAATTGCCGATGCGTCGATCGGGGCAAAAAAATTTTGCGCTGATGTGTCTGGAATTTAATTAAAACCAGGCGATGATGATGAAGATCTCTCTTTCGCATCGCAATTAATGCGATCAGCTGCAGTTTGATTTTCTTTTCCCCTACAAATCCCTAAATGAGCTCATTTCCGTTTGGAAAATCATTTGACATTTGCTGGCGACTTCCTGCTTTTCATTTGATTTGCGGTTGCAAACATTTTCATTCATTGAAAATCGTTTTCATTCAGTGGTCCACAGATCTCCTGATCTCTTCCCATTTTCCTTCTTTTTTTTTTTTGGCACTCACAGCATGTGAAATGGTAATTAATGCCATGCGGGGCATTTATGGGTTAAGGCGAAAAGGGGTGTGAGATTGGGTGGGGTGGCTGGCTGGCTGCTGACTGGGTTGGCCACTTAGTCTCAAGCTGTGCTGGCTCCACAGTCGGTGGTTGCATCAACAGCATTGCTCATACGCCCCGTGCAACCAGCAACCACGGGATCATCTTCGCAAGCGAATTTGGCACACTTTATGAGCCAGCAGCAGCAACAAACACCCCCAACAAATGGCAAGAAAACAACCCAATAATTATGTTCAACTAACGAGCAGACAAAACTCGGCCAATTGCCAAAATCCAATGCAGATGAGTTGATTATGAGCTGCGCCGAATGAACAAAAAATAAAAATAAATAAAATAACAGTCTCTGACACAATTCGCTCGACATTAACGAGACTCTCGTCTCGGTCCGTCTCTAGAGAAAGTTTCACGTTCAAGTTTCTTTCCCCCAACCTCAACCTCAACCTCTACCCCGAAAAGTAGCTAGTTACCGAAGCACACTACATAGATGCTGCAAATCTTATAATTAAATGCCATGCCATTTGTTTATTCTGTTAATTTGTCGCTTTCCCCTCACCGTCGACACATTGACGAATGTGTCTGTCTTCGCTGTCTGTCGACTGCATCATAATTAAATTGGATGACGAAACAAAAGAACCAGACCAGACGTGGGTCAAGTTGGAGGACAGTGGACAGGTAGAGACGGAGGAGGGCCAGGGACAGGGACAGGGCCAAGCCATGATGTCTGTCAAACAAATTGTGCCGAGAATGCCCCCAAGAGTATGTTCTTGTCATCATCGTTTCAGAAGGAAGAGTAGCATGGTTCAACCAGAGGATTTTTGGGAAAGCACGGAAGCTGATTAATGGTAGCTACAAGGGTTTTACATTTTTCTCAATAACTGCAATTTTTTTTATTGTTTTTCTTATATATTTATATAGGAGGAATGCCCTAATTGTTAGGGAACTATCTTATTCCCCTTTCCTCTTTATTATCAAAATATTTACCTCTGTCTAATGTCATTAGCACTCTAAACCCGTTGAAATCCTTGGCCATCAGTCGCAGTGTCGGTGCCCAATACTTCTTTCTCACAACCTCAATCACAGTGATTAAGTACAGTTTAGGCATCCTTGACATGAACATGACCATGTCCATGTGCGACGACGATCATTCCCTTAAGCCCAGCTACGCCTATTTGAGCCATAATTAAGTTAAACGTTGTCGCAATTTGCGCACCTCAAAGTCACCAAGCCCCGAGATTGATGTCGCCTTTGTTGGCCAAGGGAGTTGAGAGTTAAGAGCTAAGTTAAGCCAAGTAAAGGCACTTAAGGCTAAAGTTGAAGTCGTGCCCTGCCCACTGGAACTGAAGGAGGAAGGAGGCTTGTTAAAGGAATGACAAAGCCGGGGCTCAGAAAATACTTATAGTAAATATGCCTGAATTATTAGCCAGAGTTTTTTTTCTTTGTTGCGCCAATTGGACATGGACATGCCTGGGAAACGGACACAGAAACTAATGTTTTAAATTCCAGCACTAGGAGAAAATGGGATACTAAATATAGGGATATATTTATTAAATTGGGAACAGATAGTCTTTGAGGGAGATGGAACTTAAATTGATTCTGGAAGACGTTAGCTGATCTCCGAAACAAGTGAACCTCTTAGAGTGTATCTTCTTTCCATAAAGTTTTCAAGCAAAGACAAACACTTGCTACTCTCAGTGTTTTGCTGTGTCTAGAATTTTAGGATATGCTGGATCCCAAAGTGGCGGCGCTTGAGCAGAATGTTAATATGCTAATTGGCAAAATGACAAACATTTCTTTCCCTCACTCCAAAAAAAAAGGTGCCAAAAAGCAGCGTGCGACGCCCACACACGAAGCCGCACCCACCAGATCTCTCAGATCGGTTTCCATCTCCCCGTCATGTCAACACCTTTTCGGTGTTTCATATTTATTTATTTTGGAGTTTTTTTTCCTGTTTTTCGCCAGTAGCAGTGACTGGGGTAACCTAATCGATTGTCAATGCTGCCGCCCACATCAAACGCTTCTCTCCCCCGGAACTCTCGTATGCACAAGAGATCAGCACTTGCGCCGAGGCATTCCGTAGACAAATATTTGAGCGCGTAAATGAAACTGACCAGCCGCAACAGCACTCGACTTGACCAACGGACAGGCTCAGCGGCAACAGGCAGTCAGAAAAGTCGGAATAAAAATAAAAAAAAAAATAAATAAAAATAAAAGCAAGCAGAAAGGCAGCCGGCAGTCGACCAATCCAATGGCCATTCATTCACTTGTCAACGCTTTGTTTAAATACTTTGCCACTCGCATGTTGACAAGTGGTTTAAGTCGTTGATTTGTTTACACCGACCCCGGGCATAAAGTGTAGGTATTTAGGGGGAGCGGAGGGAGTTGCAACGTGGACAAGGAACTCACCAAAAATGAGTCAATCAAACGATTCTACATATTTACTTTTAGAGACATTGAGATAAAGCCTGAGAGGTAACAAAGCAGCGAAGAGGGTGCTCTGGGCAGGTTCTATAAAAATGAGTGACAATTTCAGTTCCTTTTTTAAATAAAAACATTGCAGTTCTGTTAGAAAATATACTAAATATATTTTTGTTCACATCACCAAATTCACATAAAACAAATCCGCCAATTTTCCGTATTTACAAGCTATTAAGTGCCAGTATGGGAAATTTTAGCCACTTGTCCGTTTAGGGGGCTACCAAAAACAAAACCCAAGCCGGGCACTTTGATCAATGTCAAAGAGTCTGAGAAAAAAGGTAAAGAGAGAGGGAAAGGAGTCACTGAAAGTCCATTGAGGCCTATAACGACACCCATACCAGGGCGAGTCAGGCGCACACACAGATACTGAAAGCAAAATAAAGATACGTTGCCAAGTGTTGTTTTAGACTGGTCGGTATATGGTATATGAGGCACTGAAAGAAAATAATATAAAGTATATGGAGATCAATGAAAGTAAATTAAATAAATAAAATTTAACACTATTCAGGATCGCCTTTACTTATTTCATGAGTAACCTTTAATTCAAATCGTTTGCTTTCGCTTCATTACTTCTTATCATTATTTACATTTCCATCTCATGTTTAAAATTTCATTTCAAGTAGATACCTATAATGAATTAAGTATAAAGAACTAAGTTCCCCGGAAACAGGGATTAAATTGTTCTATAGATTTCAATATGAGAACTTCAATTAATTCAATTTCGCTCTGTGTATGGGATGGGATGCGAGGGACTGGGAATGGGAATATGGGGATGGGTAGAGGGACCTGAGAGACCTGAAGTTGTGCTGGCTCCTTTTCATGTTTGCCGACAACATCGCTGCTGCCGAGTTCGCTGCCAAGTAAACTTCAGTTCAACTTCAAAAACCAAAAAGTGTCGAACGATCGGTTGCTCCACTCTCTGTGCGGCTATTTTCCGCTTAACAAAAATCTCCTCGATGTTTTTTTCCTCGTGTTGTGCTGCTATTTGTGTGTGTGTGTGTGTGTTTGTTTGGTGGTGGTGGCAACTTGTGCGGTTGAAAGGTGTTTGAGTTCTTTAGATCTCTCCAGTCATCAACGCAACGCAGCCGAGACGTCATCATCATCAAAGCAGCAACAACATCCAGAGTAGCAGCATCTAGATGAAGATCGCCCATCGCTGATCGCCGATCGACCATTGCCCATCGAAGATGAAGATGATCATTGTGATTTGAACTTCAATTGTTTCACTTTGTTTACCAGCGCCGTCTATCATTTGAAGTTTGTAGTTTGTGTTTGGCGGTCGAGAGGCGATTGCTTTTGTTGCCTTTGGAGTTAATATTTTCGTTAAGTACTCGTGCGTGTGTTTGCTCTATTTGTTATTTGGATTTTTTTTTTTTCTTTTTCTTCATTTTGCGGCTATTAAGTTGTCATAATCTCCACGAGTGTGTGTATATTTTCTGGGCTATTGCCACAGGCAGGGAACTGCTGCAACAGGCCAGGTGGCAAGTGGAGCAACCCAGGTGGGCATCGATAATGGGATTCTGAAGCGGTTCAAGTGGTTTATCTACTTGCAACTGTGCAAGTGTGATCTCTGGGAAAATTGGGAGCACCACAATTGGGTTATCAGACGATACTTGTGGGGGAATGCTGGGAAAATTCCAAGTCGAAAATATACTTTACATTTTCTGCTTTACTTTTACATAAAACTAAACGAAAAATAAATAAAATATATATTCAAGGACATAAATAAATATAAATTATATTAAGAATACTCATTTTTAATTTGAACTTTCAAATATTTAATATTTAATAAATAGCATTTAAAAGATTTTTCAAATAATTTAGATTGTTGTTTTAACATAAATTAAGGAAATATAAATCGTTGTCTGCTATTCTTTAAAAATATACATATTTCGAACTTAAAATGTATGTAAGCAAAATTCTAAAACCATATACCACATTTCCAATAAAAACTCTTTCATCTACTTCTTGGATCTGTTAAAATCTACTTAAATTCCTAATATATATCTGGGAAAACAAGACCTACTTATATTCCTAAAATATATCTGAGACAACAAAACCTACTTATATTCTTAATATATATCTTAGACAACAAGTAAAAGCTACATATCATCCAGTTATTTGTCGGCTTGGCTTGCACTTAATTATTGGTGTGGCGCCATCAATGGCGTTCATTAAATATAGTTTTATTTATTTATTTATGCTGCTTAGCCGAAATTTATTGGCGTTTATTTTTCAAGAATGCCAAAGCTGCAGAAAAGCCAAAAAGAAAACACAAAATTTCCAAAAGATTAACTCAATTTCTGTCTGATATTTTTGCACTTTGGTTTGCTGTCATAAGCGGCGTATACGTAATGACGACGATAAAGAGGTCCTCTTCATCCATTTGTTTATTATTGTTAAAGAACGAAGCGTTGGCAAAAGTCGATCAATAAAGTATCACTCATAATACCCGCACCCATTTTTTTTTTTTTTTTTTGTTTTTTGCAATTTTTCCAATCGATGCATTTTTCGTTTTCATTTTGAATGCCATTTGCCGCCTGCTGGCGGCAGCGTTAAAATTTAATTTAGGTGGAAAATTAATAATTACCCAACAATGTGGGTGCAGTTGAGCATACATAAGAATATGTGTGTATATGTATTGTAGGGTAAAATAGTATATATTGGAGATTGGTTTTGCTCGGGTATGTGTCAGCATTCGGAAGCGGCCACTGGAAAAACTTTTTCTCGCTCGCAGCTCCCAGCTCGCAGCCTTTGGCGCTGATTTATGTTTTTCCATTTCAGATTTATGACTTTTTAATAGCTCAATCGCTCGGCTTTTCGCTTTTTTCACATTGCACATTCGCGTGAAATTTACTTTGGCTCTGTGTTCGTGAACTTTGCGCCGATTTCCAGTTGTGTGGAAAGTGTGTTTCGGTTGGTTTATGCTCTGCCTGGTTGAAGATCCCAGGGTAAATAAAGCATTTAATAGGGCCTGCTGTTGCTGCACTGATTGATCGATTTGTCCATCATTGCGAATTCCAATTGATACTTGGTACTCAAAGCCATTAAAGTGAGGGGCACCCCACAGCTCTGAGTCAGTCTAAAAATACATGAAATCTACTGCCATGTTTCGGCAAACTTCAAAATGCGAGAGATACTTGTACGTTTGGATTATTCATCGATGACAAAGTGTTTGGTCTGATAAAATGCCTTTGGGTCAGAAACAAGCCCTTCAGGGAATATAATAAGTCAGCGAAAACCAGATTGCTTATCGCTTATTGTGACGTCATCATAGATCTTTTGGGTAGGTTAAGGTGTGTTTTAGGTGGAAATGATTGGCAATGCACTTCTAAAAAGAATTAGTCAGAAAAGTGAACTAAAAGAATCAGTGTATAGATTTGTAATACTTTGATTTACGAAGAACTGAAAGATATATTGAAATTTGATCCAGGTTACATTTCATAATTAATTTATTTATTATACTAAAGCTACAATAGTAATACTATTTCTTCTTAATAATATTTAATAAATTCACTAAAATCTCTAGATATACTATGAATTTTTTTTTTAAATTCTTTGTAGGGCTGAGGGCACCAACATCCTTCTCGATCCCAATCTAATGTGCAAAAAGACACGTCGTCTGCGCGGCAAACTGGCCGAAATCTGCCGGCACGACTCGGCCCTGCTCAAAGAGATCATCATCAATGGCATCAACCTGGGCTTCCGCGAATGCGAGTTCCAATTCCGAAATCGCCGCTGGAACTGCACTGTTCTGCGCAAGAGCATGAGGAAAATCTTAATGCGCGGTAAGTAGTTTTCCAGTAGGACTAACTAGACTTAACTAGACTTAAGGCTGAGGGAATTACTTTATTATGCAGTGCCAAGGCAGTGCCCAGGCAACCTGTCAACAATCTCTCACTGTGAGTCACATGGGGAAACCAGGTGGAGATGCTATCGCGGACTTAGCCGCCTAATTACAACTCATCGTTGCACGCCCCGTTTACTTTTATTTTATTTTTATTTTTTGGGTTGTCGTGGACAAGGGGCCTTGCAGACCGGACCTCAACTCCATCAATCAAGTTGCATAATAAAAATGCAGCGACCCGCGCTGATGAATAGCGCCTGAAATGAGCCTACAAAGCTGTCAATTTTAATAAATTATTGCACAGGAAAAGTGGCAGGCCAGAAGGAGGAGGATCCGATCCTCAATCTTTGCACTTAATGACAACAATGCGCAAACAAAACACATACCAAACGATGGTGTTGTGTGTGCCATAAATTCCGCAGGCGTAACCACCAAAATTCCCCCGTTGCTCGGATTAAAGCCTCGCCTTGTCAACCTGTCAGCAAAAATATATATACAAAATAAAGCAAGTCCCTCATGTAACACTCCATTTGGAGATTGCTCAAGATGTATCACCTGTCTCGCGGAAAAAAGAACCTCCACTTCACCATCGAGAGCGCATTACAAGCGCGAATGCAAATTAAAATATAAAAAAAAAACACCAATTACAATTGCGATTCGGATTTCGAGTTCGTTTTCGCTTTCATTAAACGTGACACTGTCAACACAGGTCCGCGAGTCCCTGTGCGATTTGTGATTTGCATAGAGCAGCGTTCGCTGCTTCGATCGTTGATCGGTGATTGGTGATCGCTAATCGAACAAGCAATAAATCATTTTGTCGCCCTGGCTGACAAATTAAAATCAATCAGGCGACACGTGCTGACAACACTAATCATTGAGGATTGATTGAACGTGGGGCTAATTTATGGAATGTGAGAGACAGAGTTATGCTCTTTAGGGAAGAATTACTTAATTCTTGATTTGAAGGGGAAACTTATTAAATTTTATAAAAATTGGAAAAGATGGATCAATAATAATTAAAGATCAATGATATCAAAAGTAGGAAACATTTTCTGTAATTTTCAAAATAACTATGATTATAAAAATAGCTTAAATGACAGCCCTGGTGCTATGCCATATTTTCGCGAGAGAATGTCCAAAGACCTTTGCCGAACCCACACGAACGTGCATTATGTGCATGTGGCGGCAGAGACCCGGTAGAGAACGGACCACCACCGAACGGGCCACTGTTGTAGACATAACCTATATATTTCATTAATAGTATTTTGACCGATTTAAGCATTCGAAATCGTTGCAGTTTAGTCGAGAATTCGAAAAAAGGTTTTTAAAAACAAAACATATTATGGAATATAAAAAGGTCACTTTTCTGGTATAGTAATTCAAGCTTATTAACTCAATTATAACCTTAAACTATGAAGTAAAGTTTATAACTATTTTTGTCTGAAAATGAACCC
Source organism: Drosophila kanapiae (assembly GCA_008042475.1). Classification (NCBI taxonomy): domain Eukaryota; kingdom Metazoa; phylum Arthropoda; class Insecta; order Diptera; family Drosophilidae; genus Drosophila; species Drosophila kanapiae. The sequence goes on from VNJM01001466.1 coordinate 416,091, forward strand.
TTGAACCCCTTTATGCTTCCTAGATTCTCGGGAGACGGGTTTCGTGAACGCCATCACAGCCGCCGGCGTGACCTATGCGGTGACAAAGGCCTGCACAATGGGCCAGCTGGTGGAGTGTTCCTGCGACAAGGCGCACATGCGCCGAAATGGCGGCCAGCCGGTAATGGTAACTGCAGCCACTGCGGAGGCCACCTTGGAGAGGCAGCAGCAGGCGGCGATGTTGCGCCAACAATTGCCCCTGCAGGATCAACCACAGCTCCAGCAACAGCAACGCCTTAATCGCAATAACAACATGACGGATATATCTCTGCTGGAGCACCGAAACGGACGAAATCGAAAGCCCGGTGGAGGTAGGAGGGGCCGTCGCAAGTTCTGGGACAACATAAAGTTTCCCGACGGTCAGTGGGAGTGGGGTGGGTGTAGTGACAACGTGAACTTTGGCCTTCGCCATTCGCGTGTTTTCCTCGATGCCAAGCAACGGCAGAGACGTAGCGATCTGGGGACACTGGTCAAGTTGCACAACAATAATGCTGGCAGATTGGTGAGTTTCGGATACAATTTAATATATTAATCTTAAGGAGCTCAAAGTTGAGGTCTTACTGAAAATAAATTAAAAAAAAAGCCTTCCCAAGATAACAAATAAAATTGCTTCCAGGCCATTCGGGATGCCATGCGGCTGGAGTGCAAGTGCCACGGCCTTTCGGGCTCCTGTACGGTGAAGACCTGCTGGCTGAAAATGCCTCCCTTCCGGGAGGTCGCCGGACGCCTGCGCGATCGCTATGACAGCGCCAGAAAGGTGGCGCTGCGCAATGACGGCAACAGCTTTATGCCGGAAAATCCGCGTGCGAGACCGGCGAATAAGTACCAGCTTGTGTTTGCGGACGATTCGCCGGATTTTTGTGCGGCAAATTCGAAAACAGGAGCTCTGGGTACCCAGGGCAGGGAGTGCAATGTGACCAGTCCAGGATCCGATCGGTGCGATCGATTATGCTGTAATCGAGGACACACCCGGCGGATCGTCGAGGAGCAGACCAACTGCAAGTGCGTCTTCAAGTGGTGCTGCGAGGTGACCTGCGAAAAGTGCCTGGAGCATCGAGCGGTCAACACTTGTCTTTGATCGAGATCGGATATCCGTCACCATTATCATTACTTTGTATTATTTTCTTCGGTTTAGTCAGGAATATAGAATTTTGAAAGCTTTCCATTTCGCGTGATAGAAAAACACACACAAACAATTACAGAGAAAACGTTTTAAGTATTAACTAACAAGTAAGCACGAGTATCTCTAATCTTTTAGCTAGTTGTAAATACAAATTAAAACACGCACACACAAAACACATAAACATGCCTACGTTATATCATATTCATATGCAATTCATGTAAGCTTTGTAAATAGTTTTAATAAAAACAAATAGGAACAACCTGAAAAGCACAAAATGGTTATAATTATTTTACACGAGAAAAAAGGTATTAAAAATGTAAACGGTAGGCATTACACCGAAAACAGCGTTGAGAAATGAGTTTTATTGAGACTTCTGTACTTAAAACGGAATGGAATCCCTACTACTTCACATACTTTTCCCTTCCAGCCTCAAAAATGTATCTTTTGCTTTAAAATCACATTAACTTTCTGTTAACGAAACCTTTTCAAGTTCAGTCGAAAAATTTCAACCCATTTCAGTTACCACGACCAATTAATTGCAAACAAATTGAATTTCAAATAACCAACAGATTGTCTCAACAACAAAATTATATGCTAAACGGAAATGTATTTCAAATCGATTCGCCCATTGATTGAAATCTGCATAAATGATTAAACGTAAATTAATGAAGACAAACCACAACAACACACAAATCGATTGAACAGACGGCAGAAAACAAGTTCCCAGTTTCATTCAAGTGTATCTATATCTATCTTTAGACATAGTCATTCCGTTGACTTTCCCATAAATTAACACAATTTTATTGTTGTCGACACGAGATAAAAATCTATAGAAATTTGCCTAAACAGCAAACAAAAGTTCACCAACGACAACAATGCCACAAAATAGAAAAACAAAAACAAATGCAAAACGCATTTTGAACAGAATGAAAATTGATTTGCCCATTGTGCATAAATTACGATTCACAGACAGACAGATCGATCGATCGAGCGCCATCGATCTTTGGTTGCATAAATTAAGAAATCAAATCGATGTCGCTAAATGCATGTAATTAAATGAATATCATATATTGTGATGTGAGTTCGTGAGCAACAGAAGCAGAAGCATTATAGAGGTTGCTTATCAAGGGAATTTTTAATTTTTGTGCGGGCTTTAACGCAGCAAGCTGGCCAGAAGCTGGTGATGAATGGCCTAAAAGGTTTTGTGTGTTTTACTAATTTTATAAGAGTAGGTGGGATATTAAAGAAATTTTCCAGCGAGAAATGGCTTATAATCTTCACAATATAAAGAAATTATAAATGCAACTAATTACGATTTTGTTTCTGCTGAATATTAATGTATTTGAAATATAATATTCGATAGTATTGAACTATTTCTTTAAAAAATTTTCATTATATCATTAATTATTGATATTCATGTTCGTAAATCTGTGGACAAATGTTTAATATATTAAAAGATGTTTAATATATTAAAAGATTACTGTAATCCCCTCTGCAACCCACGAGAACCTTATGGTGAGCTTAACCTATCTATCTCAGCGGAGAATAAAGCCTCGAGAATTATCCAACTTCAAGACCAAGTTTCCAATCCATTTGCCTACTTGGACAACTGATTGTCCGAGTGTGTGTCTCTTCTGTGGTTTATTATTTTGGGGCTGCAGCGGAGAGGAGACAAGCCCATGCCGGCGCGATAAGATACCCCCAGAAAGATCGGCGGCGGCGGCAGCAGCTCTCCAACAGCAACAACTAATTAACAATCGCATTCATTTTATTTATCGTACAAATGCAAACCGCTTGACTTCCAAAAAATAAGAAAGAAACAAAAGACAAAAACTGTATCTGCGTGCATTTATAAAGCCTCCGAAGTTGTGGGATACGGGATTGGGCCCGAGATCGGGATTGGGATTGGGATTGGAATTGGAATCTTCTTGGCCGCTCTGCCTGGCTTTGGTTCACTTGACTGAACAAAATGTACGTCGAGATATATACGAGTATGTATGTGCGCTGGGATCTCGCATCGGGTCTTCTCCTCCGACGGCGCGTTGTTTTTCCAGATTCCAGTGGCTTTATCTTGGGCGCGTTAATGAGATTTGCTTGTATCTGAAGCCATTCGGTAGATGCGTATCAGTGGATTTCAATTAATTGTGGCGACGCTTATTAGTCATCCATCTAACAAACTAAACACGAGGCTGCTGGCGCTACCTTCAGCCTCTCACATCGCCACCATTATTTTACTTCTAGAGAGTGCCATTGACCTCGGACTGACCTTGGCTCTTGTGGCTGGCGAAGAGAGGCCTGCGCCCCATTTGCCACTCATTTCTGGTAAGTATTTTTAAAAAAAATGCGTACTTATGCTGCTTCTTAAATCGTGGGAAAATTACTTTAAAAAAGGACTACACAAGACTATATTTAAAACAAATGGGTTAATACAAACAATGGAAATTTATTAGGTGTCTCCCAAGTATGATTACTTTTATATTATAATTACCCTTTATTGGTTTAAAAACCTTTCAAAAAACCAATGTTAATATTTTTAAATTTCCTTTTCTTATAAAAATGTTCTTTATTTAAAAAAATCTGTAATAAAATGAATTAAATCTTGCTACAGACGTGTCTTTGCCAGGAAATCGGCATATTTCCTTTCAAATGGCGCCTAAAATGGCGCCCCATCATATCAATCTGATATATAGGGGACTATATAAATCTAGATATATGTATATAGACACCGGCTAATGGCTTAATTTGGAGGTGTACATATCGAAAGACGATCGGACGATCCACAGAGATCAAACTGCAGGAACACCATTTTAGCCAAATTGCAGTTCTTGGCCAGTTTTCTTGAAAGGAGAAGAAGCGGCAGCAGCAGCAGCAACAGCAAACAAACGGCAGACGGGGCGCTACAACAATAAAGAAGAACAACTATTAAGACAGCTTGAACGCCTGTCCGGGGACCAAAACAACAAGAACAACAGCAAGCGGCAACGAAAAACTACAGAAACAAAACCTGAAACATGAAATTCCTGCGTAATTTGTAAGGAAAGGCGTGAAGAACACCAACGAAGGCAACACCTTAATTAATGTTATTAAAATGGAACGAACGAACGACCGACCAGCCAGCCAGTCGATGGACCTGGAGCCGGGAACCGGGAACAGGGAGCCCGGAGAACCTGCAACCTGGACCTCAACCTGGGTCCACCGAGACCTAAATATGTATGTATATATCTACCTATATCCACAAAAAAAAATACAAGCCGAAGAAGTGGAAAAGAAGAAGGCAAGCGTAAAAGAATGTGGCAAGCAAGGGGAAGGGAATAAAGGGAAGAGCAAAAAGGGTCGATCGTCCATGGGTTGGTCAATCTTCCTGGCTTAGGATCGAGTTTGGGGTTCGGGGCATCGCTGACTTAGGATTTGGGGTTTAAATAAAATAAGAAATACGGGTTTAAGCTTAAAAAATATACTAAATTATTTAATAAATATTATTAATAATATTTTTATTAAATTATAAAGGATCTGCATATCAGATTTAAAAGTGATATTTGTGAGGTCTTGGTTTTTGAAAAATTATACGAGTGGAAAGGTAACTTTTCATAGGCCTAAAACGTATTTAAAATTAAATTTATTATTACATTCCCAATTTAAATTAATACAATGTAAACTCTTCTTAAAAATAACTATTTAAAGAACCTTCGTATTGGAAAGTTATCTTATAATAAATGAGCTTCCATTTCTTACCTTATTAATATATTGAAGATATTACAAAAATTAATTTATTTAATAAGGAACTAAATTAGTTTTATATAGCTTAGTAATTAATCACTTTCAAATAATATTTTCTGAACTAAGAAACTTTATATTCGAAGTTATATACAATACACATTATTTGTATGCGCATTTTATTTATTTTTATATTTATACATTTTATTAATAAGATTTCGAACACCTTTGCCTGTATATTACCAGTTGTTATATTTTAAGGAACTATATATTTAACAAATATTTTTAGCCACATTTTACACCATTTGAGTCCCTCAAAAGCCACCGACCACAAAGTTATGTTACAGGCGGACTGTCTAGAGGCTTCTCTTGCCTCAGTCAGTTCCCAGGCGCAAAAAGACAAAATGTTGCCATCTGGTGATCAGACACGCTCCATAAGCAAAAGCGACTCCTCCTTATGAAAAATCCATGGGCCATGCTGGCCGTGTTCCCATCGTTCTAAGACGTTAAGGCAGATTTATCACTGGACACTCTGGAGCGCTGACTACTTGACATATTCATTAAATTTGCCACATTGTTGCCGGCAAAAAGAACGCCAGACAAAGGAGATGATGCTCATCATTTTGACACCTTAATGCGGTAATTAGGGTTTTTTCCCGCACTCCCTTTCGATGCTGCCGCTGGAGATCCTTAAAAGCCGATGATCGTGAGCAAATATTAACACAGATCGGTTTGGGAAGATCGGTTCGCAGATGGATGGGCGACGCCCTGATCCCGACTCCTCGCCGACCCGTAACGGTTTACGGCGAATTGGCTTAAATTATTTAAAGATTACAACCTCCAACCTCTGGGCCACAAAAAGATCTGTCTGCGATCGTGAATCCTTTTTTCGGGTGTGAAGATTATGACACAGCAGAAATGGCAGGCCGGCTGGCGGAACCAAAAAAGAATTAAACGAAGGAAACGAAACGAAAGTCGCAGGCAGCAATTAATTTCAAATTTTTTCCTTACTTCTTCATGGCAGCGGGGCAGCTGGATGCCAAGGTGATCCAAGGAAATTGCAGACAAATTAAGATAAATGAATTGTTTAATTGTTCCATGTGGCGCAGGACTTTTGTGTGGCTCTGGACCCTCTGCTAATATGACTTGTTATGTGAAAAATGAGTTTAACCCTCACTCATGGTATAAAAGTTATATAAGATTTTAACTGGAAAATAAACAAAAAAGTGAATTGAATTCATGCATCGTTCTTGGGGTTCAATGAACTAAATTGCATGTTATTAAATAATTTAATAAGAAATCTAAGGTTGTACAACATTTGGTACTAAATTTAATCTATATTCTAATAATATTTTCTATTTATTTCTTATTATAAACCAAATACTTTATTAGTAAAATGTAAGTATATATTTCTCAATTATTTAACCACAATTCAATATTATAAATTAAACTTTTATATACTCTTTAAGTTGATTCTAGTTTTCTTTTCAATTCCCGTTTTTAATGCACCTTTTTAAATCCTATTAGTTAGCCATTAAGACCCGGGGTCATGCAACTCCAAAGCCAGAAGAATCATCAATCAAAGTCCTGATGTCTAAATAATACCACACCAAAGTTGAACCTTTTGTGCAACCCTTTGTTGCGGTTGATGGTGCCCGGGTTCACAAAGGACTATCGCACTAATTAATACCAAGCCCAAAGCCAGATCTTGATCCGTTCGTGCCGATCCTCCTGCCCAGCTTAAGCCACACACGGCTCACCATCGCCATCTTCATCTCCATCTCTGACTCCGACTCCATCTAAGCTAAATAAAGTTATTAAGCCAAGAGGGAAATGTTGCAGTGCCAAAAAAAAGAAGCAGAAGTGGGGGAAAGGCGAAAAGAAGTCAGAAGAAAGACCAAGATCAAGACTGAGAAAGGCCCAAAACGCAGCATGTGTTAAAATTATATAGAGAGTGCGTGTGTGGACCGTACGAGTGGACCCCCCTAATAGCGAATGGACTCAACTTGAAAACACTGAACTCTCCTTCTTCTGCCGAAGGCACGGATCTCAGGAGTTAATAAAAAACACATAATTGCGTATGTTTTTCGGGTCTCCCAGCGGAGATCCCGCCGCCATCCGCCATATCCCGCCACTTCCCAACGGCCGATCAAGTGCGAAGTTCTGCGCAAACGCCAAGCGCCTGTGAAAATATGATTTTTGTTGCCATTTCGTGTTTTGCCACTTTGGAGGTCTTCATCATTTTTTTCATCGTTGCTCTTGGTTATTGTTATTGTTGCTGCTGCTGTTGCTGTTGCTGTTGCCCCGTTGCTGCATGTTGAATGTTGCCAGTTGCCAGTTTGCCCAGTTGCCGTGTTTGTGTTGATCTTGGTTTTTTGTGTTTCCATAAAAGTGACCCCATGGGCAGTGAAATTAAGTTGATTTTTAATGCAGTCATGGTGGGTAGCCAAGCCAGGTGGGTCTCTGTCCGTCTCTATCTTTCTTTTCCAGTACCTATCTCCCTCTTTTTTGGACATACATCGATGCATTGTAAATGTTTTGGACACTTATGTAGTTTTAGGACATTAAATTCTAAAATAAAGTTTATTTAAGAGGAAATATATTTAAAAGTGTACTAAACTAAGGTATTAAAATAATCAAATTCTTTAAGTCTAATTTAAAAACCCCGTCGTGATTATTATAGTTTATTTACTAATGCCTCAAAATGCCTCTTTAAGTATCAATATTATTTTTGATAATTTATGCTGAAATTCCTTAAATAAAAATGAATGAAAAAAATGAAATGCAATTTTAATTTAAATTAACATTATTCCGAAAACCAATTTATTTAATTATATATTTCTTTATACTCTTTCTTCTGAAAAAAAACATAAATTAATCCTAAAACTCCAATAAAAACCACTCTCTTATTTTAAACTTAAACTAATTTAAAGACTATAATAATCCCGAAAATACTTCCGTCCGCTTCTCATTCCCATCACTCTCTCATTGCCCTGAACTCCACCTCAACGTCGCCATAATAAATTTCAACTTGTCTACACCTATTTTTACAAACATTTAAAAATTATTACACAGTCTTTTTCATTACGGTCGGGATGTGGCGGGACCCCATGATGCGGCCTGCCCATTGCCCGGGCCTGATGACCTTAAATTAAATGTGCAGCACATGAATTATGTAAGCTGTTTAATAAAGTGATTCCATTTGCATGCAAGAGCCCCGCACGCATGCGCAGCGGGTTGTCCCCCAGTCCGGAGTCCCGATCTGGAACTCCAGGTCGAACTGGACCCCGGCTTCGACAACTTACTCAGTGCAGAGTAAGAAACTTAGATAGATTTTTCAAAATGAAAATGTTTTACAGTTAAGTTTACCTTAGAATTTGTTTTCCAAATTTAATTTATTTTTAAACTCAATATTTCTAAATGTTTTCCTTTTTAATATTTTGAATATACATAATATTCCGTAAATATATTTTTAATATATTTAAAAATATTCATTTTCAAAATTATCCTGAGTGTATAGTGCAGCCTGGAGCTGAGAGTTGAAGTTGCTGGATGGGAAGCTTGAGGATCTGGACTTCAGTTGGGGACTGGAGTTGGGGATTCACTGAGCTGGACTTCGCGCAGCGCGCGCTGATTGTCGCTTAATAAAAATGGTTATTGTGTTTTAGTTCGTTTTTTTTTCTCTCTTCACCCCATCCGTGTGTTGGGGGAATGGCGATGATGAAGGGGGGAAAGAGGAGGCTCTCTTGCAGATTGCCCAGTCGGCTATTTATGTGTGGCTTTTGTAAGAATTATTAATGTAAATCTTTCATAATTTTCATAAGCTGTGCGCGTGCGCGATGCCTGAACGAAAAGGGAAGAAGAAATTCAGCTGATGGTGTAGGGTAGTACGAATAAGTGATACCTGGTAAAGCTGATTTCATTCAAAATTAAAGTATACTTTAATTTAGATTTAATAATGGTTCCCAATATTTTTCTCATTCTTTTCTATTTTGTAAAATGTTCGAAACCATTTTTCTACCAACATAATCTGTAATCTATTGCAGGAATTGCTGCTTAATATTCCCAAGTACGAATTCAGAAACAAGCTGCTTCACTGATATTATATTAAGCCTGCTGCTTGTCATCGTAACAAATATTTAATAATTGATTTAAACATTGATTTAAAATATTATGTTTCTTGCCAAACTTTTAATTAGTTATACTAAGCACCTCCAACCTTTTATAAAGCTTTTAAAATAAATATACTCTCCTTTTGCCTACGATAACTGGGAACAAAAATAAGCGAAGAAATCCTTGGCATTCTGCACTTTCCATGATTTACGATGCCATCTGGCAACGCTGTGCGAGCATCCTGTGTCCAAAGCTCCAAAGTTCTTTGCGGTAAATCCCAAAAGAACTTAAAGCTCACAAAGCTCGGACGGCCCCAAGTTCATTCCGCTCTTTTGGCTCCACCCACACACAGGGCGTTCATTTTGTCGGTGGGCATCGCTGACATGCGCAGTGGCGTCCAGGGGGTTGGATGTGGCCTCGGATGCACTCCGGCCAGCCGCCAGCCGGCAAACAAAATGAAGTTGCCAGGATGCCAGTGCAGCAAACAAAAAAACAAAGAGATCGGGTGATGGGAAAATGACAGCAGCAAATCAAAGTCACAGGCCAAATGTGTTCGGCTTCCGCTCTGAAAAGCCTCCAATGAGAATGCATCTGCGAATTCCATTGCCTTCGTCGACATTTACTTTTTCTTCCATCAGGTTTTTCCTTCTTCTTTTTGTTTTTGGCCAACTGTTGCTGCAACTTGTTGGATGACGAATGCAGTCAACGGTCAGCGCCACATCAACGTCATAAACCACAGCAACAATGGTGCCTGGTCTTTGGCCGGCAGCCGCTCCTCATCTTCCCGTTTAGGTGCCCCCTATATCGTCTCCATCCATCTTCATCTCCATTCCGTTTGGGGCCCGGCACTTCTTCTGGTTGGTTGGCAGTCACTAAAAAGCCAAGATGGCCGCTTGGGCCAACGAGTGGAGTGCTATGCACTTGAACTTTCATTTTGACGATGATAATGATGATGATGACCACAACGCCGACGACGACGATGATGTGAATGAGTCGAAGTCCAGCTGGCCACCATCGTTTTCAAACAGGGTTGCAGTAAAAACTTGTACTGGGATTTTTAAAGGAGCTACAAGGAGGTCAAAAAAATCCAAAATCCTTTTCAGAAAATATGTAAAATAATTGCAATTTTGTTAATACTTTAGTTAAAGAAATAAATGTGAGTTTGGAGTGTAAATAAACTTGTTCTTTATGAAATTTAGTTATATTTTTACATTAATGGAGGTTTGTCTAGGTTTTCCATTGTAACCATCTTCCAAAAAATAATTATTCACCTAAATAATTCAGTATCTGCTTGACCTTAACTTAATAAAATAAATTTATATATATAAACAGACATACATTATCTTAAAAAACCATATTCTTATAACTAAAAAACAAGTGTAGTTCCCCAATTCATCCCTGGCTTTTGGAGGACTGCTGCCACCAGCTCGTTGCGGAGTTGTGTGCGTGCTGCGGTTTGTAAACCACTTGAAACAATTTTTAATTGTAATTTGCGCAAAGCAACGCCTTCCTCCATCCTTCCAGCTAGCTACCCTTCATGGCTTCTTGGTTGCTAAACTTGCCATGACCACTGAAGGGGGATTCCCCCGTATTGAGGGGCGGGAGGACAGACTTCGGAAGCTCCGCTTGCATAGTTGAGAGCCAAAACATTGCTGGCATGCCAGTCGCGGCTGCGACGAGATGCTGCCAGGAATTTTCATAGAAAGGCGCTCCCGGTATGCAGACGCGAGCTATACGAACTTTGTGCGTTCCTTCTTGCCTGTCCTGCCCTGCCCTGCCCTGCCTGCCTGCCAGCCACCACCACCACCCCCCAGAAGCCCGGCTCCTTACACCCTTACACAGATTTGTAGGTGGGCCCTTGGGATATCGACTATTTCAATTTTTGGGACGACAACCGCGCAACGTGCAATTAAAATTGAAAAATTTTCCCACACAGCTCTGCAACCGAAAATTGTGAATAAAAAAGGGAGGAGAAAAACAGGAAAGGCGGCAGTGGAGGCAAAGGAGACAGAGCTGGCCCAGACCCTGCACTGATTTCTTTTTCATGTCAGGGCAATGCAAACTGTGTGTGCACTGATTGGAGGCCAGCGGAATTTTTCCCATACAAGCCAGAGGAGACCCGACCCGAAACCCGGACCCCAAACCCTTTTTACCTTGTGCCACTTTGGCCCCAAGAATTCCACGAGTTATGTTCGCAATGTCGCCCGAAGTTGAGAGCCGCAGAAGCTGCTGCCTTTTCGAAATTACTTCGATTAATTTTCGCTTAATTTTTATTTTTATTTCTTACTCCGAACGAGAGGAGATACATATTTCTTTCAGGCGAAAATTTGCGTCATTTTGTCAGATTTTTGTGAGGATTTATGAACGCGCCATCATTTCGAGTTAATTAAAAGAAAAAATCGACCACAAAATGGCAGCAGCGCAAAAATCCAACCGAAAATTAACTAAATTATGGTAGCTTGTATTGTATTTTTTGTTTTGGTAACCCTGGGCTACATCATTATGATGAATTTTTCATGCATTTTTCCTTTTTAATGAGCACAAATTGTTTTGAACTTTGGCGAGGGCACACCTGCACTCAAGAAATCCAATCAATGGAAAATTTTCGTATTGCTTTTTGGGGATTGGCCCTATTAAGGAATCAGATGTTGGCGTTTTATTTCCGTGTCGTGATGGTTATTTTATAAATATTAGGGTTTGCCCTAGGCTTTGTTTGCAAGTAATTAAAGTAGGAAACTGGGTAATTAATAACTAAAATAAAATATAATTGAAATTGTGCAGATTGTCGAAAGTCCTTCCAAAACTTGTAATTAAGATGCACAATTTTGTACTGGCCCTCTGTCCTCCCTCCCTGTACTCATTAGGCATATTTCCCTTTGGAAAATGCAATAAGAAAGCCACCCCTGACATCAACACTTGCCCCTTGGCCTAAATACTCATGTTGATATCTGTGAAATTGATCTGATTGTAATTTTAAACATGATGCTCTGCTTACCCGTAACCCCTCGGTGTCTGAACGCCCTAACCCCCGTCACCAGGTTCCGGTGGAATCCCTTACAGTTCACTGAACATTGGCAAAAACAATGAGTCCTACCCTGTTGTCCCTCAGCTGTCTGAGTCTGGTTGGTTAATCCTTTCGGTAATTTATGCGCCCCTCATCATCCGAAAAAAGCTGCCACTTACCGAACTAATCATCAGGCTGATTCCAACTCCTGCTCCTGCTGCTGCTCCTGGGCCTGTTCCTGATTCCCAATCCGTTCCTGATCACGTCACGTGTCCTCCTCGTTTCCACCAACATTGTTCTTGTTGTCGTCGTGGTTGTATTGTTTATTGTGACAATTCTTGTCAGCGGTCCAAGCAAATGTCAACGGCACATTGATGGATGTTTCTCTCCGCTGCCGGAGGCGAAGGCTGGAACCAGCGACTGGAAGCCACCGCCAGGTGATGGTGATTCATGGCAATTGTATGCGGTAAATGTGATGGTCAAATGCTTGTTTTTTTTCGTTTATTTTGCGGTTTCGTTGCGGTTTTAGTGGTGCCTGCCAAATGGGTAAAAAATGGGAGGGATGGAGCTGAATGAAAGATGCAATGCATGGAGCTGTTAACGGATAATTTTTAATGAGCTTTAACATTAACATTGTGCACAAGTAGTAAGCACAGGAATTTCCATTGAAGAGACTCCAAAGAGTAAAGAGATCTCTTTGTCAGGAAATGTTTGCTTTAAGACCTTCCCGTCACTCGATCAGCAAAGAAAGAGAAGGAATTTATTTAAAATTATTAAATACGTTCTTGAAAGATTGAGGTACAATATTTTAAACTCCAATACGCTTATATTAAAGTCGATAGAATGATTAAAGGACTACGCGATTAGATACCAACGTGTAAGTGAGTTCGTACTTGGGAATTTTTGCACATATTTTGATGAAGCCTTATTTGGGACCTCCAGAAGTATATTATTAAATTAAGAATAATAATATATATTAATGCTAAGAAGCACTTTACTGTTTACTAGTTTTAAGATGAAATTATTTAAATGTTCAAAAAAATATATATAAAAATATACATTATTAAAAAAAATGCTGTCTAATCAGGCAGACTTAGAGCTTGATACATACATATAAACCTACTAAAACAAGAACTTTTTTTATAACTCATTTATCAAATTAAGTTATTAAGAAAGAAAACTAACAAATTGACAGAACTCAGTCGATAAATGACCTTATTTGATTGTGAAAATTGCAATTGACATAATTGCCTTTAATTTGACAGGCTATTTATGACTGTCAAGATCAATCAATTATTAAATAACTTGTTATTGAACACGACCTTCAATTAATCGATTTTGATGATTGATAAATGGAGAAATCTAATAAATTCCTTTAATCCAATCTTCCTTACAATTTCCATATAAAACGTAGACCATATTGTATTGGAGAACAGCTGGCAACAAGTGTTCCTTCAGCTCGTGTAGAAAATCTCTTTGAAGTGTAACAAGTAGCGAGTGAAAAGTCAAAGAGGGTTAAGTTCAGACACACCGACACACACACACCGTTGTAATAAAAATAAAAGAAGAAAAACCGCCTGCCTAAACGACCCATATTTCCCATAGCTTCCTGCTAAAAAAAAAATCCCCACATTTAACCCCTTGAACTAACTAAGGAAGCAGACGTGAATCAATTGACGGGTCCTTTGTTTTTAGCCGCCTCGAGTATATAAATTAGCATATTTCAAAGGCAAACAACAACAACAAAAGACTGAAATTGCAATAATTGGAGTCCTTGACAGGACAACAATGCCAAGAGAATGAGGAAGACCGAGTGAGGATGGCGACACTGCACCAGTTTCACTTTTGTTTGTTAACCCTTTGATGTTCAGCAGAAGTGGCACTCGGCCGTGTGTCCTTGCCACGAACAACAACACAGGCAGGCAGAGCCTAATCAGTCTTTAAAGACTGTCAGACGACAGGCCCAGGTCAGGTGTCAAGAGAGGCCGCGAGGGTTAAAGTCTTACATTAATTTAATGCAATATAAATATTTATCATAATTAAAGCCTATACTGTTTCTTTGAAAATATTCATTTTTATAGAAATAAATAAATAATAAAATAAGCAGAGGAAAATTTAAAGAATAAATGTTACAGAATAAATATTAAACGAATTTAAGCTGTCTATATATTACCTAAACCATTTATTAATTTTTCTATTAGCTTAGTTTAAATATCTTTATGATTAGCATTTAAAAGGCCAAGGTTCCAATGTGTTAATTGGGCCGTTAATCGAAAGGATAACAATGACATTCTCTCGCATGCGATAAATGAGGCAGCAACCAGAATGAGCAGCCCTGCCTCAATATACCCGTGTGTTCTGTGTGTTTGTTGGTGTTTGCATCCTTTGATGTATTTTGTACTTTCGCCAGCCAGTCGCTGAGCCAGAAATCGGGATTCACCCTCCAACGGGAAAGGCACGCGCACATTCCACATCCACCTCCTTGCGAAAAAGAGCCCACTCCCATGAAAGCGTAATTCCCAGGATAACACGCACAGGACAACGACGATGACGACGACGAGGACGATGCGATGCGAGGACAACGAATACGACCGACAACGACGATGATGACGGCGATAACAACGAAGCTCAGTCTCTGTTTCAAATATTTCAATTTTAATTTGCATTTAGAGGCTAGCGAGCTCGGCTCTCGTCTCATAGTCGCGCGGCCCGCTTCGCTGTCAGGACGTTCGTGTCCTGTGTCTTCCGTGCAATAGAAACAAATATCTGAAATATATTTTTGTCATAAATAAATAAATATAAAAGTTAATACGTTTTAAAAAATTACGAAAAAAATAAATTAATCCACAGTTTTTACAGTAAACAGTAAATTTTTATAAAAAAAAAAAAGAAAAATATATTATTTTCATGGACTTTTAAATTAGAAGAACTAGTAAAACACAAAACAATAATTTTTTAAAATAAAGTTTCTGAAGCCGAGCATCAAATTTCAAAGGATCTAATAATAATTCAATGTACTTCCCTTATGAAAATTACTTGTAAAAAGTTCTGCAAGCTGAAAACATATTTTTAAAACCTTCAAACAAATAAATTTAGAAAGATATTTTTTCATATGCCAAGATGCATAATGTTTAACTTACAAGTTTTTAAACATTTAGAAAATTTTAAAACTATACAGATTACATGATCCATTTTACTTTTCTTCTGAGTCTCTTTTTACATTTTATTTAACACATTTTTTTACAATTCTAACCATTTACTATTCAATATACTTTTTTAACAAAATATAAACAAACAAAATAGGGATAAACAGATAATAATTTTTTCTTATTTAAATCGCCATTCTGAAACCGATTGCCACAGACCAATAACCTTCTCAACATAAACCGCAAAACGAATCGATTCAAAGTATGCAAAGCCACCCAGAAACAGAAGCGAAGAGCGGAAAACGAGGAGACTTGAGGCAAAAACCTACAAGAGTCCGAAACTTGTATTACAGACCAATCGGACAAGCCCAGTCTCCCGTCTCCTCTCGGTGCCAAACCAAAAAGCGATTGTAAATGAGAAAAAAAGTAAATAAATAGCGAATATAACGACAAACATTACAAGAAAACGATTTTTGCTAGCCAGCCAGTAGCTAAGGAGTAGCCGCAGCCAATGCAGATCGTCGAATGTTCAGTCTGCTATTAGCCTTTGTTAAATGAAAAATAGCATTAGCTTAGAGGAAATTGTGTAGTTAAAAATGGTATACAGAAACTAATAAAGAGTTGGTGTTAAATCACGAAATTGAAGACACATAAAATATTGCTATTAAATAGTTATTATTTATATCTATAGCTACAACAGAAATAGAGGATTATAAGTAAATATGTGTGTCAAAACAATATAATGCGACGCTTAAGTTATTAACCTTTGATAAATAAACGAAAATTTCCTTTGAAAAATATATTTTATGGGTTATACCCAAAAGCCATTTAGGAACCACAAATATATTGTATAAACTCAATCTAAATTTGTTTTTATATACTCATTAAATAAAATAATTTAGATAGAAACATCTAAGCTCGAAATGTGAAACAAAAACGTGAAACGGGCGAGGAGCGGCTGCTAACGATATTTCAAATGTGCCCTACAAAATGTTTCCTGATGACTGGCCTCTGCGAACGAATTCAACAGTCGCTGCAACGACCATAACCACAGTGCCAGTGCCGAGTGATAAATCGATTAACAAAAATGCTGTGCAATTAAACATTTGGCTTCAATTGTATGAAAATTTATGCAAATCAAAGACGAGCGATGACTGCGTGGCAAGCAACATCAAAAGGCCACAAGCAACAGCAGCAGCAACAAGAAGCAGGAAGCGGCAACAGCAACGGCAACCTGGTTGCTGCCACACCAGCAACCACATCAAGCCATTGCAATTTGCATTTAATTGTTGTGATTATCTTGGCCTGCTGCACACGCTGGTAAGTCCCACACCGTCGTCTATTCAATCCTATGACCGAATCCATCACCATTTGAGAGTATGTAAAGCAAAACGCTCGGCACCGTAAATAGCCTGTCAACAAATTAACTCCAAGACTCGGAACGGGCTCATTACCGCGTGTTATACACCGCTTGTTGTTGCTCTTGGCGACTTAATTAATTAAACGACAAGCAACAACAGCGGCTTGGGTTAATATTGCTGCTGGTGCTGCAGCGACAACATATTAATCAATCGTCGGTAGGCTGGCCGGAGAGAAACACAGCTGTCAGTCGGAGGTGTTGGCACAATTAATATTGATCTAGTGATAGGGCTGGGTAGAAATTAAGCTAACCCAATTGTTTACGATTAACCAGAGATTGTTGCGGTTGCCCTTTTCACCTTCACGCATGGTTTTTAGAGTTGGAAATTTTATTAAACTGCTTTTCTTAAACTATTAAATAAATAAGGCAGTCATAAAATATTGTTTAGGTAAGACCCTAGATTAAAACCTTAAAATTAAAAACAAATATAAAGTTTTCTGCAATAAAATAAAATAAAAAGTAAGGTGACCAAAAAACTGTTGAAATTGTTGTAAAAAGAACAAACTTTAACCAATTAAATTATTTGTACAATTCTTTCTGCAATTGATACTATTTTAGTAACAATGTAAGTTGCAATTTAATATCAACTATAAAACTCCCAAAAAACTATTAAAATTTTTGAATTGATACAAATCTTTTCTTTTCACCAACTCAATAATTTTAACAACTCCTTGGAGAAACCATTCAAACAAAAAGTGATATTTACTTAAATCTTTTTTACATTTGACTTGTTAAGCAGTTTGTTAAAGTCAACAAATATTTAATAACAACTTTGAATTATTATTATTTTTTCACCAATTCAACAATTTCAACAATTCTTTGAGCCACCGATTCAGACAAATAAAAAATGGCAACTTATATGTTAGACCAGGCCACATAACGTACGCCATTTTATGAAAGGCCACAGCCAAAGCTTGGCGCAGATAAAATTGCCAACGGCTCCCGTGGCCGCTCCTCATCATCATCCGCAGTGGATGATTGGAGCTGGGATTGGAGTCTCTTGTTCCTGCAGTGACCGAACCATGGGGGCCTGCACACACAATTGTGCTGATTCCAATTGCAGGGTGGTCCCCGGTACTCAAGTTTTATAATGCGCCTGGGTCGCTTGTCAATCCGCGTCTTCTGGTCCGGCTCTGGATTTTCTCTGTGTTTGCCCACTGAGGCGGAGCTGGGGAATTGGGAGCGTTGGACCAGAGGGAGCAAGGAGCAGGGCTGGATGCTAGTTGCATTACTTCGCCTTGCCTGACTGGTTGCCTCGCCTCGTAGTTGCAGCTTGTTAATCTCGTTACTCTCGTTGTTGTCATACCCTCGGATGGGGTACTATAGCTTTCGCCATATTTTTGCTATATTTCTTGTCTTGAAAAATGCGTTTAAAAAATCGATATAAATATTTTATTCTTTTCTTATTCTTACCAATGAAATACATCATTCATGCACTTTTAGAACAGTACATTCTCTGAGTATTAGGTATTAAAATATATTCATAAAACTAATATTTCTTTATATAGAATCTACTAACCAAGAGGATGCCATATACCATATACTGGATTTCCAACATAACAATATAATAAATAGTCTATAAATTAGGGTATTTACCATTTCGGCTATCGGATTAATCCTTAAGATTTTTTTCTGTCCTGTTTCACGGGGTTGTCAACATACTTTTTTTGCTCAGCTTGTTGAGACTGCAGCAGCGTTGCAGCGATGTTGCAACTGAAGTGCAGCCTGCAATTCGCTGGCATTCTCGTTGCTCTTGTTGTTGTCGTCATCCTTGTAGTTGCAACGTCATAATTGCAACGCATAATGAGGCACGCACACGGATGCAGGCAGGCAGTAGGTGCATGTGCATGTGGTTGTGCCTTGGTGCACCACAATTTTGCCCGTTTGAAATGCAAATGAATTGTCAAAGTGCCACGCCTCCAGGTGGCGAATTCTGCAGTTTGCAGCTTAATTGGGTGCACACCCACAGCGCACACCTGCGCACAGGTGAACCAGAAGAGCACTGCAGCAGATTTCACACATTCAAGGGTTCTTTAAGCTGCAAAGAGAAGTGCATTTATTTATGAGCCACAAGGTAATAATGTGCCAGCCAGCATAATTTTATCAGGTGCAAATCAATGCTTGCTTATTATATTTTTTAAGGTTTAACTGGCTTTAAAAGACATTTCGAATGTAGCTCCTTTCATTCCTAACTAAATATTGAAACTAAAATAGATATCGATCCTCAATAATCTTTGCTAAAAATCAAATAAAAAAAGAATACCTCATCACCAACAGTTCTTCTTTTTTTACAATTAAAACACTTGATTAAGATTCTTAAATTGTAAGTAAAACCTTCCATATTGGTGCGTCCTTCCATGCCAGCTTGCATCTATGCTGATGCAACCTCCGAAGCATTTAAGAATATGCGATAATTCGATTTAATTACCAAAATGCTATCTCGCTGTGGTATGGAAATGAAATATTTTTCTGCCGGATCATTCTGTACGGACGGATCAGATCAAAGACATTCCTAGCTGTTGCTGTGGTCGCCCGAATTCAATCCCAGTCAGTCCCCCTAAGCCGTTTTTCCCCCCAAAAAACAGATTGTTGTTGTTTAGGAATGTCTCCACCAGGGGAGTTATCTGCCCCGTCTGAAATGCTTCAATCTCCCGTCTATCTCTGTTTGTATGTGGGAAACATTGTTTTGACTAACTGGCTTAAGCTAGACTGAATAACCAAGATTTTATATATATGTATATATATATACAGTTCGGTGAAGGCATAAACCTAAAAAAGCAAAAATCCTTGATTTATGCATGGGCTACCGTTTGACAGACCAGACAAAAAATGAAACAAAAAATATAACAATATATACGTATAAGGGATAAAAAGTCTGACTGTGGCGGCGCCTATTAAAGCCACTCTATCTTTTTTTTATTGCATTTCAATAGAACTCGAGAGAACCGGCGAGCGTGAGAAAGGAGCCTGCCGAACGGTTATGAAAATCAAAATCGAAATTAAATTTAGAGCTGGCCAGTTGCCGGCTTTTATCTTGGCCCCAACACTCTTCGAGCCTGATAAGCAAACGTCTTCTCGCTCCTTTTCGAGGAAACAGAGATCGATAAATTTTATAAGCGAATCAATTGCATTGCTATCGCATCGCGTGAAATACGCTAACGAGGAATCTGGGAACTAAACTGGCTTGAAAGTCATGACTCAGAGTCCTGAAACCGGCGGTTCACTCACATCGAGTGCACAGGAAAAAATAATAGCCAAGACAAGGATTTTTTTAAAATTAAAATTGTCATACGTACTTGTAAGAATTTATTATCTTAATATTCATTTATATATAATAGTTTATTTTCTTTATTTTATTGATATTATAAAGTTTTGTCTCTAAATTAATATGTAAGTGTTTTAAAAAGATTTTTTGAATACTAAATTCTTTATTATTTAGCTTCTATTATAAAGTAATTAGTTACTTTGCTTATAAATAAATAAAAAATCGTATTTTACGCACTTCTTAATTTAAAATCGACCAATTTTTCTCAGTGCTTCAACTCTTTCTCTCTTTGCGTTCGCTTATCAGTTTTATTGAAGTCGGCAAATGGCATCGGCAATGGTAACTAAAAGCCATATGCTTTATAAAGCTGTTAACAAAATGTGCATCAGTTTAAATTCTTTATCTGGCGAGATGTCTGGCCGCATTGCATATTCGCATTCGTATCGCAGAAACGTCAGCCAATTAAAATGCATTTTGCCAAGAAGTTGTTCAGGTTCTTCTCTTATCCTGTGTTTTTTTTACCTGGCTGGATACTTTTTTTACTCTTTTAAACAGCAGTTTTGTTGCTTTGATTGGTAAATGATTAAAATATAGGGAGTTGTGTGAGAGACTTAACAGCTTGCTAAGTGGATTTCTTATTAGATTTTTTATAGAGTTCTTTATTGTTATATAATTATGAATTAATTGATGCGAGCTTGAAATCTATATTGTACAATTACTTTTTAATTAAGACTTATTCAAAGTGTTTACTTAAACTTCTTTATGTACATTTAACCAACATCTATATTTTAGTAATTAGAATTAAGTAATAAATGTTAAAAAAAATTAAATATAGCAAAAAAAGCAACATAAGTAGCACAGAAAGGCAACTTTCAGCTGTCCCCACTTAAAAAATTTAACCAAGCTAGCAATTCCGCAGGACTTTTATTTGCAAATTCAACATTTTAAGCGACAAATTTCGTAAATTATATGAACCTGCTGTGCGGATCCCGCCATCTGCTGATCTGCTGGCTAAATCAACGACTGCAGTTACGCCGGCGCGCGAGTGGCATACAAAGTGATGCGCAATACCGATGAGAATCTCTAAATCTTCGCTCTTTGCAGCCAAAAGAGACGTGTGTGAAAATGGCACGTTTCTACATTTGAGGCATTTTTTTCGTTTTTCCTACACGCGACGTGCCACAATTAACCCCGCGAGCAAGAAGAAGCGCAGCATGAGCCTGGGCATTAAGAAAATATATATTTACCAACGATTGCGAGCTGCAGACGCCAGACGCGCATCACGTATACGCCCGGTATTCCTCGCTGCGTGTTGTAGATCAACGCGATTTCGACGCGATTCCAAAGCGATGCAAGTCGCGATGTGGCAAACAACTATAGCCCAACTTCAGTTCAGCTAAAAACAGATGAAGTTGTTCAACGTCAACTGGCACTCACTCACATAGTATCACGGAAAAAAGACCAAGAATCACTACATTTGCGAAACTCGAATTTATAAATACCCTTGATGCTGTCACACATTTATTAATATTCCTTATACCACAAATAATATAAGATTCCCTCTTAAATCATGTAGGTTTTTATATTAGTTCATTTATACAAAGCTTGTCTTGTCAAGTTTCTTAAAACCATAAAATAAGTGATGAAGTACGGGCAATAATTCCCATAACCAACAAAATATCAGCTATTACTTCTAAGTACATCCTTTATTATACTCGAACTACTAACTCATGATTCTGTATGGCATAGAATTTAATAGATTGATATTAAATAATTTGGAAAACCAATCAAATAGAATAGCAAAAGGTTGAATTTAATTTACCAACTGCTGACCAAAATTACACTACCCTTGGCAAGCGTAAATAAAATCCAGAAAAAAACTCGTATCTGTATCTCTGGCTCAAGATCTGAACACCTCAGCTCAACTTAATTCAACTCAGCTGACCTTGAATGCTACGGCCTGCTCTTAAATGGGTTCACTCTGGAATAAAGCAGCTCAGAGTTCTCGACAATTGTTTAACCCTCATTGAGAACATGTAACATAAGTGTAACAGGCCACCATTCAAAGGAAATAAGTTCTTGAATACTATTAGCTTCCGATAAAAAATAATAAAATAAAGGTTATTTAAATAAGGATAAGTAGCAAAGTTCCGCGGCTGAAAAGTTAAAACTTTTATCTAATATTATTTTATGCTTGTATTAATATAACAAATTAAATGAATTGAACACATACATTTGGACGAAAAGACAGATTTAAATAAATTTAGGTGTCAAAAGTTTCATTAAAATATTTAATAAAGATTGTTTCCTTTGGGTTAATTAGAACCAGATCTCACCTAGAACTCTTTTTGGCTGATGCAGAACGTAGTGATTCATCGCTTGAAAATTTGACAAAAAGATTTATCACAAACTTGGTAACAAAAATTATACTTAGCTACCGTCTGAGCCAGCTTCGCTGTGGGTAGCTCGATTAAATCTGAGCACAAATAAAAGCTAATTTAATTTCACATCTGGGAGGAATGAAAACAAAATGAAATTAAATTAGTTAAGTCTTATTTTTTTCGGGTTTCGTCTGCGGTTTTGTGCCGGCCACTCAAGGTTAATTACGGTTTTCAAATTGTTGGGCTGAGATTTTGTATTCCTGAAGCTTTTTTTATTGCCAACTGCGGTTGGTAGCGGTAATCAAAATTTAAATGGAATTAAAATTTCCAGAACTTAGGGCATCATCAATTATATGTTACCATTTAAATGTAAGATTCCTTGCTAATTTTGGTGTCGTACTTTTCCAGGCTCTATGGCTTGCCGGATGGCCGTGCCACCTGCCGTTCAGTGCCTGGATTGACCAAGGACCAAGTGGAGCTCTGCTACAAGGCCAGTGATGTGACAGCGGCGGCTCTCGAAGGACTCGATATGGCCATACGTGAATGTCAAATTCAGGTGGGGAAAATAGCCATCGAAAAAGTCTTGTATTATACTTGATATCAGTCAGTCAGTAGTGCTCTCTGTTACACTTTCCCCTAAGCCTCGATTATTGTATATTTATTGATGAATATTTATATTTTATATTTATTGATGAACGTATTTAATGATGAACATTTGAACGTGAAACTGTAAGGAGAGCACATTGATACTATTTATTTATCTAAATGAACTGCTAAATGGAATACCATTAAAATTCCCATATTTCGCGGTCATTTTCCCAACAGTTTCAATGGCACCGCTGGAACTGTTCGTCGCTGAGCACAAAGAGCCGCAATCCGCATGCCTCCAGTTTGCTGAAGAAAGGTGAGTTTGGCCGAGAGAGTTTCCCAGGTTCAGCTTCAGGTTGCCGTCTTAAGGCAATGGTAGTAGCCGCGGCCCAAAGCCATTAAGCTGACACTAAAATGTGCAGTAAGCGTGGCTCAGCTTTCACACACAACACAAAATCGCTTTATGACCGGACCCCGAGGACCCGAGTCCACACAACTGTCAACGAGTTTTGCGGTCCAGAAAATCGTGGAAAGGCAAGGGAAAATCACTAGTTGGTGGTACGTAGTGGTAGGTGGTCGGAGGTGCAGATGAAAAAGCAACACTGACGGCCCACACGCAAACCGCTAGGCAAAGAGTCTAATTAAAATTGTCCATAGCGGAGACGTTTGGTCAAGCAGACAATGTCCGATGCTATTAACTGTCGCATTATTAGACACGACATGGCACAAAAGCCACAGCAGCAGCAACACAATCCCAGTTTCTAATGCTTAACACAGAGAAAAATATCAAAACAATTTCGAAAAGTATGTTTCCTAAAGGTTTTTCCTTATTAAATATTTCTTTAAAGGGTTCACAAGAAGGAGTCAAGTTAACCATCATCTCAACTTAATTTTGTTGCAAAAATAAATGTTTTTCTACTTCAAAATAAATCAAAATACCAGTAAATTTAACAATTAAATCAATATACTATTTATTTTCATCAAAAATATACTAGTACATATGCTGGTTAGTTCTTCTTTGAACATATTTCTCTCTGTGTTTTGTCGCCGATCCCGGACTAGATCGGATTTCTATCTGCTCGAGTAAGAGTGTTGAGTGGACCTTGTTCTGAGTTGTGGGACCCACCGTTTTGTCACAGCCCGGTGCATCGCATCTCGAAAACGGCGGCTATGCGAACTTTGACTTTGATATCTTAATCTGTCCGCGGGGCATTGTGTTACCCGACTCGCCATTTGGAAACCCACGCGGCGTGTGCCTTATGATAGATCGCACACACTCACTCTACCCTCTAAATACGGTTCCAACTAAGTAGTATATATAATATCCCACAAAGAGGAGCCGCATTCTAAAGCCTCATCTTTTGTTGCGGCCAACAAGTAGCGGTAACTGTGATCACAGGCGCCGATCTAGGTTTTCCTCTGAACTGAAAAGCTTCCCATTTTCCCGTTGTCTAATATTATGAGTCATTAAATTAATGGTGATGGTAGAGAGTGAAATTTAATACAGGAATGATTTCAGAAAGAAATGAAATATCACATTAATGTCTTTTCACTCATTTATTTAATTAACTTATGACTTAATTATTAAGACTTTAATAACGCTACAACTTATTTCCTTTTATATTTAAATTTCATAAATTCTTGACCCTCATGGATACTTTATTCCACAAATCCCAGCTTAAACTTAATACCCAGTTAAGGCCCATTAAAATGTAGCAACCGCCATTCAAAGAAATAAATCCGAACTCAATTACCCACTAATTTGGTCAAACACTCGATCCGTCGGCGTTCTATGGGAATAAAAGCGAGACTTTACCCAGAATGCTTCATTAGCTAAATTATGCATCATACGATTGCTGTAAAAATGCCAAAAACGATGGAACTGAGGTCGGGGGGCCCCTTTAAGCAATGGAAACAATGGAAATGCGCAAAATGGCGGCATTGCAATCCAGATGCAAACGATATATAGCCGGGAGATGTTCGGCCAGGGAGATTTCTCACAAATTTCAATGCGACAAGCGACAAGCAAGGAAACAGTAGCGCAAAAAGGGAAAGGCCAGGGGCCCGGCCGCCTCATCTCGTTTTCGTCTCTCGAACAGCGTAATTTATTTGCATTCATCGTATAAATTATATTGTAAGCAAACCACTTCATTCAATTTCAATTTAAAAAATTGTTATCTCCGTTGACGGATGCTGCCGCAACCGCTGACAACGAACAGACCAGACAAACGAATGCTTTTTGGAGAGGAGACGACAGGACGGGACAGTCCTGGGAATGGCTCTCAGATGTGGCCATCGTATTGGTATTGGCTTGGTATTAGCTTGGACTTGGAATTGGACATGGACAGAGTCCCAACATTGTCATTGTCATTGATTCATTGATGTGATTATCAGCAAAGTTCCCGTTTTCCAAACTGCCTTTAAATGTTCCTTTATGGAGTTTAAAAAAGTTTAAAAAAAAATAAAATAATTTTCTTTACATTTTATTTGTGATCTTCTATGACAAATTCAAGATTTCAAATTTGCAATGAAAATATTTGCCATGTTTTGAAACGAATGGAAATATACATTATATCTTAAAACGATCATTACCATTTTGTAATATATTTCACTGGTAAAAAGCTAGATCAATTTGTTCCAAGTTAAATTCAACTTAATATTTACTTGAATTTAATTTAAATATTTAAATCGAAATAGGAAACGGGAACTCCTTATTGCAATTACAACTTCTATAAATATTAAGTTAAAAACCCGAACAGTTGCGATGTTTATGCGAAATCAAGGAATCTCGAGCAAAATCATTCCATTACAGCAAATTTTTTGCATATTATTTGCATTTGCTGGGGGAGAAAGGGAGGCAGATCAGAGGCAAATGCCAAAACGGTGGGTTAAAGTTAACAACATTGCCGAAAAGACAATGCCGAGCCATAAATCTCCGATTGCATGCCACACCAGCAGCAGCCAGCAGCCAGCAGCACTTCCAAGTAACTCTCGACTAGCCTTCAGGCCAATATGGTAAACCCAAGCTTATGTCACTGACATGTCCGAGGATCGTCCGTCCGTCTCGTGGTCCGCCGTCCGTTTGTCAACCCGCTCCGTTCGTGCGTCCATTAAATAAGGAAGGAACTGCACATAACGAGAGTCAATATTGACAGGCCAACAGCAACGCGTGCAGTGAGCGCGGCGCGGCCAGCGAAGACGACTTATAAGGGCAGAAAGGCAGCCACAAAGTCAGGGATCGATTCGATGGACAGTGGACACAGAGACACAGAGACACTGGACATGGGGACATGGGGAGATGTGGGACTTCAAGATCGGGGGCCAGGCGATCCGGCGATCCGAGCGACCAAGTGAAACGAAACAAATCAAGTCGCCCGGTCGCCGAGAGTCGCACAATGACTGACAATCGAACGGCGCACGGACAGGTCAACTATTTTGCATACATCTACTATAACTTATGGAACTCGTCGATCGTCGATCGTCGCAGCGACGACGTCGTCGTTGCAGATCGCTGATCTTGGATTGGGTTTGCAGCTCCTCCTCCGACGTCTGCTGCTGCTGCTACCATGCATTATTGTCAATCAAGTGGAGCGCAAGAGGAGACCCCTCCTAAAGGATTACCTACACAGGAAAAATATAGGTTCTTTGAACTTAATAAAATGTATAATTCCTGTTGATCAATCTTAACTCGTTTTTTGATAAAGAATGCAAGAAAATGTATTAAATGTATTTTTAAACAACATTGAAGGATCATAAATGCATATACTGAATTTTGTTTTCAGAGAAAACCAATATACAACGACTTCAAGTTTAGTTACAGTAAGAAATTAGGTTAAAAAAATTATTCAAAGGCTTTGAAACACCCAATAAAACTATTTTACGTTTCCCATAGTTGTTGCTACAAGTGAAATTAGTAAAGAAATAAATTCAGTAAGCAAATGAACTTCTAAAGAATATATAAAGATTTTAAACAGCTAAATTCAGTCTTCGCCAATTGAAGCTACATATGGAATTAGTAAAAAGAGTAGTTATTGTTCATGCTAAAACTACTTGTATTATTTTTTTTGTTCTTTGCTTTCTTGTTACTAGTTTTATATAGAAAAATATATCTTTTTATGCATAAAATCATTTATGTCGCTAAAAACTAGATTTTTCGAGTGTGCCATTGAAGATCGACCTTTATCTCCGAACTTCTCTTTCTCTCTCCGCATGTGACAACAAGCGAGCGACGTATGTCGCAAACAATTACTTGGGATTGCAACACACACAAGACAGGAGAGTCAGGGGGCGACCAGCAGTTCGGGATTGGGAGCTGGGAGCTGAAAGCTGGGATCGAGAAGCTGACTGAGATCCGAGACAGGTCGCCAAGTCGGCTTGGGGCCAATTTATGCGCAAGGCGGTGAGAGAGATCGCGGGATCGCGGAATCGCCAGATCCGGAGGTACCCCAAGGCATTGTCAAATGTAACTGTTGGCAATGATGTGATTTGGATTTGCAAATGGCCCGCGATCGGACAGCCAGACGAACAAAGCGTGCATAAATCAAGCCCCCGATCGGCGATCAGCGATCAGCGAGCGATCTGTGATCACTGATCACCGGAAAAAAGGGGGAGTGGATATGGGGTGGGGCCCACTACTGTTGGCTACTGATGCCTTGATTGATGGCGTCTTAATCGTCAATCAAATGCGCGCTACACACACAATTTTCCATTGCACTTGCAGCGTGCACAAACGATCGACGGATCGATGGATCACCGGATCGGATTGCTGGACAACTTGTCACAACATTGACATTTGCATTCGTGCGCATCCTGAGTGACAGACTGGCCAACTTGACGGACTGACTGATTGTTTGACAGCAGCAGCAACAGCAGCAGAAGCAGCAGGCCAGCGGACCAGCAGCAGAATGATGCAAGCCTGTCACATTGACATATGTACTGTCGCCGCTCCAGAGATCTTTCTCGGCGCTTTTGGCTTTATGCAAAGTGGCGCTGACCATTTGCATGTCAATCGCTTGACAAATGTTGCCAACTTTGGGCCACTCACGGTCATGTCGGCCATGATTAACGTCAGCATTTTTGACAGCCTTTTGACAGCTGCACCGGGGGCGCCGCATAAGGCATTTCAAATAATACACTAAGAATTTAAAGGAGGATTTTTGGGGGTAATTTGATATGTTTCAACCGGAATTATTCGAATCTTTATATTTTTACTCATTGAATAACCAAAAGCAATTTGGAAGGAGTTTTGAATATCTGTTTAGAAATATTTTTGCAATCGGTAGCGAAGATAACTAAAGACCTTTAATGGTTGAAGCGAAACAAATCGTAGAAACAACCTGCTGCACTTGGTTACTAACATAAATAACCTCTATTAAAGTATATTAAATTATAAATTAAACGTACCAAAATAGGCCACATCTTTCTATGGAATTTAGGAAACTTTATCGATTTAATTTCCCTATTATATTACTTTATTCCTATTATATTTTCTAAAGTGCACCTCAGCCTTGGGTGGGTGTGGACACTGCATCATTAAAAATGGTTTTGCCACAGTCTCTTTGCTGTGAGCTGTTGTCAAAGCTGAAATGCCGCTGCTGAATTCCCCAGCCGCCGCCTGCTTCGAATGCAGCGTTAAAAATAACACCGCATAAATTGCAGTAGTTGCCAATGATTCCCAGGGGCTGGATACCTGGAATACCAATACCATAACCCTGTATACTTGGCTCACAGCATCTTCGTTACGTTTCAGGCTACCGGGAGAGCGCGTTTGCCTTCGCAATCTCGGCCGCTGGTGTGGCCCACAGTGTGGCCCGGGCTTGCAGTCAAGGCCGTTTGATGTCCTGCGGCTGCGATCCCACCATCAACCGCAAGACGCTGAACAAGAACCTCCGGCAGTCGCTCGACAAGGAGAAGAAACTGTTTCTGCAGTATTTGGAAACGAACCAGATCCTCACACCCGAGGAGGAGAAGAAGTACGAGCGGTCGAAGATCGCCAGCCGCTGGAAGTGGGGCGGCTGCTCCCACAACATGGACTTCGGGGTGGAGTACTCCAAGCTCTTCCTCGACTGTCGCGAGAAGGCCGGCGACATTCAGTCCAAGATCAATCTGCACAACAATCATGCCGGCAGGATTGTGAGTATTTCCCAAATTATTTAATTATTAACCTACATTTTCCTTGTTTTCCCAGGCCGTCTCCAACAACATGGAGTTCCGCTGCAAGTGCCATGGTATGTCCGGCAGCTGTCAGCTGAAGACCTGCTGGAAATCCGCCCCCGACTTCCACATTGTGGGCAAGGTGCTGAAGCATCAGTTTCGCAAAGCGATTCTCGTGGATCAATCGAATCTGGGCAACGGCGAGCCGGTCGTTGTCTTAAAAAGGGCGCGGAACAAGAAGTCGAACGGTGGCAGCGGCTCCGGATCCTTGTCCACCGATCTGGATGCCGTCGATGCTTCGGGGGCGCTGGATGGAGGCGGGGCTGGCGATTCGGAGATGGCGAGGCGGCATGAAGGAGTCGGCGTGGAACGGGGAAATCGGCAACCGAATGCCGATAAGAATGCGGCAAGGATGGCCCGCAAGCTGGAGACCTCTCTGTTCTATTATCAGCGATCGCCAAACTTTTGTGATCGGGATCTGGGAGCTGATATACAGGGTGAGGAAGATTATAAAATGAATAAACATTTAATTTATTCATTTTTCTTTCATATACCACTAATCAAATTATTTATTTACAATATTAAAATACAATACAATATTATATTTGCCCTAAACTGTTAATGTCTCAAGCTAAACTCCTATAAAATATAAATATTGTATTAACAACTATACACAAACTAAATTTTATTTTCTATGTCTGCGAATTTCAACTAAGTTCTTCTATACAAATGTCTTTAATATTTAAATAAATTAAGTTATATATATCTTTTAGATTTTTCTTCTAAATACTTTTTTATACCTTTTTATTATAAAAATATAATTCATAGTGTTGTGGTATACATATCTGTATTAAAAAGAACAACATTTACAACTTCCAACCATTACCCAATAAGTTAATTTACAATAGTGTCATTAGGAAATTCAGTGCAACTAATTAAAAATGATTTACTGATTCAATCAAAGCGATAAATTTGATTTGCCTCTAATAAATAAATCACACATGCAAATTAACAGCAAAAGCAGCAGCCAACAAAAAATGCAACAACGGCAAAAAGAAAAATAATAATAAAAACAATTTTTAAACGGGCTACCAAACATGCCACATAATTCACGAAAAAAAAAGGCGATAGCGACGCATGCGCACGGCAGCTCAGCTTAGCTCAGCTCTGTTCGGATCGGATCGGATTGGATTGAGTCGGATCAGCTATAATCCGAGTGGTTTTTTTTTTAAGCAGAGGCAAAGGCATAAAATATTCGGAAGGGGTTATTTATGGCAAGTTATAATTATTTATTCAGGTTAGCTTTGATTATAAATGGTGGAAAAATATTATGCATTCAATGATTATTCCATTTTAATATTTAGATTAAGGCTCATCAACATGAAAATATTATAATATTATTGAAAAAAAGTGACTTCGAATATTTTAATATGTATTTGTTATATTTATATTTATAAATAATTTAA
This sequence comes from Drosophila kanapiae, assembly GCA_008042475.1. Classification (NCBI taxonomy): domain Eukaryota; kingdom Metazoa; phylum Arthropoda; class Insecta; order Diptera; family Drosophilidae; genus Drosophila; species Drosophila kanapiae. The sequence continues at coordinate 446,503 of VNJM01001466.1, forward strand.
ATTTATTTAACAAAACAATAAAACGTTATTAAAATATAAATAAACATAGAATTATCGGTGATCTGAAATTATTAGGGCTATGAAATACACTTAAAATATGTCTATAAGTATGCAATGAATTGTTTAAAATACTAAATGCAATAATAACTTGTTAGTATAGTTTTGGAAAACTCTTTGCAAAATGGCAAAACGCAAACAAATACAAAAGATTTAATTCTATATTATAACAGTCACCAAAAATTATACAAGAAAGCCAAGTTGCCTCTAAATTAAATCTTAAATTATTATATCTGTTTAAGTTTTTTTTTAACTATATCCGTCTTAATCTCCCCCTCGGAAGCTCGTCTCTGTTTTTTTGGGATCGGCCTGAACTGCGGCACGTCCACATCGACATCGCTGTCTAACTGCCACTTGCAATTTTCGTTAGCCATTTTGCTGTTGACACATTTGCAAATTATCAAGAGCCGCTGCTGCTGCTGCCCCGGCGACTGGCAGCAGTTTAAAAGTGTTAATTACGACGCAAATTTATAATTAATCGGCGGAGCTTAGCCCGGTAGCTCCAGCCTCAGCTCCAGCCCCAAGCCACTGGTGGTGAGCTGAGCAGAGCTGTTGAACTGGGGTCCAGCCCATCGGGCGTTTTGATTCATGTGCCCGTGTCCGGTGTCGTGCCTAGGCAAATGACGGCAATTAACGCTGACAATTATCGTTGGCCTAACAATTATGATACTTTGTTTATGCTTTAGTTTAATAGTTTATTTATTGTATTTTAATAGCCCGACAGGCCACGTGTGTCCTCCAGTGAGGGACAGATTAGAAGCCAACTGTTTACGGTTTCCATTTATGGTAGACAAGACTATTTAAATTTGATTAACATATAAACGGCAAAGCTAGAAGATTAAAATTAGGTTAAAATATAATATTTAACTATTTTTAATACCGATTTGTATCAAATAATGGTTGTCAAGTGCTTTAATAATTACACGTTAAGTATACGACGCGTAGGTACATTTTAAAATTGAAACAAATAAATCACCTAAGGGGGAAATACCTGTAAATAGATTTAATATCAGTATATATGGATATATAATTTTAGTTTTTACTAATTCTAGATTCTTAAATATCAATGAAACCTTTAGAAAATAATTACCTGATCGATTCATGGATTCTTTTACTAAAACCAAATAAACTTTCTTTTATTTCCAGGCACCGTGGGTCGAAAATGCAATCGCAACACGACGACCAGCGACGGATGCGCCTCCCTCTGCTGTGGGCGTGGCCACAGCCAGGTGATCGAGCGGCGGGCGGAGCGGTGTCACTGTAAATTTCAATGGTGCTGTAGTGTGGAGTGCGAGGAGTGCCACGTGGAGGAGTGGATTAGTATATGCAATTGAGGAAATGGACCGAGTGGCGCATAAGAAAAGACTTTTCTTCAATCTTTGGTATCACAAACACTCCCACACACGCACACAGAAATCAGTATTAAAACAGAAACAATCGAAACCATTACATAACATATGCAATAGGGCAGCCATCAATAATAATAATAAAAGTGTGTAAATGCAATGCTTAGTTTAGCAATCTCCAATACGTATAAATATATTTTGTAAATACGAACAATAAGATGCATAATTAGTCTGTCAATCAGCTGACTTTCATTCGCGTTTGCAATTTTGCAAAAATTTCTTTTTTATTTCTTGCCCACCTGTGCTCTGCTCTGCTCTGGCACGTGAATGTCGCCGCTGCTAATTGAATTAGCCGGCTAAATAGTTGCCCAAGGTGTGCGCCCAGGTACTGCCCATTGAAAGGCTTCCTTCCTTGCCAGTGTAAAAGCCGTCAACTGCATTGGGCCATCATTTAGTTGGCTAACGGCAGCGGTACGTGCTGCATGCGTACGGTCGGTTCGGAAATTCACAAAAATAAAAGTCATCTCTTGAAAAATATATAGTGGGAAGGTGTGCCACTAGCAAATCACAGGTGTGTCCTTAAGGATAAGGGATTAAGTGATAAAAGAACTGTGTATCGGAAACATTTCAAAATAAAAACCAAAATAGACTTGGTGATACCAAAAAAAAAATAATAAAAAAAAAATTATATCCAAGGTGTCCTGGTCGTCAAGAGTTTCTTAAAAAAAAAATAAATATAAAAACTTCTAAGTAATACATCAAAAAGATAAGGTTTTTTTGCCCTAAAGAAATATAAATAACTCTTTAAACCCTAAAATCTCTTTGCCCTCTTTCGTAACCAAGACCATAAGTGGAAACCCTTTAAATGCATTAATACCTATGCGTTATTAGCCAACATAATGCAATTTGCATATAGTAGCTGAAGAAATAAAAACCCTTTATACCGCAGTTTAACCCACTTATATCGAACGTTTAGGAAAACCAATTGAGAGTCAGGATGTCAGGGTATTTGCCGTACTCCCAACTGCCGGATCCCACGGATAAGTTTGAGATCTATGAAGAGATAGCCCAGGGTGTCAATGCCAAGGTATTCAGGGCCAAGGAGCTGGACAACGACCGTATTGTGGCCCTGAAAATCCAGCATTACGATGAGGAACACCAGGTGTCGATCGAGGAGGAGTATCGCACTCTGCGGGATTACTGTACCCATCCGAATCTACCGGAGTTCTATGGAGTGTATAAGCTTTCGAAGCCAAATGGACCCGATGAGATTTGGTTTGTCATGGAGGTAAGTTGATAAGGCCATGAAATATTGAAATATTAAAATTATTCGACGGTGCTAAAGAAATCAGGATGGTTTTTGAAACTACAATAATAATCATACCTCAAATATTTCTTTGCATACTTTATAAAGGTGTTAAAAACCTTGGTAATATCTGAATCATTCAAGTTTCAATAAAAATTAAATAAATTCCAATACTTTCATAGGTTTATTTCTTATTATAAAGTTTTTAATAATTTGTAATATCTTTAAAGAAATTGTTACTGTTAAAATGTTACCTTCCAGTACTGCTCTGGTGGAACAGCCGTGGATATGGTGAATAAACTCCTAAAACTCGATCGCCGGATGCGAGAGGAGCACATTGCCTATATCATCCGGGAGACTTGCCGGGCGGCCATTGAACTCAACCGCAATCATGTCCTTCATCGGGACATACGGGGCGACAACATTTTGCTGACCAAAAATGGACGCGTAAAGCTGTGTGATTTTGGATTATCCCGTCAGGTGGACTCCACCATGGGTAAGAGGGGCACCTGCATCGGCTCGCCCTGCTGGATGGCTCCTGAAGTAGTTGCCGCCATGGAGTCTCGAGAGCCGGACATCACTGTTCGTGCCGATGTGTGGGCTCTGGGAATCACCACCATTGAGCTGGCAGACGGAAAGCCACCATTTGCCGACATGCATCCCACTAGGACCATGTTCCAGATCATTCGGAATCCGCCCCCAACTTTAATGCGACCCACCAACTGGTCGCAGCAGATCAATGATTTCATCTCCGAGTGTCTGGAGAAGAATGCCGAAAATCGACCCATGATGGTTGAGATGGTGGAGCATCCTTTTCTTACCGAGCTCATTGAGAACGAGGACGAGATGCGCTCGGATATCTCGGAGATGCTGGAACTCTCCAGGGATGTGAAGAGTCTGTATAAGGAGCCGGAGTTGTTTGTGGATCGGGGCTACGTCAAGAGGTTCGATGAGAAGCCAGAGCGAATGTACCCGGAGGATTTGGCTGCTCTAGAAAACCCCGTGGATGATAGCATCATCGAATCGCTGCGTCATCGCATTATGATGGGGGAATCGTACAGTTTTATTGGGGATATATTGCTGTCCTTAAATTCGAATGAAATAAAGCAGGAGTTTCCCCAGGAGGTGAGTGAAGATGTGAAGTGAAGAATATACTATTTTATATAATTAAATTTTCCCCTCACTAGTTCCACGCTAAGTACCGCTTCAAGTCGCGTTCGGAGAACCAGCCGCATATTTTCTCGGTGGCCGACATTGCCTACCAGGACATGCTGCACCACAAGGAGCCACAGCATATTGTGCTGTCCGGCGAGAGCTACTCGGGCAAGTCCACCAATGCCAGGCTGCTGATCAAGCACCTGTGCTACCTGGGCGATGGCAACCGTGGTGCCACCGGACGCGTGGAGAGCTCCATCAAAGCCATCCTGATGTTGGTCAACGCCGGAACACCGGTGAACAACGACTCCACGCGTTGTGTTCTGCAATACTGTTTAACCTTTGGCAAAACTGGCAAGATGAGCGGTGCCGTTTTCAATATGTATATGCTGGAAAAACTGCGGGTAGCCACCACCGATGGCAACCAGCACAACTTCCACATCTTCTACTACTTCTACGACTTCATCAATCAGCAGAATCAGCTCAAGGAGTATAATCTGAAGGCTGACCGAAACTATCGTTACTTGCGCGTTCCGCCAGAGGCTCCACCATCGAAGCTGAAATACCGTCGTGATGATCCCGAGGGAAATGTGGAACGCTACCGGGAGTTCGAGGACATCCTACGGGACCTGGACTTCAATCACAAACAGTTGGAGACCGTTCGCAAGGTGCTGTCGGCCATCTTGAATATCGGCAATATCCGTTTCCGTCAGAATGGCAAGTTCGCAGAAGTGGAGAATTCGGATATTGTGTCCCGAATTGCCGAGCTGTTGCGCGTTGATGAGAAGAAGTTCATGTGGTCCTTGACCAATTTCATCATGGTCAAGGGTGGCATCGCTGAGCGGCGACAATATACCACGGAGGAAGCGAGGGATGCACGCGATGCAGTGGCCAGCACCATTTACTCCCGATTGGTGGACTTTATCATCAACAGGATCAACATGAACATGTCCTTCCCCAGGGCTGTCTTGTAAGTTTTGTGTACAAAGAAAAATGTAAGAAAATATAATATAATATACATTTTACAGTGGCGACACCAATGCCATTATTATCCATGACATGTTTGGCTTCGAGTGTTTTAACCGGAATGGTTTGGAGCAACTGATGATCAATACTCTAAACGAGCAGATGCAATACCATTATAATCAGCGCATTTTTATCAGTGAAATGCTGGAAATGGAGGCTGAGGATATAGACACCGTCAACCTGAATTTCTATGACAACAAGACCGCTCTGGATAACTTGCTGACCAAACCGGATGGCCTGTTCTACATCATTGACGATGCCTCACGCTCTTGCCAAGATCAGGACTTAATTATGGGTCTGCAAAGATCTTTAATATATTTCTCTTACAATTTATAATTCCTTTTTATATATGACAGATCGGGTTTCGGAGAAACACAGCCAGTTTGTGAAGAAGCACACTGCCACTGAGATATCCGTGGCTCATTATACGGGCCGCATCATTTACGATACGCGCGCCTTCACCGACATCAACCGGGACTTTGTGCCGCCGGAGATGATCGAGACGTTCCGCTCCTCGCTGGACGAGAGCATCATGCTCATGTTCACCAATCAACTGACCAAAGCCGGCAATCTCACCATGCCCTTCGAGGCGGTTCAGCATAAGGATGAAACCGAACGGCGGTCCTACGTGAGTCGGATATAAAATTATGAATACCTACTTGGAAATAATTTAATAATGGACCCCATAAATAATGAAATTTTTATAAATCAATTTAGGCTCTAAATACCCTGAGTGCCGGCTGCATATCCCAGGTGAATAATCTAAGGACTCTGGCGGCCAACTTCCGCTACACCTGCCTGACTCTGCTCAAAATGCTCAGCCAGAATGCGAACCTTGGCGTGCACTTTGTCCGCTGCATTCGTGCTGATCTGGAGTACAGGCCGAGAGCCTTCCACTCGGATGTGGTGCAGCAACAGATGAAGGCCCTTGGTGTCTTGGACACGGTCATTGCCCGGCAGAGGGGCTTCAGCTCACGGCTGCCCTTCGAGGAGTTCCTGAGACGGTTAGTAGAACTCACTACTTATAAATAATATCTATGATAGCTTAAATTAAATGTATAAACCAAAGGATATTTATATTAAATGGCTCTTTATATACAAAAGAAATCGAATTTAGTTTGTAAGTAGTCCATATTCCTTCTTTCTATTTTAAATTCGACTTAAAAGATAATCAAAATGCCTTAAACGACGTCACAAAATGATACATCTTAATCATTTACACTGTATGTGGTACTCCAAACAGTTATTGCATAATTTAAGATACATTTTCGAGGAATCTCAAACCCCTATTAGATAATGTAGCACCCCAGTATATTTAAAAACACATCCTTAAGTATATTCAAAACGAAAATAATAAAATTCCAATTAATTGACCTTTTCAGCTATCAGTTCCTGGCCTTCGACTTTGATGAGCCTGTGGAAATGACCAAGGACAATTGCCGCCTTCTGTTTTTGCGTCTCAAGATGGAGGGATGGTCGCTAGGAAAGAACAAGGTGTTTTTGCGGTACTACAATGACGAGTTCCTAGCTAGGCAAGCATTATTACTATTTTATAAGATAACTCTCAGAATATATAACTAAACATTCCTACAGATCATACGAACTCCAGGTGAAGAAGGTTATCAAGGTGCAGTCCATGATGCGAGCTCTACTAGCTCGAAAACGCGTCAAGGGCGGCAAGGTCTTCAAATGTAAGCTTAGACAATCAATGTAATATTTACTTAAGAAATTAATTCAGATATCCTTATTTCATAGTGGGCAAAAAGGGACAGGATCATGATGTGGCCGCTTGCAAAATACAAAAAGGTAAAAAAACCCAGGTGGATAGGCTTAAAGAGTATGATGAGGAGCACATCGACATAAGTGAGACGCCCTCGGAGGCCGAGGAGACGTTCCTTGAGGCTAGAATGGACGAGGCTCTGGCGGCGGTGCGAATTTCCAAGATCGAACAGGCCTCCGCCGATGAATAGGCACCGCTCCGCTCTATATATCATTAATACACACACTATATCACTATATCGATCGATACTACAACTACTCGAACTACTACTACTACTACTATTACTAATTCAACCAATAAAAACTAGAAAATGAAAACAACAAAGTAACCAACTAACTAGTCTAGGGTCTCGGCAACCACTTAAGCCGCTTAGTGGTGTCAAGTGTGGCTCCCACCCTCCACCTCCCATCTGATGCAACCAATCGGCTTATAGCCGTCTAAGACATAACACTTGACATCGACGGCACCTGCTGGGAGAGAGATGAATTATAAGTGCTGCGTAGAAAAGAAATGAAAATTTAATTAAATTAAGGTGACTTCCCTCTCATTCTGCCACCCGTCCACCCACACTGACCGCCTTTTTAATGGGTTACTCTAACGGATTTTCTTTGCATTTATATTTTTCCACCACAGCCTTCCGGGGATTCCGCGACCGGGTTCGCCTCCCGCCGCTGGTCAACGAGAAGACCGGAAAGCTGAACGAGAACACTGCCGACTTCATCAGGCCATTTGCGAAGAAGTGGCGCGAGAAGTCCATCTTTCAGGTTCTGCTGCATTACAGGGCCGCTCGCTTCCAGGACTTTGTCAATCTCTCACAACAGGTGAAGTAAAATTATTTATAATCTATTAAATTGCAAGACAAACTATTAAGAGAAAAACGCAAATACAATTTTGTAGGCACGAAAGATAATGTAAAATGGTTTTTCTTCGATATAACATTTTGTAGCATACGTTCTCATATAATTGGAAACTCCTAGACCCATTGATAAACCTTAAATGTATTTTTTGAAGAAGAAACCTTTCTATGGATCCCAGAATAATATATGTTTATGATATATCTTTACTTTCCTTTCCAAATATTTAATACTTATATCCCCTTTTCCCTTTCCAGGTTCACATCTATAACCAAAGAATGGTGGCTGGACTTAATAAATGCACCCGGGCAGTGCCCTTTGAGAGGATTAACATGCGCGAGGTAAACTCATCGCAGTTGGGACCACTGCCAGTGCCCATCAAGAAGATGCCCTTCCGCCTGGATCAGATACCCTTCTACGATACCCAATATATGGTGGATCCGGCCAACTCCATTTCCCGCCAAACGTTCCCCAATCAGCTGCTGATGCAGCAGCAGGAGGAGGACGAGCCCTGGGATAGTCCGCTGCAGCGCAATCCCTCGATGACATCGTGTGCCTTGACCTATAATGCGTATAAAAAGGAACAGGCTTGCCAGACCAACTGGGATCGAATGGGGGAGAGCGATAATATCTATAATCAGGGTTACTTCAGGGATCCCCAGCAACTACGGAGGTTAAGAGCTTTGGGAAATATTTTTTGAATATTAAAAATGAAATGATTTATTGACAGAAACCAAATGCAAAGGAACATGAATGCTTACAACAACGCCTACAACAGCTACAGTAGCAACTACAACCAGAGCAGCAGCGGCAACCAGAACTGGGGTGTCCATCGTTCCGGATCGAGACGCAACTCCTTGAAGGGCTATGCGGCGCCACCGCCACCACCACCCATGCCGTCGTCCAATTACTATAACCGCAATAATCCTAACCAGCAGCAGCGCAACTATCAGCAGCGGTCCTCGTATCCGCCATCGGATCCGGTTAGGGAACTTCAGAACATGGCACGCAACGAAGGAGATGTAAGAGAGTCCTGGCATTATAAAAATGATTACAAAATTATTATTTTTTAACAGAACTCGGAAGATCCACCATTCAACTTCAAGGCCATGCTACGTAAAACCAATTATCCCAGGGGATCGGAGACAAGCACCTATGACTTCAACAATCGTCGGGGCTCGGACAGCGATCAGCAGCACACATTCCAGGCGCCCAAACTACGATCGACTGGCCGTCGATTCCAGGAAGATGAGGGATATAATTCGTCATCGGGAAACTATGGCATCGCTAGGAACTTTGGCCAGCAGAATAGGGCCCCGACTTTGAGGCAGTCCCCGGCGAGTGTGGGTCGCAGTTTTGAGGATAACAACAATGCCAGATCGTTCGAGGAGGCAGGATCCTATGTGGAGGAGGAGATAGCGCCGGGAGTGACACTATCCGGATATGCCGTTGATATTTAGAGCCTCTATTGATGTCAATTTAAATATAATTATTAGATGTTATACAATAAATAGTGCAGTGCGTTTCGAACCATAAAGACAGTTGTGAAGAAAAATACCCACCAAAACGATTTAACTGTTTCATATTGATTTTGATATATATTCAGGGAGGCCATAGAATTTGCAAGGGGCTTGAAATTAATTTAATAAATAATAATTTAATAATTAATTGAAGTCCAAAAGAAGGCTACAAAAAGTTTCATTATAGAAAAATATATACAAAGCATTTTATTGCATACTTTTGGACATATTTTCAATAAATATTTAAATTTATAGGCACGTTCAATATAATTTCGAAAATATCATAGTTTGACTTATCGAAGATTCAAATATCTAAAAATTAGGAAACGAAATAGTAAAATATCTATATTATCAAACAAAAATCGAAGACATATTTAATTTATTTGGGTTTTAAAATAGGCCAACATTTAACCCCTTTATATTTATCCGAAATTAATAGCTTAAACTAAGTTAATGCTTTGCTACAGCTCCAATTTTTTTAACCGAATTTATATTTAAAGCACATATTTTGTAAATATCGATTTATGTATCGGTCTTCGCGTCAAATAGCGATACAGTATATAAATATCGATATTTTCTACTATCCCTAAGCCTGTGCAATTCCTAAGGCACCCGTGCATATACATCATGTATGGCATTATTATGTAAAGGCATAATCAAAATCAAATAGTTATAAGTATAATAATAATCAAAATTTAAATAAACAACATGTTTATACTGTCTTGATGTTCTGAAACGCACTGCAATGACATAACTTTTAGGTTTACACTATTTTTGCCGAAACAACATTCCCGTTTTGGTATAAATATTTGAAAGTTTTTGAAATAAATTAGAATTCAGCAAATATTTTGCATTTTATTGACGCACGGAATAAAAAGGGGAAAATTCGACGTTTTAACATTGCTTCTTATGCTTGCTTATTTGTTACACTCTTTTAAATGATTTCATTTTCACAATTTTGGATCTTGTTAAAACGCAACAACAATACTCTCAGTATTAAACATAAACTATATCCATTATACATTGTATATATAATACGTAATAAACATTAATACCTAAACAAAAACGTTTATAGGAATGGATTGAACAAATACTTATTATCGTTCGTTCGCAGGACTTATTGATTTGATTTGTGTGTGTTTTCATTGATTTTTTTTTTTGTTTTTTTGATAGGGGTCGCAATAAGGCTAAAGGAAAATAATAAAAATTGAATTATTTTAACTGCACACCCAAAACGGGCATGGTCTTGTAAATTCTTGAACATGATGATAAAACCATGTCTTTGTTTGAATTATATTCATGTAATATCAATCGTCCATGCCGGGTTCGCGTAAACCATCTGAATGCATTTTCTTGCCGGCAATTTCCAGCATGGCACGATCTTCCAAATTGCTATCGAGCACAGAACGTTTCTGTGGGAGAATTGACGGTTAAGAGAGGTATATATAATAAATAATACAAGAGATAATCTACCTGTCCATCGCCGCCTCCTTCTTCGTCCTCATCTTTCACTGGTAAGTCTCCAACGGCCCACACTTCCATGTTTCGTATTTTGAATTGTTTGCGTTTGCTTTGGAAAACAGTTAACACATAAATATTTATTATGAATTGTATTTATTTAGGAACTCACCTTAACTGCACATAATCCCGATATGTGGTACAGCTCTCAACGCTCTGTCCATCGCCAAACATGCAGTCAATCCAGAGGCCCCAAAAATCAAATTGTCCGCCCATGCCCTGGATAATATACATATAAACAATTAGCAATCAATCAATTAATTATAAACATTATTACTCACCAGACCGTTCGGCATTGTCTGCTGATTCAAATTCAAATACTGATAGTGATCGTTATAGCCTGACGCCGTAAAGCAACGCATGGCCGGGCTTAAGGTGTACAGCAAGGAGTTGTCATCGCCGCCAAATTGTGGCTTCAGTGACCACGTTTCGGACGCATAGCCGCCGAATATGTATTGATCCTCGTCCTCGATAAAGAACAGCGTGGGACCCTTGTCCAATACTTTGCCCAGCATCGTCGAGAAGCTTTCACCATTGATTTTCGATGAGAAGAGGAAGCGCCACTTGTGCCTATGCTCGCGTGGCAATTGAGCATTAACATATAAGACGTGCGGCAGTTCGATGATTGGGCGATAGTGACTGTTCTGCGGGGCATCTACAAAATATTAATAAAATATTAAAACAATATTTTTAATTAGAATTACAAATATTGTACACACCACACAGTTCGGGCAGAATTGGTATCTGGACTTCCTTGATTATGTTGCGTTTGCTGCCGCCGTGGCGGCTGTACAACTGGTTAAAGACCTCGCGCCAGATCTCAAGAAACTGTGGAGTTACGTGCATCCAACGTTCCAGAACCTCGCTGGGCATATTGTGCTCGAGCTCCTTGCCCAGATTTCGCATCAGTCCCTTGGCAAAAGTACAGGCGGACCGCTCTGTGGTATTGAAGCCCAGATCCTGCCAGTCCTTGATTACGGATACCTTGGAAGTGCCCTCTAAATGAACGTAGGTCATGATGACCGAGTAAATGTACTACAAAGGGATTACAAATACATTATTTTGAGTTTAAATCATTATATAACTAAAAGTCCATCAACTTAAATGAAGAAAAGGCTAATTGAAAGGCAGAAAAGATGTTGATTTTATTAAAAAGACTCACTTGCTCCAATTGCTTGCTATTGAAGGTGTCATTGCCACTTCTGTCAATCGAACCCAAGAGCATTTGCATCTTTTGTTCGATGGTTCCACGCTCCATGATATAGTATGGCTCCCCGAATTTCTTCAGCGGTATGTTGATACATTGCTGGCCAGGCTTTGTGGGTGTAAACAGAAATTGAGCCGTACTTTCGGCCAGCGATCGTTCAATGGTTTGCGACCACGTTTCCTGTTTTCGAAACAACAAAAAGGCAAAGAGAATAATAAACAAACTGCGCACAACCGGATACGTAAACATAATTCTTTCCCGCTGCTGTCAGCAAATTCTTGTAGGGACCGATGAAGGTCTGGGAAGCGCTGACACAGATTAACCCATTAAAAGCCGAATTTTATGATTGGTAAACTGAACCAGCATTTCTGTAAATCTACAAAATTCCCTTTAAGTATTATATATCCCATTTAAATCTATTTAAAACAAAGCAAATGCGTTGTATACATTTCTGTAAATTGAAAGTTGGAAACTAGTTTCTGCCTGTGCACTGATTAATAAACTCGAGAGGGACTGCCTCACAATGTATGTGCATAGCTCGGCCCCAAATGGGTTAATTTTTAATTCAATTGGACCGGCCCTAATTGACGACCCCAGTCATAGGAATCACGACTAATTCGTTAGCAAGCAAATTCAACAAAGCAAAAGACAAACATAACGAAAGGCGACCGCAAACAAATTAGACAATTTGTGGACACGTTCTCGCATACAGACCCGGAATTATCAATTCATAACTGATAACAAGGAAAGCGGACGAAAAATGTATACCAATCTAAAAGTAGAGTTTCGGAATACCCTAGCCTACTTGTTGTTAAGGAAGCCTGTGCTATAAATAGCTGCTCTCGGAAATTATCTGGTTACAAACGAATATATTTGTTTAATTGTTGCATCTGTTTCATATGATGAGCTAAAAATAGATACATATATTTGTCGTGATACGACATTTTAGTCGATTGAAAAGTCTGGGGACACCATGAACCACAAATATTGGTCTCTTATTAAAATCGGATATCTGTCAGATATTACTATATTTTCCATACTGATTAAAAATACTACACAAAACCTAATCCTATTATTATTATTCTTTCAACCTTACTAATAGTTTTGCTTAACTGTTCTGAATAAAAGTTAAATCTTTAAAAAATTAAAATTAACGCGTGCTTCCTAATAACCTAACTTTACGAAACTATTCGTTAGGGTTAAACAAACTCTATAAAGGTTCACAGATAATTTATTTATATAACTGAATGGTTGCCAAACGACTGTGCCAAGCCAAGACACCCTCTTTGACATATAGGGTATCAGGCCCAGCAGGTGAAGTGCCATTTGTCAGGCAGCGGCGTATGGGACCTTGTGATTTCTCTTTTTCTTCGGGTAAGTTCACTCTGCACGGCCTTGAACTAGCGACCCTGACCCTTTGCCGCAGTTGCAGCCCTTCCACAAGCCACATTGATTTTCGCACTCACACACGCGCTGCTTCGCGGAGTTCGACTTCGAGCCCTTTGACTTACAATTAGCCTGTCCTGGGTCAATTTTTCCAGAGCTCCGCCTGAGGCATTCCTGTAGGCATACTCTAGCATACGAAGTTCATCCGACGTGTAGAGATTATCCGTCTCCCGCTTGCCACTGGCATTTCCCATGTCCCCTTCGCTGTCTCACTCGTAAATATCTCGATTAATTCTGCGACTAACTTCCGTAAACAATGCGCTCAGCTGCTGCTGCTTCTTGCGGCAAGCGATTTTTAATTGAAAATAAAAAACAAACTTACGAACTGCGATTGAAAATAGAAAACAAACAACCAGAGTGACCGTTGGACATTGAAAGAATATAACATCGAGCTAGGAGGAATATACCACGGTGCTTACGTTACGTAAGCAGCGGCCAACAGCTGTAAAGCATAACGTAAATGCAATCTAAAGAGAACTGCACTTAGAAACTAACTGCTGACCATTTTTGAACATTTCTTTGTTTGTATGGATAAAAGTTTTCGCAATCTGTAAAGCATTCAAAATAATGACTTTTTGCAAAAACAGCAGAAACTACGAATTTGCTTTCTTTCTTTCTACTAAAACCTACGCAAATTTTAGATCACTTGACGAAAACCTAAATAAAAAAGCTAATTATGGCTTGGGAGTAATTTGTTTGATACCGTTATAAGCTCATACTGTCGCCTGGGTCCGAAAAAAAACCAAAAGATTAACCGACAAACTATGACCAGTCCTTGAAAAAGGCTGAATAGGAGTACCAAATATATTCTGAATAGGAAGTGAAGCGACTTTCTAGTAATAAATTAAAAATTCATGTGAAAATGTATTACGAAGGCGTATTCCTTATATTATCTTAGCTTGTTGTTGTTGCTTTTGTTGAGAATAAAAATTGTAAAATTTGAATTTGTCTGTACAGCTGATAAAATTTCAAAAGTCGTAAGAGGGAATACCCTTACTACATAATTGGATGGTTTAATCATCTGTCGCGATGCGGTCACACTGGACATCATAAAACGTAAACAAAATACAATTGAGGGAGCAATTCCATGTCGCTGAAATAAAACTGTTGGACAAAGTAAGGAGGACTTGGCATTATCTGACTTGGGGCACAACCCCGTGGAAATATATAACAAAACCAAGACCAATAATATGGAAGAGTAAGTAGGCAATTAATTGATGTATTTGGACAAAAAAAACTACAACTTTGATTACTATTCACAGTGCAGTCTGTCGAGTTTGCTTGGCAAAAGAACGGGTGATGGTCAATATATTCGATACACCGGCAGGAGCAAGCACCACGATTGCGGATATGATTTCCCAATGCACGGGAATTTACATTTCCCAAAGACAAGCGTTTCCCAAAACCATATGTCGGCCTTGCTCGCTGGATGCTCAAAACTCATTTGAATTCAAGCAGACCTTCGAGAGGAGTCACCAGTATTTCTGTCAGAATAAGCAAGATAACTGCAAGATATCAGACGCGGAGAGTGAGAACCTTGACTCTGACCTGGGAACTGACCAAGTAAGGAAGGACTGTTTCGAAATATGTTTTCTGGAGGAAGGAGAACCGAACCCAGAGGATCAAGTGAAAAACGAGCCAATTGAAGACGATCTATTACAGGGGGACCAATGTTATGTTTCGGACATTTCCGAAATGAATTCCTCCGATTGCCAAGCCGAGAGCAGAAACGAAAGAGATGACAACACCAGCTCTCCTGTGAATGTGAAGCGTCCATTCAAGTGCTCCCAGTGCCCAAAAACGTTCATCCGCAAGACACAACTAGCCACGCACATTCGAATTCACACAGGGGAACGACCATTTCAGTGCCCACATTGTCCAAAGGCCTTCACACAAAAGCATATTCTTAAATTACACATCCACACGCACACGGGAGAACGGCCATTTAAGTGTCCCCACTGCCCAAAGTCGTTTGCCCAGAAATCAACGCAGCAGACCCACGTCCGAATTCACACGGGCGAACGGCCCTACATGTGTTCCTTCTGCTCGAAATCCTTTTACCAGCAAGCCCATCTTCTGAAACACATTCGTAACCATGTTCGCGGGCAGACTTACCAGTGCTCCCGCTGTCCAGAGTCCTTTTCAGACCGATCCAATATGCAAAAACACTCCAATATGCACGCCAAAAACAATAAGAAGAGCTGAGTCTTACGGTGATATTAATATTAAAATAAGAAAGGGGCTTTAAATTGTTCACTGTCGACATACCGATATGAATCTTTTTGTTTTTTAATTTTAGAATGTACATTTTTACATATTTTGTAACCAAAAAATAAACTTTATTCCCGACCAGGATATCCTTTGGTCAATTTTAAACGAATTTTTGTAGTTTCGGAACGTTTGACTGGTAAAGAAAAATCGATGTATATAGCTTTGCCCTTTACGTCATGCGAGTAATGAATTAATTTTTTCTTGAATCCCCTTAAAGGTTGCATTTCTTCAAAGCGACTAACGTTTAGCAAATTTTATTTGCATTTATAGCAAGGGTGTCTAGGTAACCATAGCCAACAGCATAAGAATGGCCGACAACGAGGTGGATCTTCACGACTACGAGACCGAGACCATGGTGGTGGAGACACAGGAGGCGCCCAACAAGGATGTCAATGGTGCCTATGTCTCCATTCATAGCACCGGCTTCCGTGACTTCCTACTCAAGCCGGCGATCCTCCGTGCTATCGTTGACTGCGGCTTCGAGCATCCCTCGGAGGTTCAGCACCAAACCATTCCGCAGGCCGTCTTGGGAATGGATGTACTCTGTCAGGCCAAGCCCGGCATGGGCAAGACGGCTATTTTCGTGCTGGCCACTCTCCATCAGCTGGAGTCGTCGATCAACAACGGCTGTCAAGTTCTAGTCATGTGCCACACCCGTGAGCTGGCCTTCCAGATTAGCAAGGAGTATAGGCGCTTCTCCAGGTATATGCCAACCGTCAAGATTGCCGTTTTCGTTGGTGGTCTTCCCATTTACAAGGACGAGGAGGCCCTTAAGAGCAGCATTCCGCACATTGTGGTGGGAACCCCCAGACGTATTGTGGCCCTGATTCGCAACAAGAAACTCAATCTGATGCATCTGAAGCACTTTGTTCTGGACGAGTGCGACAAGATGCTGGACCAACTGGAGATGCGGCGTGACGTTCAAGAGATTTACCGCAACACGCCGCACCGAAAGCAAGTGATGATGTTCTCTGCCACATTGAGCCAGGAGATTCGTCCCGTTTGCAAAAAGTTCATGCAAGATCCATTGGAGGTGTACGTTGACGATACGACCAATCTGACCTTGCACGGACTGCTGCAGTACTATGTCTTTCTGAAGGAGAACGAGAAGAACAAGATGCTCTTTCAACTGCTCGATGTCCTTGAATTCAACCAGGTGGTAATCTTTGTTAAGTCTGCGCTCCGCTGCTCGGTATTGGCCCAGCTGCTGTCGGAAGCGAAGTTCCCCGCCATTGGCATCCACCGCGGCATGAGCCAGGAGGAGCGTTTGAGACGCTACCACCAGTTCATGGATTTCCAGAAGCGCATTCTGGTTGCTACCAACCTCTTTGGTCGCGGCATGGACATTGAGCGTGTTAACATTGTCTTCAACTACGATATGCCCGAAGATTCGAACACATACTTGCATCGCGTGGCCCGTGCCGGTCCCTTTGGTGCCAAGGGTCTGGCCATCACCTTTGTTTCGGACGAGAACGAAAGCAAGGTACTCAACGAAGTACAGGATCGCTTCAGTACACAAATTAACGAGCTACCGGCTGAGATTGATCTGACCGAATACATTGAGGGACGCTAGAGCTGCAAGATACTGGGTCAGAACCAGACAATAATGGTCTTCGATTAGCCACAAATAATTTACAACGAAATCTACTTTATTACTAAATAAAAACAATATTCACATCATGTGTTGACGTATCAATCATATTTATCATATCTATCAAGCTTTACCCAGTCGAGAATAATTATTTTAGGTATTATATTCTCCTGAAGTCTATTTAAATCTATTCTCTGAAACTGCAAATGTAAAAAAATTCTAAACTAAGTAAAAAAATCACATTCTCTAACAACAACAAAATGCGAGACGACCTCCCGTGTCATATTGATGCCTCCTTAAAGAGTTCCCGAACTTCAAAACTTCCCTTTCGTTACCCCAGCAACACGTTGTGTTAAATCAATTGAGTCACCCACAAAATCTCCCATACAAAAACACAGGAAAATTCCCATACATAAACCAAAGGACCTGGCATACCGACGACGACAGGTAAATCAGGAACCAAATCGGATTCAGTAACGTCGCCGAGATGATTGCCAAAAGCAGCGATGGGTCGCATCAGCGCGGACGAAAGATACGGGAACAGTGTGGATCCTGTCCGAACCGTTTCTCGAAGGACAAGCGCCAGGTGGTGGCCGAGGACTCAGACACCACCGAGGTGGAATCCGACACGGACGAGGAGGACCGCTGGAAGGAGGTGGCACGCGCCGCTGAAATTCCGGCGGACTACTACAACATCCAGAAGCTGGTGAAGTACATCAAGGCGGGCAATCAGACAGCCACTATAGTATCGCTGTGCTGCTTGAAGGACTACGATCTGAGCACCCAGATCAATCAGTTCGCCATCTCGGACATCGGTGGACTCGATGTCCTGGTCAATATTCTGGAGTGCAGCGACACCAAGTGCTGTTTGGGCGCCCTCACTGTTCTCTCCGATATCACCCTAAACATTGATATACGGAAGACAATTGTGGATCTCGATGGGATTCCGTTGATTGTGGACATTTTGAATTCCTCGATGAAGGATCTAAAAACAATGGCCGCCGAAACATTGGCGAATGTGTGCAAGGTGCGACTGGCGCGGAAATATGTACGCACCTGCGGCGGAATACCCAAGCTGGTGGACCTCATCGACATTAAATTGAGGTGAGTTGAACATAACTGCAAGGGATTTCCATTATTTCACCTCCAGTTAATGTAATGAGAAGAAGTGGTATTTTCCTATAAGTTAAGTTTTAATGTTCTAACAACTATATGAACCGTATTCCCAGCATTCTGAAGACGCCGCGTGAGCAATTGAATGCCGATGATCTCGAGTCCCTGGACATGACCCGAGCTGGGGCCCGTGCTCTTTTTACACTAGCCGATTCCAAGCACAACATGGAGCAGATGAGAAAGAGTGGCATTGTACCACTAATGGCGCAGCTTCTCAAGTCCTGTCACATCGATGTGGTCATCCCGATAATGGGCACCGTTCGGAAGTGCTCTTCTGAACCGAAATTCCAGCTGGCCATCACCACGGAGGGCATGGTCCCCGATATTGTCATCCATTTGAGTTCGGAGAATACGGAACTGAAAATGGAGGGCAGTACGGCGATCTACAAGTGTGCGTTCGATGCCAATACCAGGGAGTTGGTAAGGGAAGCCGGCGGATTGGAGCCCCTGGTGACGATCATAAAGGATAAGAATATGAGGGACAATAAGCCCCTTTTGAGGGGCGCCACTGGAGCCATTTGGATGTGTGCCGTGACCGATGGGAATGTCAAGGTGTTGGATCAACTGAGAACGGTCAATCATCTAGTGGCTTTGCTGAACGATGAATGCGACGAGGTACTGACCAATGTGACGGGTGCCCTGTCCGAATGCGTGCGTTTCCAGAGTAACCGCGAGCAGCTGCGAACGGCCGGAGGATTGCCATCGATGGTGGCCCTGCTGAACAGTTCCCATGCGCCGCTCTTGGAGAATTTGGCCAAGGCCTTGAAGGAGTGTGCCGAGGATCCGCCGAGCATGAGAATACTGGAAGAACTTGATGCGGTCCGACTGATTTGGTCGCTTTTGAAGAACAACAGCACTAGGGTTCAGGCTCACGCCGCCTATGCCATATGTCCCTGTGTCAGTCATGCCACTGATTCCGCTGAACTGGTCAGGAGTCTAGTTGGTGCCATGGAGCTGGTGGTGGGGTTGCTTAAGTCGAAGGATATTATGGTTCTATCGGCTGTGTGTGCAGCCATAGCCACGATTGCCCAGGATCACACTAATCTGGCCATTCTAAGCGATCTTCGGGTAATCTACAAGCTGGCCGATCTTGTCCAGACCACCGATGATCTGCTGCGAATGAATCTGGCAGCCGCTGTTGCCGCCTGTGCCTGCTTCGGAAATAATACCGAGGAGCTGGGACGCCTGCGCACTGTGACCCCGATCGTCACCTACATGACCAGCGATAATCCTCTGGTGCATCGCAGCACGGCCATGGCCCTAGAGAAGCTATCGATGGATCCGCAGAACTGCATTACCATGCACCAGGTGAGTGTCTTCTACTTAAGAGGCAGTTCTACTCTTCTACTGTACATATGATACATTTTAAACTATAAATGAGAGCTTATATATACATATATCGATAAAGTCATTATCCTTTTTCAGAGCGGCGTTGTTCCCTTCCTGCTGGAGTGCATTGGCTCTACCAACAAGGAGCTCCAGTTGGCTGCCGCTGGCTGCCTGCGGAACATCCGAGAGCTGGCCCTGCGAGCCGAGGAGTATCTGCTTAAAATTGACGATGATTAGATTCAAATTTAGCCCGTCGATGGGTGCTCCGTTTCCCGATTGGTTATGTTATATAGTTAATGTTCGCGTAAATAAATTTATTTATCCATAGATGCAATTAAAAAAGAATATAAAAAATGGATGTAGGCTTTTTGTTCATTTCAAGATCCTACTGGCATTCCTTTCCCCAAAAAGTAATAAGCTTTCGGTTTCCATGATAACATCTAGCTATATATTTGTCGCTACATTTGGACTAACTAAGCTCAGCCTCCTGCCTTGACTTATAATGACCCCGTTACCCCCTCAATAGCTGGCATTGCTGCCCCTGGTGGAAATGCTCATCCGTCGCTCCACGCGATTCGTGTGCGGCAGAAGGCAGCCCGGCGGTGGATAGCGCCACCTTCGGGGTCGCGACAACAGGGTGCCATCCGTGGAGGCTCGACTCCGGAAGGGGGCATCAATGTCGCTACGTGAGCTGCTCAAGCTGCTGCTCGTTATCTCATCCGTGGACTCAGTGTGATCCCCGCTACTCTCCTCCAAGCAGGCGCTGCCAATTATCAGGAAGGAGCGACGACCGGCTCCCAAGGATGATGCGTCATAGAAGGAACAGGATCCCGAATCGGGAGTCAGAATGCCATCCGTGTTGGCCACATCGCTGGTGGATCGTTTGAGCTTGGGGAATTTGCTGAAGACTCGCCAGAAGCGAAAGACATCGCGGAAGACGTTCTGGACCTGTATTTAAATATTTAATTATTTAACTAATTCCCAAGTTCTTTTTATTATATAAATAAACCCACCTGCTCAACGCTCTCTCGGACGGAAATTTCATGGAAGCAGGCGCAGGATAACTCCCTAAACCGCCGCTGACCTTCCTCCAAACTGACCATGCGATCTCCGGGCTGGTCTGTCTTATTGCCCACCAAGATGACAGGAATATCCAAAGTATAGTCCTGCCAAGGAGGAAATGTTAAGAGTTAGAACTAAAGACTTACAGTATTTAAAATTATAACTCACTTTACTGGCCGATCCCAGCTTGCGTCTCCTTTTGTTGTAATTAATGAGGAACTTTAGGCGACTGCACTCGTCAAAGGAACACTTGTCCGTGATGGAATACATGAGAATAAACGCGTCGGCCCAGCGGATATTGGACTCCAGACTAACGCCATCTAGTTCCTTTAAATGATATTACCAAAATTAATATCTTAACATATTTAAAAAGTCATTCCACTCACTTGCAGCTGACCGGTGGCGTCCAAAATGTCAAACTGAATCTGCTCCTTGTCCAGCGTGGTTTGGCAGGTGTAAATCTTCTCCAAATTGGGATCATATTCGCCAATGAAGCGACGGGTAATGAAACGCACCACCATGGCTAAGTTAGGGAGGTCCTTTGAGTTTGGGTTTCTTGCGACAGTTGTCGGGTGGTGGACACTCACCCGTTTTTCCCACTCCGCTTTGGCCCAGGACCATAACCTTGAGGGTCTTTTGTTTGTTCGTGTGCAGGCCCAACTTGACCAGCGATGACTTTGGCGAGGTGGCATTCATTGTAAAGACCAGGAACAATTGTCTGGAAAATATAATAAAATGTTAAGCAAGCGAAACGAGACTTAAGACTTTTGGATACCAAATAAATTTTATATGAATTATGGCTTTTATTTTATTTATTTACTGAATGCTTTTTGTTATTTTTAACGTAATTTTGATGAATTATTTGTTACTTATAAATGTTAGTGACAGGAATTCTGTAATACCTGCCATTTATTCTCCCAAAAAAAATTAAATAATAAACTTCTACGCTTTCATTATCATAAATCAAATTTAATCTATTTATTTCTTATTCTTAATACAGCATAATAAGATAATATATTTATATCATACCGAACGTATCGAAAGACATTTCTAAATATACAATTCAAATCTATATAGCCTTCGCATTAAATTTAGAAATTTAAGGTGTGCGAAATCGATTTTAAATCCCCAACTTACTAAACATATTTCATTTCAACTTAAAAGAAAAAAAAATAAATTAATTCTTCAACTCAGTGGCTGTGAAAAATATTTACCAGAGAACCTTTGGGTCTGGATTTTAAGGTCTCCTATTTCCGAGACAATATGTCTGCCAAGAATGACTCACATAACCTTTATTCTCACCCGAATTCCTGATTCTGTTGTGGCTGGCTTTTGCCCCCTGTTACCCACATCAAACTTGGTCCAAGGTAAAGACTCTTCGACTAGACCAGGTCGCATTCCTATTTGGGGCAGCGACTCCCAGCATTATTGCAAATTTTTAGACGATACAAAGAGCGACAAGGGGAAGGGAGGGACACTTAGAGAAATGCTCTAATTTTTTTTTACTATTAAAAAAGAACAAGCTAAGAAATACCTTTTTCCAAATTTAATTTGGGTAATAATTAAATAATATTTCATAAATTAATGAAAAGACTGAATAGATTTCTAGGATTATTTTATTTTACATGTAAATGCTTCAAAAAATATTTCTAAAAAATTCTACAGGGTTTATTAATATTTAATATAACTATCTATATCGTGCGATAAAGTGCTCTATAAATATTGTGATTAGTATCACAGATTTAATAAGGACTACAATTAAATTACAAGTTTCCCCAAGTGCATTCCGTTTCCAAACGCAGCAGGAACACTCAACGAAAGATGCTCGGCTTGTGTGTTTTTTATAGTCACCCATGGACATTTATTCTCACATTCACACACATGCGGGTGGGGGGGGCTTATTTGTGTTTGTATGCGTGTGTGGGAGAAAGTGTATTTGCGCTTTTGATAAGGTCAACAATGTCAGCAGCCAACGACAACTATGAAACATTTATTGGACACTTTCTGAGAACAACCGCAGACGCAGACAGAAGGAGAAAAAAATGAGGAAATGTTCGAGGCGCCGCAGTCCTTGAACATTGCCACGGTCATTGCTATAAATTAGAAGGACACTCCCCTGGCAGCCGATTAGCGCAGGATGTCAAAGCACTTCAAAAAATGGCACAAATAGAAAAATACTAAAACAAAAACAGTTGCGGCAGAAGGAGCAACAAGTGACAACAATCAAATATCAATTATTTCCTTTGCTCAGAAAATAACGTCACAAGCCCTCACTCCTTTCCTTTGTCCTTCAGCTGTGGATATTGGTAAGACCTCGATAATGGCCAACAAGTGTGTGTTTTACGCAGGAGAAGCTCCTGGCTCAGTTAACACACACGTGCCAGCAGATGAGTTATTGGATATGTGTAGTGTACATTGTGATTTCTTGGGAATTATCCACCAACTGAAGTGAATTATGAATATTACTTATAGTCCAACTATAAAACTCCCCCCAAGCTTGAAATTATTTTTAAAATTATTGCTACAAATCAATTTGACGATAATAAATAACTTAAGTATATGATTTCACAAATTAAACCATTAAATATATAATTGCTTTTCTTTAAAGCCTCCTTAAATATTCAAACGAAGCCGCCAGTTCAATTACATTCTTGGAAATGCTCATCAGTAATCATCATCTGTAATTATAACGAACTCTTCGGTTGTGAAATAATTTCACGTATTTTAAGGTTTCGCAATGCCCTGTTTGAGTTGAAATTGTAGGAGAATCCTAGCAAAAAGTGAAACAAATGGCTTAGATACCGAACCAAACTAAGACAGGACCTCACCGCACCTCAACTCATTGAAAATCCAAAGCACCAGCTACTGCCACAGAATTGCAGAGAAATTTATCTACGTTTTCTTCAAGTTCTGCTGCGTAGATTTTAATTAGTTGGATTTGAAACTCAAACACTCTCGAACGGTCCATGACAACACTGTGCGTGCTTAATGAAGCGTTTTCTCGTTTTCCCCCAGTATCCGGGCTTGCCTATTTTCCTGGCTCTAGCTCGCCGAGATCCTCTTACTGCCAGCTGCCGCCTAACGTGGCGTATACGTAATGCCCAGCATCAAGTGGTTTTTCGGGACGAGGGCTTTAGGGCTAATCCGTAAAGTTTCGTCTGCGTAGCCAGACGCTTTTAATTCCCATAGGGCGGGGAAAAACTTTACTGTTTCCCTGCTAATTTGTATTTAATTATACGATTCGGGTAAGTTCCGGCGAAACTCTGCTTCCGCCCGCTAATCTGCCGTCATGTTTTGCTTTTCACACGCCCCGAGAGTATGCGACGGAGCTCGTAAATTTATTTTTTATTATCTTGCCTTGCCACTATCCCAGTCCAGACTCCTTTTTATATAAGGTTTAATTTTTTTTTGGCGAAACTGTGATGAAACACGAGCTGGTTTGAAGGTGTGCTTTTTTTTTGTGGAGAATGTCAGGGCAAAGGGGATGCACTGGAGCAAGGTGTAAGTAAGCACCTGCTCGGGCGCACACTAATGAGTTTCCAAGAATTTTCACAAGAAAATGGTTAAGGGCACTCGCACTCTTGCCAAATAAATGAAATCAAAAACTAAATCAAATGGAAACGATTGGTTTCCCAGGCAATGTTTTCAAAAGGTTGCTTATTATGTCACAGAAAAAGTAAACCAAGCTTGCATTTGAAAATAATAAAGTGTCTGGACACAAATAGATGTTTTTCAAGGAATTTAATTAGGTGCGAAATTGCATAATCAGAAGATTGCGACGTTTGCCATTTGAAAAATACATTTTGTGTGGACAATTTCAAATGTAAACAGTCTGCTTCGGGAAGCATTGTTGTTTTTTAAAAAGGATTTATCTCATAAGAACATAGAAATAGAATATAAAAAGAAACATCTATCTACCTTGGCTTATTAATTAATCTTTCCATAGATTAATCTTATTGCCAGATTTGTTTTAATTACCAAAAACTAACCCAAAATTTGCTCAGAAAATTGTAGCTATTAATTTATATGCCAGCTTATCTTTCATCGTCCATGTAAGCCCTGCCACAATGAGTCACCCTTGTACAAGGTAATGACAGGACACTCGCATGTCTGAATTATCAGGACCTCGTCGACCGGACCTTGAAATAGGCATTGAAAATGGAAAGCCTAGCAGTGAGGTGGTATGAGAAGTTGGGGCCCTATTTGGGTTGTTGACCTGCTCTTTATGTTTACCAACACAAGCCGCTCTATTGCGCACCAGAAATAATTCGGGGCCCCAGACGAAGATTGAGTTACCGCATTCTATAGTTTCCTCCGCCCCCGTTTTACAAATTTCTTTACACAAGAAAAAAAATAAATTAGCAGAAATTAAATTAAAGATATGTATGCATGTGTTTTCTTGTTTTTTATTTGTTAAAAAGATTCTTAAAATACCTCAAATATATTCAAAAAATTAAAAAGGAAATAGCTCAAAGCAGATTTCATAAATTTCTTTTCGTTAAATAAAATTATTATAAAAAACAGACAACTCTAGCTTAATTTTAGACAGTGTCTCCTCCCTTTTGTGGAACACGTGTAGGGCAGGTTGTGGTTGTCATCGCCCAAAAGTTGATGTTGATTGGGTTGATGAGGATGATTATGCCAGAGCTTGGAGTTCCACGGAAAACAAATCAAACTGCCCAGCCAACAAGTGGTTGTTCAGGAAATAGTGGATTGAGAGGGAGGGAGGTAGGGAGGGGCAGTGGGTGGAGGTGCCATGTGGGTTGTCATGGTGCCAACCAATTCCACTTTCGGCTAAGGTCATGGGAAGTGCGCCACTTGCCATGCGAGCCATTGTTGATGATTGGAGTTGCCCACTCCATGGAGTCTCGCTGCCCTCCTCTCACACTTCCACTTTTACTGCGTTTTTTTTTTCCTATTTTTTTGCTTGTCATTTTATTTCTGTATTGAGCAGCGAGTTAGCATTAACAATAAATGAACAGGGAAAAAATGCGGGTATATAAATGATCTCTGTTAATGTATATTTTAATACAAATTAATAAGGAATTATTGATGAAAGTTTAATGAAAAATAATGCTTAACCTTTTATGTATTTTTTTATATAAGAAGTATTATTAATTATTATTATTAACTGCAAGCCTATAAAGGTGACCTTATATACTTTGTTGCGATAGAATTCCAAACTATTTTAAACTCACGTCAAACATGGTACTGATGAGGACAACTGCTGTTTGTCTTTAACAAGATCTTTGTTTGTTTTTATTTTAAGTCGCATTTTGTTTAAGTTGTGGTGGTAATTAAAATCTTTAACCTGCCCTATTTTACAAATATTTAATGTATTTAATTATTTTTAATATTTTATTTCATCTGGATCAGAATATTAATCAAGCATTATTATTATTAAATTAATTGTATTTATAGAAAAGAAATTTAATGTAATCTTTAAATATATTTTGTCTATATGAATTGTTAAAATTCAATTATATTAAGTTTTGTTCTCTGTAAAGTAGCAATAAATGTTGCCATTGGTTTTTCTCTCACTCACTCACTCAGTTTGTTTTGCTGAGCGGCCATGAAATTGAAAATGCGTAAAAATGGTTGGAGTTGGCGGTCAACTTCCTCCACATAAGCATTCACCTTGAGTGGGGTTTAAATATATATACACTTTTATATATATATAAATAAATGTAAGAAAAGAAATTTCTCTCTTCTTTTGTTAGGCGATGGCAGACGTTGCTAAATCAGCCTCATAAATACAAGTCAAGCGTCATAAATGTGTTTTTAGCTAGGCTCACATGGGTGAGTTTTTCTTGTTTACTAAGCACCATTTAAATAAACATAGACACGGGGTTTCAGCCAGCACACAAAAAAAGGACCAAGTCACGGTCAAGAAATGGGGAACTAGGGAAAATATGAAGCGAAAGGATTAAAAGCGACACAAGTTGAAGGACACAACGACATCTTTAAAAAGTTTTAAGCAGTTTGATATCTGATATGGTAAAAGGTTTGAAAAAGGTAAACTTTTATTTGTTAGGTTCCAGGAGAAATTTAAATAAAATAAAGGAAAGTAACTTAAGACTAGGGAAAGGCTTAAACTTGTTTAAAGTGTTTACTTAAATGGATTTTATCTACAAAAATGATTAATCCACAAAATGAGTTATCCTTTCCCTTTTTTCTTACTCGATCAAAGTATTATATTTATTATTCCATTTCGAACATTATCCAACCCACTGTATATAATTATTATCATATATTGTTAGCCTTTATCTGCTTATTTCCATTCCTCTTTGATTCCAATAAAAATTGGGTTTTCTCATAAATATCAATGGAATTTATGGGGACGAACAACATTTCCGCATCAGAGAGAGAGCGGGCCCACAAATTGAAAGAAATCTCTTTAGGCTCCGACACTCCACTTGTAGTAGGCTGTGGATGCAAAATATCAATAACTCAGGGCGCCTCATAACATGTTATTACCCATCCTCTTCCCCCAAAAACGCAACCCAACCCTTAACGGGCTTCCAGCTTTCTGCTCTTTACGATCCCTCCATCCTCATAAAACTCCCATGCACTTGTCGTAC
Organism: Drosophila kanapiae; assembly: GCA_008042475.1. NCBI lineage: Eukaryota > Metazoa > Arthropoda > Insecta > Diptera > Drosophilidae > Drosophila > Drosophila kanapiae. The sequence goes on from VNJM01001466.1 coordinate 473,725, forward strand.
CCACTCATTGTGTCAGTTGCTCGGAACGATGAATTATTTTTGCTACCCTGAATTAAAAACGACGTTGTTAGGCTGGAAGCTGGGTTTGCTTAGGATTAGATTTAGGGATAAGTCAATGCGTATACGCAAAATAGGTAAATATTAGTAAAGAAAATAACACTGAAGTATGTTTTGCAGTTTTTCAGATTCAACTGTTAGTCCTTAAATATAATTGTAAGTAGTTATTGATGCGAATTATGGATTAGTAAATCTTCATGATTTATTACTCCGAAATATACTACTTTACTCCTAAATAAAGTCTTTAAAATTATAGCACAAGGAGTATAGAATTTAACGAAGAATGGCATCCTTTCTTATTTTTTAGCATCATTGCTAATTTTCATCGAATAATAAACCTGAACACATATTTTAGTATGTTGCTTATTTAATACTTGTAAATCATTATTTATTATGGCTGGATTTGCTTATTTTATTTTAGTAAACATATATGCTTCAGTTCCCAGATTAAGAATCTCAAGAGTGTATATTTCTGTGACTGATTAACACAAACGTTTAGTCCAGTTTTTTGCTGAATTCGTACTTGGGAATTTTAGGTTCATTTCTTAGAGGCTAATTAATATAATTATTTAATAATAAAACATAAAAACAATAAACTATTAATGAGGTAAATACAATTAATATATTTATCTAATTTATTGGACTTGCTCTTTTCCTGGGTATCTAACAATTCGACGATTTAGGGCAGCCTCCTCATCGGTTCGATTTTTCTCTGCGGCTATGGCGTTTGTCAACGTTTGCTACTGTCTCTGGTTTTGTCTGCGGTCGGCAGGCAATAAAACGCTTTTGTTTGTGGCTTTATAACCAGAGCACCCCGGCCACAAAGTAAAAGCCGGCCGCCACCACTGTTTGGGTATCGGGTGCTATTAACTAGTCACTTTGGCAAAGGTGCGAGCTGCTCCCAGTGGCGGGTAGATAGGTGTTGCGATCCCTGATTATGTTGTGTTGATATAATAAATCTTGCTGCTGCGCCGTAAACACTTTCCCCAATCCAAGGCGAGATAAGATGCATAGTGGACGAGGGACGGCAAATAAAACAAATTCGCATTTCACTTTTCGCACAGACATGCTGGGGGCGACCTTGCCGCCGCCAAATTTAAAACATATCAAACAAACAAATCAAAAACAGACAGAGCGAGATGGACGAGCGCTCACCGCAATTTGTTTTATTTCGGAAACCATTTCAAAGTCAAACAGTTTTGCACAAGACTGTTTTTGGCGGAAGTAGCCAATTATAATGATTTACAAATCGAGAGAGAATCGAGAAATATATGCAGAGAACCATCAGGTGAATAAGTTATGGACCGAGACACGAGTCAAGGTCAACCGGAGAACCAAAATAATAATCTCACATCATCGGAGCACAGAGGGGGTTAAGAGCAAATATTCATATTTACGACTATTAAACATAGGGTTTCCCTTGATTTAGGTTTTCTTTAATTCTATTTACTTAGGGCCTAATGGCAGTCCCCCCTAGAATTACCCTTTACCCACGCCCCTGCCTCTGCTCAAATTGTTTACAAAATTCCGAAGAACTAAAGGCTAACGCACAAAGGCGAAACTTTTGATTTAATTTATTATGTGTTCATGAAAGTTGATTATTTGTTGTTGCTCTTCGCATTAAATTTAAAAGTATTCTTCAATTTAATTGCCGTAAATTCACTTTTTTATTTAGTTAGAACAAAAATAAAGTATACGCACCGTTGATCAAAAAGGGTTATTTTCCTTGAAAATAATTGAACAGCGTTTGGTCGATCAGATGTCAACACTTTATTACTCTTCTTAGTCTATATTTAAAAATGTTTCTTTAAAACTTTGCACTATTTGTTTTTCGTCTTTTCATTAATTATTTTATTTCGTATATATTAACTATACGCACCGATTAAACAAATATTATTTTCTACAACAAATATTGAATACTAATACTCTTTGTTTTCCAATTTATAAATTTGTACATTCCGGATCAAAACAAAAAAGATTTAATGTATAATTTTGGCTTATGATTATTAGTATTTTCCTTGTACTGCGATTATGTGTTTATAAAAATAGTTTTTATTTGGCTTTGGTTTCCTGTTGCTTGGTTTCTTTTATCGGGTTTATTTTGTATTCAATTGTTTTCATAATTGTTTGATTTTTAATTGGTTTATTTGATCATAAATTATTTTAATGGTTTTTATACTGTTCGTTTAATAGTTATTCTTTTTTATGATTAATTTTGGATGTTTTATGTTTTATTTTGTTATTAATTTCCCTTAGAAAATTGTAATAGTTCTTCTTGTTGACACTCCAGCTTCCTGTTGCGTATTAAGCCGCTGGCTCATAGCAATTATGCTTTTATATGTCCAACTAGTGCCGCTGGCATTGCCATTGGTGTGGTTTTATTGCGACGCAACGCCTGCCGATGCGTTGCCATTGTAAAACAATAATAAAAAACACACGAACCACTATTCCGCACTTTTCCGCACCTTCGCAAGGCGGTGGTGTCAACAAAGTCCTGCGATATGCGGACATATGTAAAATGCAAAAGAGTTCGGCAAGGAAGTGCTGCACCACACGGGATATACATATATATGTATATATTCGCAGAGATATAGGAATAACACGATACCGGGAGCAGAAGCGTCGGCAGAGTCCGCGGCAACAACAAGTTTGGCGAAGTTTTTCTCTGCGACCGCGACGCGTCGCATCTGCTGCGCTGCCTGTGGCGGAATGAAGCTACGCACACAGGCAACAGTTCGCCACAAAAGTTTAGCAACATCGTAAAAGCGCGCCAATATTCGCTAGCAACAGCCAACATGCTGCCGGCAACATCTCGTGTTGAAGGCGAACATATGTCTCCAATGGCCATGTTGCCAATGGGAAAATTAGGAAAAGTAGGGGAAACACGTTTAAGGAATACTTAACACGTACTGAAAGCGCACTAATAATAATTCAAATAAATTACATTCTAAATAAAGTACATTCTATATTAAGTCTGGGGAAAACACTCCTTAAAAGTTGTACAAAAAATTCAATTAATATAGATTGAGTACAATTTCTGCAGGACTTTTATATTGCTCACTATATTTACATTATAATCATTTTTAATATATGTTCTAGCTCTTTAATTAATAAATAAATATATATATTTTAATGCCGCTTAGCAACACATATGTGTTACATAAATTTAGGAAAAACTCGGGAAAGTTTGTCTAAGTAATTTCTTATAATGCGTTCAACTTGTTTTCACTCCCTAAGCTGTTATATTATTTATAAACTTTTGTAGTCCCAAAAAAGACAAATCACTTTGCTTACAAAAAGGTCTTTGCTTTCTTTGAATATGGTTTAAAATCAATAATCTTAGGTAGTATAAGTAGGACAATGACTGAACAAACTTTGTTAAAAAATAATGTAATAGAAAATTGATTTTCTGTTTCTTTATATAAATGTTTAATATTACACTAAGCCATTTTATTATATATATTAAATTCACTTAAATTCACTTTACCATACCATAATTTAAAAACTATAAAAAATATGACATAATATTTTTAAAGGTAAGTTTAGTATATTTTTTAAAAGGATGTAGATAAGGAATATATATAAATTTTATAGGTTTAAATAATATGTTTATATTTTCCTTGATCTCAGAGATATAATACTAATTATTTTCTATAAATAAAAATATCAATTCCATTTGAATAAATCATATCAAAAAATACATTTAAGCTTAGCGCAACTTCATCTATATTTTTTGTTCCAATTTGAAGCTGATGCGAACTAATAAATTAATTAATTAATTAAGTATTACCAACAGACCCCAGTGTACCTTTCAAGCCCATAATTTTCAGCGTAATATTGACCTACAACTTGTAATCGGAGGCAGCGACACAATGTTGCCAACGACTTTTATTCCCATATTCCTAGGCTCCATTACAAACACGCTGGCACCGCGGGGAGGCCAATTGAATTTTCGGCCCTGCTGACCTTCACTTAACATTAGAGACCCGAAAAACAAAACAAACACAAACCTAATAAAAACAACAAAAAATATTTGGATGGAAAGGGGAGGGTATGCAAACATTTTCCATGTAATTGGCAATAAGCCATGCCCTAATGCTATGCCAAACACACACGCACACTGCGAGAAAAGTTTACACGGCTTTGCACGCGCCGAAAACCCCCCCCCTACCAGCACTATAGGGAGACCCCCACCCAGGGAGACACCCACCCACCCTTATCCGGTGTGCATCGCGCACATCGAAGACAAACAGGCCATGTGGCAACCTGTTGACATCGAAACGGCTCGTGGCACGTCCACTAATTGCTCCCGACAGTGGCAACAGGTTGGATTTTGTCAGCCAAGCTGAACATTAATTTCGGCCAACGCTAACACGCCTTTCGCTCGACTGCCCTTTGAACCCCGGGCCATAGCGATATTCGGTTGATTTATGTCCACCTTTAGACCTGGTCCTGGTCCTCCTTAACCAACCTTTCGACCTCTTCCCCCATTCACTCATCCCACTCCTCTGTCACTTTGCATTCTTGTTGTTTACGGGATAAGCGAACGAAAGGTGTTAAAAACATCAACATCCAACCCCTAACCTAATGACGCCCCTTAAAAAATTCCTAGAACTTACGTAGGTAAAAAATATGGCTAAGAAAGCGGGGGAGGAATATGTTTTTGAGCAAGCAGCTTGTTTATGTTAATTGGAGCTTAAAAAGAAATATATTTTAATTTGTCACCATATTGAGGTACAAGAAAATATTATCCAGAAATGGGTTATTGTATTTATTGGTACAGAAAGCCTTAACATTATTTTTTATTATATTATATAATTATGAAAGTAATATTAAAATTGGTTTATTTTAAAGATACAACAAAAACATATTTTTTAGTATTTATACAAATAAAATAATGTACAAATAAATTTAACCTTTAAAAGAAAAGTAGTTTAGTGACTAGCGTAATTTCAACATTAAATTATATTTATTTATTTAAGTAGTACTTAATATCCGAAGATATCGATTACATATATTTAAAAAATATAATTTGATCCCGAGATGATTATTATTATTTATTAAATTTCATACTATCATATGTGCTCTTTCTAACTTATAAAATTCAATATAAATATATATATATATATAAAATAAAACCTAACCACAGTAAATTACATTAAGGAACATTTACCGTTGCCATTTATCGCACTTTCCCTAATCAGTCATTATTTTCAATTAGCATTTTCCGACACACCCCAACACACTGTGCTACTCTTAGCCATTTCCTTTTTGACCGCCTCTTTCGCCAAGTGTTTTCAAAATTCTATTTATGGCCGCCAATAAATCTTGCCCGTCCTCGTCATTATGACCCTCATTATTACCTGAGTCAGCGAGCTTGGTCTGAATAGCTTCGGGAAAAAGCTTTTCTAACTAAAGAAAACAAAAATTAGAAGAAAATAAAACGAAATTCGGCTGATCAATTGCAAAAATATTTACCAAAAATCGGATTCAAAGCGTTTGCTCGGATTTATTTAGATTAATTGACAGTTTTTCAGTTGACAAATTAAGCGAATTAAGATCTGTGACAGGCCAATCAGTGCAATTCGTTGGAAAAAACAGTGAGTGAGAAAATTGGAAACATTCGGACAGAGATTTGCATGTGTCAATATTTAGATGCTGTTGCTCTTATACACTGAGCGCAAAACAATGGGAAAGGGTAGACCAGACACCTGTTTATCAATGTGAAAATTAGTTGTCTTCCAATTAGATCGAAATTAGCAGCTAAGAGTTACTGTCCGGCAACAGCTGGGCTCGTGCCCATCGAAAGATTCGATTAAGGGGGACTCCAACTCCGGCAAATTTGTTTACCTTTAGATACGGGAATGCTGTCTGCCCTCATACTCCTCTTTTAAGTGTGTCTCGGTGGCTATTCGATAATAAAACAGTCGGACTTCCTTCAACAGAAATTACTGCGATTAGATAAATTTACCCAGAATTTGTAACTTTTTAAAAAGTTTCCCAGTCTAATATATACAAGAACGGAACGATTATAATAGCTATAGAAACCTATAGTTTATATATATATATAATTTAAATTACAAAATAATAATTCATTCTTACATTAACATAATAATAATTACATATTATATTTGATATGTGTAAAATAAAATTTATTTTTAGATCATAAGTTTAGATAAATAAGTTCTTACAAATTATTTCTCTAGCATCTTTTAAAAATATATTCAAATTTATAATAATTTATTTTCAAGTACACATTTCCAACAAAATCACAATAAAATGTAATCCGACAGTATGCTATGTTTTGGAAGAGAGCATTCAATAGTCGAGAAACTTTTTTCTTTGAATATATTGTTTGGGGTTTCAGTTAAGGAGCTCCTACTGTATTTATATCGTGTGTAAACAGTTTGGCCTGGTCAGGTCTGGATTTGTTTTGGGTCTGTGTTTGTCTGAGCATGCCTTTGGAGCATGCTCTCCGGTTCCCAGACAGCGTGATTCACTTTCCCAGTCAACCTCTACAAGTGGCACCAGCCTAGGAAATATCTTGGCCAAGTGCCAATGACGATATGATAGAGAGTTTCATCTATATTTTTCCCCGAACATCAAAGATCACATGTAGAGTAGATAATTCTATTTTGCAGATTTTTGGAAAATTTTTCTGCCAACGGAAGATTTTGTTATGAAAAATTGATAAGGTAATGGAAACTCTTACTTGAATTCTATTTAATTAAATCTTAAAACCATCATCAGGAACTTTATCTATAATAGGCAAGAAAGATGACTTATAAATAAATAAAAGAAATATTATCAAAAGAAAAAAGAGATTTAACACTAACAAAAAACAAAGCAATAGAATATTTTATTTTGAATTACAAGGTGATTATCTTTTGCATTAAATAATTTATTAATCTTTGAGGTTTTAATGAATAGGTTTCGTTTACGAATTATTTTAAAAATATTTAAGAACAGATTTTTGATTAAAAATATAAATAGACTTTTCTGAATATTTTAATGTTGGTATGTTCTTTAGTATATATATTAAATATTTGTATAAAATATGCAAAGCAAATGAAATTAAATTTAATGCCAGAAACCTAACATGCGCTTAATAGATTTTTTTCCGCTTAATTTCAATGTAATTTATTTAAGATGTTTATAACATTAATTTTTTAAAAATTAGAAGATCGGGGTTATAAAACCCCGATATGTTATACCCTTACTGAGTAACTTTATAGAGTCTGGAACCTCCCACTAACTTGCCCCCACGCCGCCTATTTTCGTGGCTTTCGCGTGTCGCGCTCATGCTGCGACTATTTTTAGGCACTCTCTGTGCTGTCGCCTAATCAATTCCGCTGCATGTAACAAATATTTGTGCCCCGAAATCGCGTTGACAGCGCACTGAGGTTTAGTCCGGGGAGTGGGCAGGGGTTAAGTGTGGGATGTGGTTGAGGTACCACCCACTGGGACACGCTTATCGTCACGTCAAAGGGATTTGGCGAGGACGAACGCGAGGACATAACCAGATTTGCATTCTCATTGCTAATTAACGTCGCATCAACGGGGGGGAATGTCTCTGCGTTGTGGGCGGAATTTATGGATTTCGGTTTTTTGTTTTATGACCCTCGTCGAATTTGAACTTAACGATCGAAGTTGGCGGTGGCAGAGGAGGAGGCAATGCACGCACCGTCCACGAAGGCAATGCATGATGCACTGAATCAGAGCATCTGGGCCCCGGCACTGCCTTTGTTCGCCAAACAAAAACCTGGCGGTGGCGACACAATGTTTGAGGAAATCACCGCCAACGGAACATTATAAAACTGCAGCTACCGGAGGCGTAGCAAGTCAGATCCATCAGGGATAGGTTTCGAGATAGCCACTCCTAGAGAGACCCGCAAAACACTTCACTCCAGGCCACACTGAAGAAAAGGTGAATCGATCTCCAGAGATAATCGTGACCAAGTGATAATTAGCCGGAGAGAGAGGGAGCGGACTCCCCATAGAGTTAGATTTCTTATCACCCATTGTCAAGGGAGAGAGCACACTATCTATCGGAGCGCCTTAAAAGCGAGTCTCAGCTACAAAAATCGCACAGTTTGAACCGAGACACTGAGACATCATCAACAACACGTTGATAAGAAATCCCAAACGCGGAACTAATCCTCTTCCACATTGAATTTACAGTGAAAACTATTGTATTTATTTGGATTTTCCTTCTGAGCGGAAGCTATCAAGAGTTAGAGAAAATGCCGGAAAAACAAGTGGCACCTGTTATTAACAACCTGGAGGATTTCGAGAACAATCTGCCCGGGTAAGTCGGAATTATGGAACGGAAGTGTGACCTTGTCGGTCTGTCATGTAATGAGCAAATTGTTGATAAGCAGAAAAGCTAAAATAATCAGCATCTACATATATAACATTCCCACTCAGATTACTTAACAGTTTTTAATCCGCAAATAATTTTTTCCGGTTTTCTTATGGTATTTTAATTGTATGTTCAAGTTATGAGTTCCATTCTTCAGAATTGAAGATTAATTACACTTTGTATTGCTTCAAATAGAAACCACTATCTGTACAATTCGCTTATTCACTAAATACTTCCTTTAAAAACTTACAAAACATGTTTAATTAATTAAAATTCTCCATTTCCCTTTCTAGTTACCTGAGCACCAGTAACAAGGTGGCTGTTCTCCTGGATTACGATGGCACCCTGGCCCCCATTGCCGATAATCCTGCCAAGACCAAAATGCCCGTAGAACTGGAAGCCATTCTCCGCAAAATAGCCAAGCATCCCGAGGTCTTCCTAGCTGTTATCTCTGGTCGTGGCCTAAAAGATGTCCAGAAGCAGGTGAACATCGATGGCATTACCTATGCAGGCAATCATGGTCTGGAGATTGAGTATCCCGATGGCTCCAGGCACGACTACGAGCTACCCACAGAGATCCAGAAGAATTACACGAATATGGTTAGGGAGCTCAAGGAGAAGGTGGAGAAGAATGGAGCTTGGGTGGAGGATAAGCGGGTCTCCCTCACCTATCACTACAGGGATACGCCCGTGGAACTCAAGGATGAACAGAAACAGCTGGCATCGGAGATATGCACAAAATATGGCTTTAGAGCGAATCAGGCCCATGAAGCCATTGAGGCTAAGCCCCCCGTAAACTGGAACAAGGGAGAGGCAGCCCTGTATATCCTGAAGCAGAAGTTCGGCGAGAATTGGGCACAGGAAGTGAGTGTGGTTTTTGCCGGAGATGACACCACCGACGAAGATGCCATGAGGGTAAGTATATCTCAACTTCTATAAAAATTATATTTAAATTTATATTTTTGTATTATTTCTTTATTTTTTTAGGTCCTCAGGGGCTTGGGTCGCTCGTTTAGAATTGCTGCAGATGCTCAGATCCAGACTTTTGCTGACTTCCGACTGCCCAAACAGTCTGTGATGACCGATCTACTCAAATGGATAGCTGAGGTGTATGTCTCCTAGGTCCTATGCATTTTTTATGCATATATAAACTAAAAAAATATATATTTTGCAGTGTAATATTAAATTAAGAGATATTAAAACAATTGTATATGTTTAGTTAGTGACAATTAATATAAATTAAATAATAAATGATTTAATAAGATATATTAAAACTAAAATACATTGCTTTCAAACATCAGCTTCAGCTTCCAAATGTCTTAATATTAATCTAAGCACATATCAGCCAATATTCCAAATAAATTCTTCAATTTAGAGAACCAGGTCAAGATTAATTTGGTTAACACAACATGGTTAATCCGGTAAATAAATATTTCTCTTCATTTCAAGAGTGTCCGGTACGAAATTGTACATTAATCTTTTCGCAGCGCACATCCAGCGATCGCTCTTCGTTTGAAGATCAAAAGGAAATAAATATATAATTTAATGGAAATGTTTTTTTGCAGATAGAACATCGAAAAAGACTTTCCGCTGCAATAATCCCCAAATATCAATGGTATTTAAATAATTGTCTAAGCTATAAATACAAGTAAATTAAACTCGAGAATATAGACTAAGGGAGGCCGACTAATTTGGTTCGCCCCAAAGTGTGTCATGTTGTGAGGAGGAGTAGGCACTTTTCCAAAACAAAAACGACCTCAAACAAAGGTGCATCAAAGACACTATATATACTACAGACTATATGCTCCCCATCCCCCTTCCCCCAGAAAACCCAAAAATCGTGGGTATATACATATATAGACAGCGTGTTTGTGTGCTTTTAATATATATATATCCCTCTAAATACAACCAAAGATCCATTATAGAATGTGTTTTTTTATGCGCATATGCCTCATAAATATTGTGGGAATTACTTGGCCAACGTTCGCGGGCCAGAGTTGCCACCGTTTCAGGGAGAAGAAAACGAGAGAGTGAACCGAAATGAGAGCGAGATCGGATCGCGGATACTTATAGATCGCAGGCGATATGTGGCTGCTGAGGATCGCTGGTCATTAGTATTAAATCGGTCGAGGAACGTCCAGCACGTCGCGCAATATCCGGTAGATACAATATAAATTCGTACACCCCTCAGATACATATAAAGAAAAAATGGCTGAGCAGAAGAAGGCCCCGCTGCTGAAGAAGGAGGAGGACTATGTCAAGGCCCTCGAAGGGTGAGTTTCGCAGGATCAAGGGGAGTCGCCTCAATCTTCCACGATCTAATCTCCCTCGAACCCATCAGCTTCATCAACCCCGAAACGGATAAGGTTGCCCTGCTCCTGGATTACGATGGCACCCTGGCTCCCCTCACCGAGGAGCTGTCCGTGATGCCCAAGGATACGGAAATCAACATCAAGAAGCTGGCCGGCAACGATAAGATCTTCATGGTCGTCTTCTCTGGCCGCGAACTGAACGAGATCAAGAACCACCTGAAGTTCCCCAATGTCACCTATGCCGGCAACCATGGCCTGGAGGTCGAGTATCCTTCCGGCAAGAAGTTCAAGATCGAGATGCCCGAGGAGCTGCTGGAGAAGCACAACAAACTTGTGACCGAGCTCAAGGAGAAGGTGAGAATGCTGATCTTATAAAGGGTTTATTTTATTTCGAGTAAAAGGAATTAGAAAAGGTTTAATATATATTAGAGGATCTTGAAGGAGGTACAAAATATTTGAAAATAAAAATAGAAATAATAGAAAATAGTACAAAATAGTGCAGAATTACCTATTACATATTATTTAAGCCAATTATTAGTCAGAACAGACCCACAAAACACCAAGAACAAATCACAAAGAACAAATAATTCACATTGTTCAAATTTTTAAAAGGACTTCTTTGAAATCTCCAACACCATATAAATAAATTACGTTTCATTTATGCTATTTACAAACATGTTTATTATAAGCAGTTAAATAGATTATATTAAACATTCAAGGCATTTGAAAATACCGATAATAGTTAAAATCTTTGAGAAAGAATTGAATTTAAAAAGAAACGTTAGTTTTCCGCCACATAGAAAACTTAATTGTTTACTCGTGACTGGACTCTTTCCATCGATTTTTCTCAATTTGAATATATATATGTACGTAGTTTCTTTTGGCCATAAATAAAATTTCTACACTCAAATATAATATAATTATATTTTATTACTCATAAATCAATTTATAAATAATCTCTATAGTCTTTAAATTGAACTTAATTGTAATTTTCTTTACTAGCTTGCGAATCAATAATTTAAACTCTACAACCCTTTATTCCAATGAAATAATTCCATTTATTTATCCCCTCCATAGGTGGTTTGCTCTGGTGCCTGGGTGGAGGACAAGAAGATCTCGGTGACCTATCACTACAAGGGCGTCACCGACAAACTGAAGGCCAAGCTGATCGGCGAAGCCAAGGGACTGATCCAGGCTCATGGCTTCCAGCTGATCGAGACCCCCTACGCTCTGGAGGGCAAGCCCCGCGTCAACTGGGACAAAGGTTAGTTGGAAACTGAAAGAACCCAAGGGATCTGTTCCGGACTATTAATATAGCCGTCATCGTTAAACAATTTGCCAACTGTTGCCATCCGTTTGGCGAGCTGTCGCTCTGTCCCCAAGGCATCCCAGCCCATTCCTTTCAGCTTTCAGCTTTTCCGCACTTCGGCACCTGTTCGAAACAATTCGATTTTCGACTCGACGGTTCGATGATTTAATTATTGCCAAATTTCTTTTTATTTTCTCTATATACCCCATCGGGAATTTAGACGTGGGCGTCTTTCCCAAAAAAAAGAAAGAAGAATATATTCTGGGAAAAATTTCACACATACACCGCAGCAGCACTCACAGAAATCTGACAAAATTAAAATCTCTAAGATATATGTAGGTAGATATATACATATATTTAAAAAATGTTTCGGTAGACAAAACAACCCGCAGGCCAAACTGATGTCAAAAGCGCGCCTAAAACTATATATTTTTGTCGTCTCTTATATATAGTCAGTCACTCGCCTGCTTTTCCTCATGATAAATTAACAAATCTGTGTAATTTTTCAAGAAGACACCAGTATTCGCTTTCGTTTCACAACAAAATCACAATATTTTGTAGGAGATTTTTCGTCTTCGATGGTGATTTTGGTAATTTTAGCCATTTCTAAAGATGAATGAAGCCAAACTGAAGCGAAACGAATTTAATTTGATGACGTTTTCTCTTAACGACGCATGGCGTCAAAGATATATGGCTGTATCTATAAATATTTCTTACAATTCAGCTGGAAAATTTACGAGAAATGTCTGTAATGGGTATTTGCAAAAAATTATGGTTATTTTCCTAATCATAAAACTCTCGGAATTTATTGAAAACGTATCTAAAACTAAATATGACATCTCTTGAAATACTTATCTACAAATTTATTTATATATAACATTATATTTAAAAATCCCATTAAAATCGCCAATGATATATCATAAATATGTTGAGCATTTCCCAAATTCCCGAATAGAAACCTCTCTATAAGATATTTCGTATTCCCTCCAGCTGAGATTTATGGGAGCCACTTGTCGCCTCTGTCCTCTAGTCATCCCAAACCCATTCACATCAAAATTGTCGCTCAGGCCAATGAGCCGTGGCGACAAAATACAAGGAAAACATTCTAACAGATATATATTCTTGTGTGAGAATCAGAAATTAATTATGATTATGTACGCCTCCAAAGGCAATAAATTTGTGGCAGCCAGAACAAAATTATTGCAAAAAAAATTAAATCCAAAAGAAATTCAAAATATTTTTTGTGATACATTTTTTTTTTTTGAAAAATTAAAAGTCTCGACCGGCGCATGCAAAGCAGACGAAGAATTGTTGGTGCCGTCTGAAAAAGAAGAGAAAACTGCAGTGCGGTGAAAAACTAAGAGATCTTTGGGGGATCTTTAAGGGGTTAGAAGGTAGGCCATGGTGTCTGCGTCACCAAATAAATGAAAATGTGGCGTTAATAGCTGAGAAATAACATAATTACAAAAATAATCAACTGTTGAGGTAGACGAATGTTCTACGCACTGACATTTACTGCGTACCGAGAGCCGGCTGGCTAAAATGATTTCAAATTCATTTCTTAGCCAAACATTCAGTTCGTTTACTTGGCCAAACCAAAATGCGAGCCGAAAAACTAGAGAAGATCCGCCCACGTAGACACCTAAAAATAATTCAGGGAACCGGAGGAGGCTGGGTGGCTAGGAAAAATTCGGTTCGGTTGCAAGCGAAGCGATTTATATGATCTAATATGTGTGCCGAGCGGAATTCTAGACATTTGAAAATATTGTTGCCTGCCTGGCTTCTTTTCTCTTGTTTATTGAGCGATTTTGGATGAGTTCCAGCAGTGCATACTTTTTTCTACACAATCCACATGGCTTCCAACTTAATTGGAGCATCGTTCATCCGCAATTTGCATTGTTTTAGAATAAAATAATTTTTGTACATTTCCAAACTATTATCTATGCTAGAATTGTATAACTTACCTTTGAGGTTACGCAAACATTAACAATCATAGTAACCAAATATAAATAAAACCATAAACTTTTGATTGCAAAGATTTATAATCGAAAAAATTGAAAATAAGATACACAAATTAATCGATAAGCTCTAAAAATATACATATGTGTAAACACTTGATGAGATTCAGTCTTATTGTTTATATTTTCATTTTATCATTTGCTAAACTTATTTATGATAATGGCTTTTAGAATAGGTAACCTTTTAGCTAAATCTGGCATTTATTGTTGCCTCCTGATGAAGAAAATTAACCATAAATTAAGGTAATGGTCTCCATATGGTATCCAATGAGTTTCATTTATAAAACATATATGCGGGAGTGCCACAAATATTAATAAACATTAAAGATTCATTAAAATCATTTATTAAAGTATACAAAGAAATATTTAAGGAACCAAAAACCATTTATATTGGTATTTTAAACTAGGTATTAGTACCATTTTTAAAGATAAATAATTTCAAATCCACAGCGATTTTCGAGGCATCCCTGATTTATTGGTATTTAATATAAACCCGCTAAAAATACGTTGTCTAGAGAAAGCGACATATAACTTTTTGGAAATAATATTAAAAAAATGTTAAATTTAAAATATTTCACTGCATCTTTTACAGAACTATTTCCTTACATATTTTCCTTGTTAATTTAAAAATGATTTCCGTTCTTCCTTCGCTTTTGCAGGTGAGGGCGCCAAGATGATCCTGGAGAAGCAATTCGAGGCCGACTGGGCCAAGAACCTAAAGATCATCTACGTTGGCGATGACACCACGGACGAGGATGCCATCAAGGTGCTGCATGGCATCGGCAAGACCTTCCGTGTGTCCGAGCTGCCCACGTTGAAGACCTATGCCAACTATCAGATCAAGACCGTCGAGGAGGTTGGATGGCTGCTGAAAGCCGTGCAGGCCTACTACGAGAAGAAGAAGAAGGCCTAAGCGGATCGCCAGAGGATATTAAGCTTAAGCTAAATTCCACGAACACGCACACTCACACCAAAAACGCACTCACACACGCACACACCACACAATTACACATACAGGGGACAAACAAAAAAAATAAACAATATTAATCGCTTTGTAAATGTCGCATACGAAAAGTGCTCGACAATCTCTCTGGAATTCATATTTGTGTCTTTGATTTTGCCAAATAAAACATAAATACAACATTTAAAATAACTTGGGCTCTGGACTTATTGATTTCTATATTGGTTACAAATTTATGATACAATTTATGGGATTTTAAATGTTTGAATGTTTGTTTTATTGCAATTTCAATCATAAAAAAAATGATAAAATCTTTAAAAAAAAGTTTAAAATTGTTAAAAGATATAGTTCTCTAAAAAGAGTCGGAGTTCCTAACTTTTGTATCTCTAGTGCCCCGTAAAACCTAAAAAATCTTCTTAATGTTAGCGCCGGTCGCCCTTAAGCCCACCGCGTCCTCCGCCTCTTCCGCCGCGTGTGCCCTGCTTGCCCGCCGTCTGTGGTGTGTTGGGCGCAGCAGAAACTGCCGCCGTTGTCGATGGGCTCTGGGTAGTGGTTACTCCGGAAGTGGCGGCCACCACAGGTGCTCCACTGCCTGCTGGCAGTCCAACTGGGACTGCACCACCAGTATTGGCCGCCGCCTGCTGTTCTGGTCTCTTCGGCTCGCTCATATTAAGCCCCTCGTTGAAGACCATGCAAAATTCGCCAATCTTGAAGACTTCGCCGTTCTTGCCAGAGTACAAGGTCAGGCAGTGACGCCAAATGGACGCGTAGCCCTTCGTTAATCTTATAATGTCGCCGGGCGTAATAAGCTTTCCCGGTTCGTCCCAAATAGAGACATTTATGCAGGCCGTGGGATCGCCTACTTTGAAGTTTCGAACCTCGCGATTTTCCTTCGTCACCGTGGCCACGCCCACCTCCAGCACGATGAAGATAACATTGATGTTCTTCAGGCCCGGCTTAATGTCTTTAATGGCAATGCAATCTACGTTGTACATGATATATGTTATAAAAAATGCTTTAATTTTTAGGTGTTTTCAAATTGCGAAAAAGTCTCCTTAGCAATGGGACCGTAACTCGACTGTTGATATATTCCAAATTGGGATTAAACCAACATACCAAAATATACCAGAAGATGGGATAGCTGGTTTATGTGCGACAAATTAGTGTCAAAACGAAACGGGTGGAAATAGAACAGCCCACTGTTTTTTATTTCTTTATTTAATGAAAGACAAAATCGAACATAATAAAAAACTCCCATGTTAAGAGTTAAATTTAATAATGCCTTGTTTTTGATGTTGGCATAATTCAGCAACTCAAGTACCGTAATTATCAATTGGAAAACTTTTGTGTGACCAGTTGCCGCACAGCGAATTTTAGTAAGTTTTGGCATTATAAACTGGTTATCTGGTGGGCACACTGCTATCTTATTGCTATCTTATATTTATTTACACTTTTTAATTTGGAATCCTTGATTGGATTTTCCCTTCTTGTTTTCCTGTATACACAAATCATACCTGCTGTATCTGGACCAATGGCTACCCCGTCCAATTGACTGCAGTGTTTTAATTTGTGGACACTGAATCAAGCCTGAAAAAAACAAGAAATTAATTGGTTTTTTTTACGCTCAAGAAATGGCTCTGGAATCCGGCAGCAGCAGCTCCGAATCGGGCAGCTCCTCTAGCAGCGGGTCGACTAGCTGCTCCGACACTGGCAGCAGCTCGGACACGGACTCCAGCAGTGCGACGCCGGAGGAGACGAAGCCAACCACTAATGCATCCTCTTCAAAATCTCAGACAC
Organism: Drosophila kanapiae; assembly: GCA_008042475.1. Classification (NCBI taxonomy): domain Eukaryota; kingdom Metazoa; phylum Arthropoda; class Insecta; order Diptera; family Drosophilidae; genus Drosophila; species Drosophila kanapiae. The sequence continues at coordinate 490,541 of VNJM01001466.1, forward strand.
CGTCGCAGCAACAACAAACGAATCCCCTTAATGCGCTGCGCAGGAAGGCCCCGCCTCCGGCGGCTTCGGCGGCGGATGATAAACCCAAAGTAAATACGGGACGAAAAGCGCCCAATCCTCCAAGCAGTAGATTATCCAGCGATGATGACGACGATGAGGAGGATGCTGCACCGCCGGCCAAGAAGAACGCACGTACGCTGGGTAGCTCCACGGTGACGGCGGCAGCTGCGGCTTCTACGGTCCGAAGGAAACCGCCCGCATCGGTCAACAAGCCCAGCAATCCAGTTAACAAGCCTCCAAGCAACCCTCCACAGCGATCGGGAACAGGAAACGCCAATAACCGGTCACGAGAGAATGGCGAGGGCAAGCGACCCTCGCTTTCCTCCTCCTCAAACAGCACGGATGACTCCATGAAGATCGTAAAGAACGGTCGCAAGATTCCTGTGAAGATGGCCAGCACGGTGAGGGCGAAACAGATTCGCGGGAAACTGCCGCCGGCCAAAAAAAATGGTGGAGGAGGTGGAGCAGGAGCTGGACCAGTGATAAGCAGTGACGGAAGCTCGGGCTCCGAGAGCGGCTCCAACTCGGGAGATGATTCCAGTTCCGTGAGCGATTCGGAAGGCAGTGATTCCAGCAATTCCTACAGCTCGCAGCCAGCAAAAGGAGTAGGAGCTAAGGGTAAACCTGATGTCCTCAAAGATTATGCAGGTTTTATATTTTATAATTGTTAACAGGTAAAAGAGGTGGTGGAGCTGCCAAGATTCAAAACAGCGACAGCGAGGAGGAGCGTAAGGATAAGGCCAATCCAATGAGGAAACTCACCCGATCTCTCAGCATGCGGAGATCAAAGCAGCAGCCAAAACAAGAGACAGATTCCGACTCTGATGGCGACCTCGACGACGACAAGGCGCTGATGTCGAGGAGTCCCGCCAAAAAGCCAGTGGCTCCACCCTTGAATATGTACTCCGCCGCCAGCAAAAGCAAAGTGAAAAGGGAGTCCATAGGGATAAGCAGTGGAGTGCTTAGCGCTATTAAGTCCCGACCAGTATCGCCCATCACGCAGACGGAAAAGAAGTGCCCCATCGAGGGCTGTGACTCATCCGGACACCTGAGCGGCAATTTGGATAGGCATTTCCTGCCGGAAGCCTGTCCCATCTATCACAATATGTCCGCCTCCGAGTGTAAGGAGCGGGCCAATGAGAGAAAGCAACGGAATGAGCAGAGGGTGAAAATGCCCGTGAATATTGTGTCGGCGCCGGGAAATCAGCAGCCCAATCATGTCAAGACTCTGACGCCCGAGCAGCGCGAATTTCTGGCCAAGATTCGGGAATCGAGGGCCAACTTTAGGCCAGCGAATAACAGTTTTCTTGACTCGAAGGTGAGAGAAATCTTTTTACAACATACATATTTAACTATAACTCCCTAATTCCTTCCTTTTCTTAGGTTAAACTTGATAAAGACTGCACGGACGAAGACCGTGAACCGTGTCTATCCGGTCTGGTGCCCGACTATGACCTGCAATTGTTTCGGGAAGCGCAGGCTCAGGCCTCCGAAAGGATTGAGGACGAGCTTAAGGATTTACCCGTCGGCAAGGGTATCAAGTGAGTGAATCTCTACGAAATTCGCAAGCTTTGAATATTAATTACATGTCCCCTCACACCCTTTTAGGTACATCAGCATGGGCAAGTACAAGATGAAGGTGTGGTATCAATCCCCATATCCGGACGATGCTGCCCGCCTGCCAAAGATGTATATCTGTGAGTTTTGCCTGCGCTACCAGAAATCGGAGACGGGCATCAAGCGGCATGCGGAGAAATGCGTCTGGCGGCATCCACCGGGGGATGAGATCTATCGGAAGGGTAAACTGCAGGTGTGGCAGGTGGATGGGAAGCGGTACAAGCAATATTGCCAGCATCTCTGCCTTCTGGCCAAGTTCTTTTTGGACCACAAGACCCTCTACTACGACGTGGAGCCGTTTCTCTTCTACATCATGACGTTGGCCGATGTGGATGGTTGCCATATTGTTGGTTATTTCAGCAAGGTAAGTACGGGGAAAATACAAAATATATATATTAATCCTACTTAATATACGTTTTGGTTAAAGGTGATATTTTAAGATTTTTAATTTGATTTCATTATTTATTATATTCTCTCTTTTGTGATAAATAAAACTCATATACTTTTTAAATGAATTATTAAATATGTATTTTTTGAGGCTTTACAAAGAAGGTTAACTAACCCATTTAAGTCATTTACTTAAATCGTAAATAAACGAATTAGGCGAGGAATAACATTAATATAATTATTTATTTATTATTTATTTTTTTATATAGTTGTTTTTTTTTATTTGTTTGTTTGGTTGTTTATTGTTAACAATGGTCTGCTGACTTAAACTATCGGGGGTGGTCCAGAAATACCTAGGCGTTTTATAGATCTTTAATGCTGTTACAAAGTTTACATAGTAAAAAAATAAAGCAAATTTACACTGAGTTTGGTACCAAACAAACTTAATAACTCTAGTGATTTATTTATTGATTAGCCTAGCATAGCACATTTTTCATAAATAATGATTAATAGCCCTAAGTAATTTTACATACAAGATAATAATTCGATAGTTATTTTACCAGGCCCAAAATTGGATTAATATAATTTTAAAACATCTTTATAAAGCAGTGGTGCCCACACGCATACATTCACACGTCAGACATTTCTGTAAGTGAGACCGTTCTGTCTTTGCCGTCGTCATTCTATCGCTTACACTGTCGGTGTGAGCAGAGCTCGGGCAGCGAAACTAGTAGACTCGCGGGTCTATTTGTAGGGCATCTCTGCCATAAAGCAATAGGGAGCAGGACAAAAAACAGTATGATTATTCTTTTGAACATATGTATGCCCAAAACAAAACAATAAAATGTTTTACAAATCAATTTAAATTTGATAAGCCCGAGCGATTTCTTTGGCATCTTTGCCATTAGTACAATTATTTCTTTATCTCTTTTAAAACTTTCTTGAACTTTCTTAAATTAAGAAAATATACTTTTATCCTAATTGTTTCTAATTTTGGATAATTAAACCCCCCCTTCATGGTTATTTTCCGGCATAAAATTGAATAATAACATTTTACAGTTATATGATTCCTTTATGTCTGGGAGAAGGAACCAGCGGGATGCAGGCGGAGAATGTAGCGTAGAAACCAGATGCAGGAGTGGCAGCCACAGCCCATGTACGGTACATATGTACGGGCATTCAGATCCAGACAGTCGCCGCCCGTCCTGCCTTGACCATGCCCACCAAAAACCAGATGATTTTTCCTCTTTTCTTTTTTTTTATTGTTTTTTTTTCCAACGATTTTGGGTAAATAAGCAAAACAGAGACAGAGAGAAACGGAGCTCTCTCTGGGCGAGAGAGAGAGTCGCATTTAAAAAGCAGCCACGGTTTCTTGACCTCCCCCGGAATACACGGGAATATACGGGTCCCGGATACACAGTCACGGGATTCGGCGGGATCCCCCATTTCACCTCCCCCGTTCTGCAGTTTTACTGCAGAATGCAGAAAGTTTGCTGGGCGCTGGCAGAGACTGGGTTTGTGTTACAAATTGCGCATGTCGTTGGCTGATTCTGATTCCGAGGCTGCAGCAGCAGCTGCGGCAGCAGCAGCAGCTTCTTAATCTCCCGGGCTCTGGTCTGTTGTTCCTCTTCCTGCTACACAGCTTTCGGCGTCTCCTTTTGTCGAGCCACACGAAAAAAAAAACAGTTTGCGACTGCAGCAGCAGCATCCCCAGTCAGTCAGTCAGAATTTGGGAGTTTCTACACATACTACAGGTCCTTACATATATATATTTACTACGTTCATGCTAGGACATTCATGATTTCGTCTGCTGGTAAAATTTAGGGTGTAATGTATTAGATAAACATATAGAACACGAAGTTTCTCTTTAACTTGACACCCCTCCTTCAAAACGCCCGGTCATGTTCTAATGGCTTTGCACGATTCCGGCGACAATAAAGAAATAATAATAAAATTATTCACAATTTGCAATTGTGGATAATTCCTATATAATAATAATAATAAAAGAAATAATAAATAAGAAAGCTCTAAACATTTCAAATTATTTTAAAATCTGTCTAAAAGTATGCAATGAAATGGTAAATTTGTTTCCCTTTGTAATTCCTAGCATACTTTTCGACAGCATGTCAAGTGATTTCAAATATTCTGCAATTTCTGAGGCATTCCAGAATATCTTTTAATTTATTTTGATTTTTAATTGCTACCTTTTTTAAAATCATTCAAAATCCCAAATGCTGTTCCGCAAATTCACGAAGAAACATTTAGAAACAGCGTATGAACCCGAGTAATACCCCCAGCCTGCCTAGGCAGTGATAATTTTCGGCAATCCTTTGTCCCGCAGTTAACCTCCAAAACTCTGACTCCAGAATCGGGGACCAGACAGCAGCCAGACATCGAGGACTGGAGAAGGGAGCCAGATTGGCAGCCAGGGCACTCTGTGCCGATGTTCGGGATGCTGTGGACGACACGATTGAGGTCGTGCACCTCTGGGCCGGGTCCGGGAATCGCTGCGTCTGCGACTGCGCCTGCTCCACAAAGAGCGATTGCCCGGGACAAGAAAACCATGTGGGAGGGATAGAGAACTGGATCTGGCAGTGCAGGGGGATCAGATTGGGGAACACAGGGACTCCTCTGCTATGTGGCTGGCGGCTGCGTTCCCAGACATCAAGGCAGACAAAGGAAAAACGAGCAGCAAAAAAAACCAGGCTTACTACAAAGGGAAAAATCAAAATGAAAAAAGCGCAGTATACATAAGTGTATTTCCCGAATTTTTAGCCAGATTCCAGATCCTATAAAGATAGTAAAGAATTGGATGCTTTTCTTTAACTTTTGGAGATTCCAAAATAACCATTATCTCCGGATTCGTCGGCTTAAGTTACTATTTAGTTGCTTTGGGCTTAAAATGTTGTCTATGAGATTGTCTAATATAGTAAATATTTACTATATTATCAAACATCGAAATGAACTGAAAATCCACTTAAAAAGTAACCCAAAAGTTCCTAAGGAATTGTTTACGAACACAAACTCTTTTTGAATTTATATTTTATTCTACTTTTGGGCGCCCTTTTAGCCGATTTTAATTCATCCTAAAAGAAATTTCTTTATTAATGATTAATTTGATCAAAATTGTGTAAAATTTAAACGAATTGAAATTAAATATAGATGTTAAATCCCTTTTTCTTCGTTAGTTTTTTGTTTTTAAAAAATTCTTACGATTTTATTGCTTCTACATTATTTTATAATAAAGAAAACCCTATAATTTTGTAAACTACCGAATTGCTTAGTAATATTAGTAGAACTTTTGTTCAGTTAGCTCCAGGGATATATTGTTTTTTTTTTTTTTTGCTCTTCTGGCAATGACCGTGAGATGCGGACGAGGCTTGGGTTGGGTTCCATGTACGAGTCAGTTCGTCTGCCATGTGCATATATATCCCGATCCCCCATCCTGTTCCCAGCTGTAGCTCCCGCTCCAACTACACCTATATGCGTATGTTTATATATTTACGCACAGTCCTCTCCGCCATTGTGGCCATCCCTGTCGCTCGACTGCAGCCATCTCTTTCGAACTGTCTCTGGTCTCTGGTCTCTGGTGCTGCTCCCTGTCTCTATCGATTCATTTCATTTAGCTGGTCATTGAACTGCCGAAAAAAGCCAAAAGCGACAGATGAATGTTGCCATCATCTCTCCACTTCCACTTCCGAAAAGCCACCGGTTTTCCCCACTTCCTTTGTCTGGGAAATTGTCTGTCTGTCTGATCCCCCAGCTCTTGGATTTTCCTCGTACCCCACCCGGACTTCGTCGTCTGCTATTGTTCTGAAGAATTTTTTTATTAATTTAATTTCAGTACAATGTAAGCTTTAACCTTTAGTTACTTTTGACTGATTAATTGTATTTTTAAATGCATAACGGCTTAAAATATAATAATCTCTAGCTAACTTTTTATATTGCTTTCTTGTCTTTGCAGCATATTCCCTTTTTGCAAGAGAAGAATTCGTTCTACAACGTTTCGTGTATTTTGACATTGCCTCCATATCAGAGGAAAGGCTACGGCAGATTACTCATCGATTTCAGTAAGTTCAAGTTCTGTAATTCTTTGAAATATGTATTGTTCATATTTAAAGCTGCCTTACTAATAATTGAAATGAGAACAATAATTTGAGATTGCGATATCTATCAGCTGTTTAGACCTTTAAGGAAATTGCAGATGTATTTCTCCATTAAAAATCCTCTCATTTCTTCATTCAATCACTCACATTTATCTGGAATCAGTTTAATATTTTATTGTTAATTAAACCAATACGAATATACAAATAGGTACACATTTTTCTGAAGCTGTATAACTGAGACACACAAACGAACTTATACGGGACTGCTAATATATTACGTAATCACATTTTTATAATTTTATATACTTCCCCCCCTATATAATCAAGAGTAATCATTGAAGAAGCTCCTTCTCCTACGATTACGTAATCAGTTTTCCCCATAAAATGTACTTTTTATTGTAAAATTAATGTTTTAAGCTCCGAAGATTAAAAAAAATATATATTTTGGTATTTGTGAGCGATTTAGCTATTTCAAAGTCAAGTCGGCTGATGTAATCCAAATAAATTGATGTCTTTTGCATTTCAAATAAATATAAAGACAAGCAAAGCCGATTATAAATGCAATTGATTCAGTTTTGCCATGTGGTCTTCAGTACTATTTGCTTTATCGGTCCTTAAAGTTTGCGCGGATAGATACTGTCATGGCACCGACATCGCACTTGGGAATTTTTATGAGGCAGGTTTTCTTCCCTCTCATTTTCTGCACTATTTTGGTGTTTTCGAACTAACTACATATTTTAAATTATGTACATAAGCAAGGAAATTGAGGTGACCAATTGGTTAAGATCCCCTTACATTTACGGAAGATTTCTGCCGGCTTTTTTTGGAATTCTTTAACTGGAACGCCAGACTGAACCTTAAATTATATCTTATTGTCTGAAATTCCAATGAAATTGCACCTGAATGAGGCCTGTTTGTAATAGTATATTGGCCCCTTTTAAATAATTAGCCACTAAAGATTTTCTGGCCTTTATTGATTCTTACTTTTCTCGGCTTCTTATTTCCCATCTTCTTCTCCTGACTCATTGGTGTGCATGTGTGTGTGTGCGGTGTTCAGGTGTGTGTGGAATATAATCATCATTGCATGAGAAAAGCCAAACATGAAAGAGACTTTTGGCTCAGCTTTCCAATTGCAGTTTTTCCCCATCCCTCCCTGCTCCTCTTCTTCGTCGTCTTCTTTTTCAGGTGCAGAACATGCAATTTCTGCATCAATTAAACGTAGACACACACATCGATGCAGGTGCATAAGTAATTTTTAGCTGCTGCAATGAAAATTGTTTAAAATTAATCCAGGCCCACACGAGACAAGACAATAAAAAACAGTCACTCTCACATAAGCAAGTTTCCCCAAAAAAATGGCTAAGAAAAAAATTATGAAAAAAAGAAGGAATTGCCCTGCAGACAAAGAGAAAGAGGGACAGAGAGACAAAGAGAGCCACACTTGAGTCTTGAGTCATACATTCGGCCGCTTCAATGGCGTTGACGTCGACAGCGGCGCCGGCAGCGGCGGCGTATTCTATGTAAAGTCAATACATGCAACGCCAAAAGGGGGGCGCTTGGGAGGCTCTGAACGAACCAACGAACGAAAGAGCGAGCAAAACGACATTGACCTTACCCAGCCACACACACACATAGTCAGGCACAGAACCAAGTGCCGGCCGGCAAAAAGAGTGATGGTCAAAGGGAGACAAAGATAGATGGTGTCCAAAAATGAGAGAGAGCGAGCGGGGTGCACAGAAAATAATTGGTTAATTGAATCGATTATTTGTTTCATTCAAAAATCAAGGTTATTTTAATGTTAAAGAATATTTATTTAACCCGTATAAGCTTATGGCTACATATGGTCAAAGTGTTCTATTAATATAACCGATTTCTAATTGTAATTAGAATTCGTCCCATTTTATAGAAAAGCTTTTGAAATTATAATCCACGTTTGTTTAAGTGATCTTTTTCTCTGTGTGCGACAACGAGTCAGCCTGCAAATCATTTTCGTCATCATTAACTGGAATTGGTTATTTTGCACATGGCAGGTGGAAGGAACACTTTGCAGACAGACGACCATGGGGGTTAACTCAGCCCGCCACTCCCCCCGAAAATCAACCAAACCTAACCTCACTCCCTTTGCTGTCGAAAAGAGCGAGATGGCCTTAGAGTATTTACGTCCAGGTGTAATAAATGCAGCACGCAAAATGCAAATGAGGGGCGAAAATTTAAAGGGGCGAACAAGGGTTGCCGGGCCACCCTACTGCATTAATTAATGCAACTTTCTAAAACCCACAAACAAACACAAAATTTACCCAAAGGTTGCCAAAAATATTCCAAACGTGCCGCTTAAAGTTTTTGCTTTTATCTTTTGGGACTCCCGCATTCGGTACAAATACCCACAAAAAAGTCTACTGTAGTCATTCTGCAACGACAACTTTTTTAAAATAATGTTCGAATCTAAATCGTTGTTTCACCTTTGGTATTTTAATACTTTAAAAACAGCTGCCTCTGAACAGTATTTGACTTTCTCACATTAGTGTTTATTAAATATGATGATTTTTTGATGAAACAAATATTGTTCATACTGAAAAATGCAGTAATAAATTAATATTTATTTCATCCATTAATAAGTATAAAATAAATACTAATATATATACATTTGTATCTACATAAATTATAATTGAGAGTTTCTACAAATTTCTATATTGAAGGGACAATAAAATGTTCAATTTATTGAAGTTCGACTGTAGGGTAAAATTCACCAGACACAACAACAGCTGAAGAGCAACAAAAACAACAACTGTTGGCGGCAGACAACAAAGGTCAGGACAGGTCACAATGAAAGGGCGTCGTCCTCTTTGGCGAGTACAAAAGAGCGAGTTACGGTTACTCTCTTCTCTATCGCTTATTCTCTCTCGCTGCTTATTGCTCAGTGCTTTCCGCACTCTTGTAGTCGCAAAAAAACACAAAATAAAAAAACATGCATAGAAATAATAATTAGAGCCTTGCTAATTTGAGTTAAAGTTGCAGTCCCCGCTCTCTTTTCCGCATTTGACGTGGATTTTCATTCTTTAACTCATTACTGTTCGGTCGCAGCGCCTGTGGCTATGCAACAACAATGTTGCTGCGTCAGCGGCGAATGTACGAGTGCGAGTGTGCGAGCGAGAATGCGAATGCGAATGTGCGAATCAAAATGGATCGATAAAGTCGTCTCGACGTTTCCACTCACACTCCCCTTTTGGCTCGATTCCCCCGCTTCCTCATGACGCACCCGCTCTTGTGGCGTCTCGCCGCTCGTGGATTTATCGCGGCGAAGTGCGGTATAAAGAAATCAAAGTGCCACCCGAAAACGCCCTCTTGCGGCCACAAGTCGCAGAAGAATCATGGACGGGGGCAGCCTCCTTTGGAATGCATAAAACAGTGCACAGTGGGCGAAACGAAAGATGTTAAACTGGAAAATTAGTTTTAATTTGATAAATTTTTAAATATATTTATTATAATATTTAACAAAATAATTCAACAGCAGCATAAAAATCATTGCCATTATATAAATTTATTGATTGATTTGAAAATGAAATAGGTTCATTTTTAAATTTTTAAGTTTTTTAAAAATCTCTAAACTTAGATAAATATTCCTTTCATATTCTTATAATGCCAAAATATTACTTTGTCCCACTGTGCAAAAGAAAAGCGCTGCGCTTTGCCCGTGGAAGCTTTTGCCGGCGTCTCTTCTATGTGTGCGTTCAACCCTGCACTCGTCCAGCCAGTCAGCAGGATTCTTTCCCCTGGCCCCTTGTCACCTCGCTAATTCTCGCCTTTCCTCTCCATTCCCTCTCTCTCTCTCACAAAGCCTCCTCAGCTGTGTCTGCCTGCTCTTTGCCGGTTATCCTCTGTTCCTGTCTCGTTTCGCCACAGCTGCTTCCATGGGCGTACTATGAGTTTACTTATCTAATTTTATTTTGTTTAAGTAAATTTTACTCCTGTAAGCACTTTACTCTTGAAAAACTTCAAAAAATTTAAAATAAATTAATATTGAATATTTAAATTTATGAAATCAATTTTAGCAAATTAAAAAAAAAGACTTTATTTCGAAAAGATTTGCACCATCCTACAAAAGCTAGCTACGACCATGTTGTTCCTCTAGCTTTAGGCCCTCTCTCTTCTGTGGCGTCTCCGCTGCTGTTTCTTCTTCTGTGTAACGGTTTTTTCCGAGCCTGCCTCAGTGGATTTCGTATTGTGTCCTCGTACTCTCTCTCGTCTTCGTCAATTTACTTAGCTTGCAATATTGTCGTTGTTTTTGTTGTTGTTTCGGCTCCTCTACTCTCTGCCCAGTCAGCTTTCTGGTTTGCTGTTGTTGTTATCTAGAGACGGGAATTGTTGCTGCCAGACGGCTCTAGAATCCAGAATATCATTTTTTTGGGGTGGGTCCTTCTGGGGTGACACTGGCGTTGGGTTGAATGTACGCCAGAACGTTGTTTAAATGTGGACCCCCCGATCCCCTTGAATACTTTGTGGAATCCTGTCTAGACACAACACGCACACACTTAAAGCTTCACAGTCACACAAACTTACATACATTAACACAAGCGAATCAGAGGGCGGGCCCGAAGTTGGTCACCATAAATAATACGCCGGAACTCGAGGAACTTCGAACTCACCTCCATCCGTAGCATACTTCTTGGGGTCTAATTTTTAACTCGTATCCTTTTTCCTCTTTACTATTTGCAGGCTACTTGCTGACCCGCGTGGAACGAAAAATCGGCTCACCAGAGAAGCCTTTATCCGATCTCGGACTGATCTCGTACCGATCTTACTGGAAAGATGTTCTATTGGATTACCTGTGCAATCGAACGGGCAACACGCTTTGCATCAAGGATGTGTCGCAGGTCAGCTTCAGGGATTGGCCCTTGATAAAAACCCCAACAAAAACTTTACTAGCCTAACTGTTGTTACTTAAAATTTTAATTTTAATTTGTAAATATTGTGATCATCGGTCATACCCCTTGGAAAAAGTAAAAATATAACTTTTCAATATGCTTACCTCATCATCTTATTTAATCGCAGGACATGGCCATCTATTCGTATGATATTGTAAGCACACTGCAGGCTCTGGGCATGATGAAGTACTGGAAGGGCAAACATATAGTTCTAAAAAAACAGGTAAGTACGGATGATTTTTTTAAGGACTCCCAAACTGATCCATATATGTTTCTAGGACGTCCTCGATGAATACGAGGAGAGGGTGAAAAGGAGAGGAACCTTCCCAAAGATCGATGACTCTTGCCTGAGATGGCAACCCTTTATCCCCGTTCAACCGAGTGCATCTCCATAACAACGTGGTTGGAAGCATGCTAGAGCATGCTTTGCGGACGCCGACGACGATGACGAATCCTTGGCCGCAAATTCCTGATTTTAGAGATTTTATTTTATTTTTTTTTTAGTCATTTTTCTTTAATATAGTGAAACTTGGTGTATTTCTGTATTTTGATAAAGGTAAATAATGCCTTAAAACGGACCAAAATCATCGGATATATGCCAGATTGTACAATAACTTAAGCAAATATTTATATGATAGCATTTTACACTGATATACCTTGTTTCACTACGTTTTAACCGCAAACTTCAGTTATTAGAAGCTTTATTCAGATTTTTTACTATGTGTTTATAGGTCGTAAGGTTTAAAGTACTTGTATGTCTGTCTTCTGCCTGTGCTTGTTGGTAGTTTTAATTGTAATATTAGTAACGTAGGTCAATAGTAAAAATCTAAAAAAAATGTATTAAATATAAGGAAAATATACTCGGTTTACGATCAAAAAACCTTATCATGAGATTGTTATTAGGATTATGATGAAGAAGCTCTCATCATCTGGGAGATGAATCATGGAGAAACCAAATACCAAAAGACGAAGAGAGGTGAGCAAAGAAGGTTTATGTGTATGTGTGCAACAGCAGTGCAAAAAGTGCACACAAGCACAAAGGAGTAAACGCAGACAGAGAGACGAGCGCATTGACATTGTCAGTTAGCCCCGAAGAGAGAGAGACAGGTAGATGGTCGTCAAGGGGAAGGTAAGGTGGTGGTGGGTACACCAGACAGGATGTTCCTGAGCGGGGGCAGCGGGGCTAACATATGCATCGGAGACAGAGCTCCCGAGCGAGAGCCCCAACAGCAGAGAGCAACGACTGCCGAATTGCTGGCAAAGGGAGAGAGAGCACTGTGGTGAGCAACATTACATACATTGTATGCATAATTTGTTTCAACTTAACAAATGTTTTTCGGAATCGAGATCTTTTAGCTAACAAGAAATTGTTACAATTAGCACGGTAAGTCTGCAGTCCAATAACAATATGAATTTAAATACATATATTTTTAGTAGCTTTTAATTAAAATTATCTACAACATTTCATAAATATGTGTGTGTAATTTCGGTTTTATTATATGCTAGTAGCTGTAGATACAATATTTTATGAGCAGTCTAGGGGCGTTGTGTTAAAATCAGCGTTTTCTATGTATTCCAAGCCCACTGTTCCAAGCTTTTTGTTGCAGTCTATCTCTTGGTGGTGTAGCTTTATAACAAAGGAACTTGAATGAGCCCTGGGAAGTGTATATACAGTGGAGATAAATCAATTAACTTCAAAAATGGTCAATAAAATCTATTCTAAACTTTAATCAGGAAACACGTCTTTTTTACCTTGTTTACATTTACATATACATATCTTAACTTAGACTTCTCTGACACAGAATTTCCACACTGGTCCATGGTTTCTCGGTTAAAGAGTCTTCTTAATCTCAAGATATGAAACTGAAAAGGTAATTATTAAAAAGTTGCAACATAACACTTTCCAAATAGGTAATACAAATATATTACCGTTCAACACCTAGAATGACCACTGTAATACCATATGCATTTTCCGTCTGTGTGAGTGCATGTGCATGTGGGAGAGGAAGAGGAAGCAGGAAGCAGCAGCAGAAGCCAACGCTGGCAGCGACAGCAGCAAAGCTGCGGCGCCGGGACAACGACGTCGCTCTCTTTTGCCCGTGTGTTGCCATTTCTTTCGCACAGCGTCGCCGCCACAAAAGGGAGCGTCGCAAGGGGAGTCGCTGCCTCTGCCGACGTCTGTGAATAAAATTCGCGCATTTGGGCTCTTGATTCGCCGGAGACTGAAAGCGTTGAGCATTTGATCGGCAACAGCCGGCGTTCGCGGTTCTCTTTTCGTCTTCGTTCTCTTCTCACATTGCCTTTGCCACTTTTCGGTTTATCTCTGTGGGCAGGAAAATCGGCCGGGCCATATAAAATAAAAGGCCAGACAGTTTCTGGGCTTTGGCACAGTCGTTCATTCCGCACCAAATGGGAGACAACAACGTGTAGAGGAGAGCGAAGAGCAAAGAGCAATGGGCAATAAGCAATGAGCAACAAGCAACTGAAAATATTCACGAAATACGCGTGTTGTGTCCGAGTGCGTGTGTTGGTGCGTGTGTGAAGCGAAGCTAAAGAAAAATGCAACGGAAGTTGTCAGCGAAAAATTTATCGAGAAACAATCGCAAACAAAAAGTTAAAAACGGAACTGCAAACATATTGTGAAATTGCGAGAGACTCCAGTAAAATCGAGAGAAGGCGGTGGCGAGACATCAACGTGGTTTTCGGAGCTTCTGGGTTTTTCTACCAACAGGAATTAAAAAGAGCACAAAAGAAACGGCGAAAGAAGAGCGGTTTATTTTTAGCATTTTGATATCACAAGGCAGTTTTTTTTTCGCTACACTACGAGAAAAAGAGAGCCACAGAAAAATGACGCAAATGTTTGCCCATGTGTGTGTCGTCGACCACATGATTCTACATATTTCCACATAACCCACACAAAGTCACAATTTGGGGAACTTTTTGTCGCTCAAATATTAATTTTAGATAGAAGACTTTTTTTTACCCAGTCAAAGCTCGCACACAGACACTCTTCTTTATTTGCTAAATGCCCAAGGTGTGTGTGTGTGCGAGTGATCGAATTTTTCGCAGGGGCTCCAATTTTTTTCGCTCAGGGTTAAGGGCAAGAACAACTAAAACAGCGGCTTGACTAGAAAAAAAGCATGTGCAGCGAGCAGAGAAGGAGAGGAATGGAGCGCAACACCCACACACAGGCACAGACACAAGCAGACAGCAGACATGCAGTTTTTGAGGTTAGGAATGCCCCACCCAAGCAATGGCTGCTCATTTATATACTGCAAATATACATATGTATGTATGTATATATACACGGAGGTTATATATGTATGTATATTCGCGGCTGTCGCGCAGAAATTCGCAATTATTCACAGTCCAAAGCTGTTCGCGATCGCAGGTTTATGAGGCGTTGTAAAAAATGGAAGAGGAAAAGAAAACCGAAAAGGCAGTTAAAAAAATACTTTTGCAAAATTTTAATACGCTTACACAGACATCAAGAGAATTCGCAAATGTGTTGAAGGCACGTGTGTGTCTCAGCGGTGCTTGTGCGATTTCTGCCAGTGTATGTGTGGTGATCACGCACGTATGTAGCTTCGGTTAGTAACAGAGAGCGGGAGAGGAGAGAGCCAGAAAGAGCTTAAAACGCCGGTTCTTTTTTTTCGCTCCGCTCTCGTCGCTTTTATGCTCATTTTTTGTCGTCTTTCTTTTTGCCTCCTCCTCTTAGCTTTCATTTCTTCTGCTTGTTTCTTTACAGCGTTTCAAATATAGAATATCAAGGGTCTGCCAGACGAATCGCAAAAAAAAAGAAAACGAAAGAGAATTTGCTGAATGAAAAATGTAATAATTCGCCGCCCGATGACGTCATGTCCTATGTGGTCATTAGCACTCAAGAGTATCCGACGTTTCATGTTCTACGTTCTCTCTTCTCTCATATGACTAATTTTGGCATTGCTTTTGGCCAGTGTTACCGGAATTCCAGCGGAAATAAGCTGGGATAAGGTAAAATCGTATTTATCCATAAAGCATAAACCAAGAAACTACAATTTGTTGAATTTTTAAGTAACGATTTCTTATTTGCTATTTCATTGACCTTTTAAATATTTCCTTTATAAATTTAATAACTTATTTTTGGCTTGCAATCAGATAAAATATTTTCAAACAAAAGTTTTAATAAGTTAAATATAAAGATATTTATTTTTTCAACATTTTTTAATTAAAAAAAAAACAACTTTTGCACTTGTTAACTCTAGACTTCTAAATAACTTCTGTAATTGATCAAATTTTATCGCTTAAAACAGCTTATTTCCATTGAAATACTTTCTGCTAACAACACTCTGTGCTCATATGACTAATTTTGGCATTGTTATTGCATAAAATCCGATGTGGCGTCGCATGAAGTCATCGAGCACAACTACCACAGCCCGCGGAGATCGTTAACCTTAAAGCTGGAACACACAACACAAGGCACAAGGTCGTTGTTTCCCCCCCACCACCTCGACAATGGGAGGAGAGGGCGAGGCGGCTGGGCAGCGAGGCGCGGTGAGGCGTCGTCGCCATTTGCTGCAGTTTTGTTGCCAGGCGGCTGAACATCTGTCTCAGGAGAAGCCTGAAAACCTGCCGACTGGGCTTGGCTTCGTACATCTACATCTTTAACTTCGTCTGCAGCTCCAACTTGGCTTATACTGGACGGGATATGTTCCTTCCCAGCTGAAAAAGTCTCTTACCTTGCGCGCTAATCAGTGACCGGGGCTGGTTTTTATATGCAGTCAGGTACCTGAAGTAGCGCGCGTGGTGCCAGACATATATCATCGCCAACAACACATACCTCGCGAATTTCGAATCCTCGAAAAGAATCCCGCATATATTTGTCTCCCATGTCTATTGTACTTCATCAGGTGCTCTGGTGTGACTCGTAACCCGGCACATGTTGAAGTACACTCAATATGAGGCGATTTCCAAATGAAATAATGAGTGTCAAAAGTGCTTTTCATATTTTTAAATAATTCAAATTAATCCCAAGTGCATGTTAGATATAGAATTCAATTCGATTTTAAGTGTTCAAATGTGATTAGATTGTCAATAAACTTGCATTTTAATTCAAATAATATTTCATTTAAATTGTTTTATTTGTTCGAGGATTTTATAAACTTTATCTTAACTTATTGTCGATAAAGAGAACTATATCTGAGCTAGTTTAAGCCTCAATAAGTTCATCTTATTCAAATTGTATTTAGTTCTCAGCTTCTTGGTTTCGGATGTTAAAACAGAAGTTTAAGTTGATCGTATTTGCTAGCTAGTCATATTTAAAGGTAATTAGAGGTTAGTGTGCCTTATAATTTATATTTGTGAATCTGATTTAAAAATGTCTCAAATTGAAACTTCCTTTATTTTTAAAGATACCTTTAAGCATAGGTCAGAAAATAAGAATTAATTGATTAAACGCTACAGTATTAATACAACATGTATTTAGTGTATTATTTATTATAATTTTATAAAATGTAAACTATTGGGTCTATAATATTTATAGAACCTAACCATTTTTATCTTGTTTTGTTTGCAATAACCAATATTTTAATTTATTTAAAAAAAAAAATTGTGTATTCATTTTATTAAAATATAGACATCCTTTTAAAGGCGCTATTTTATTCGTTTTTGGAAGCTTTTTGTCAAGTGTAAATTGTACAATAAAAAGTACAATACAATTATCGATATTATATATCGAATACATATATATATGGTATTGTTACCTGTTATCATGAAAAAGTGTGACCAAATGAAATACGAGTATATAATTATTTTATAACTTTATTTTCTCGCAATGAAATTATTTCAGGACAACATCCTTTTTAATTTTTGTTTTATTGGTAGCTTAAAAATTGTTGAGATGTGTTTTTAACATTCTTTTGAAATTTGTAAGATTTGGTATTCTTATCAGTATATTGCGCTGAGCTAACTATGCGCCATTTTTTGGCGTTCCAAGTGCGTTCACACTGACCTCCTTAAGGTTATCGGCATAACAATTTTTTGTAAATTTTCGACTCTGCCGATTTTCGATTCGTTTTTATTTGGCCAAATACCGACTGCCGCGCACATCCACGCCCATTGCCACCTGCTGGACTAGGATCAGGATCATCTACACCGCGGCGAATTACGAAAAAGAATACAAAAATGCTGCGCTCCCTTGCAACAACACGAAACGAAATTGGGGCCCTTCGCTCCGTGCTCCTGCGATCGAATAACGCCACCTATATCCGCCGATCCACCGGAAATTTGGGAGTGCGCGCCCTCAGCAGCCAGCTGGTCAATGCCCGGAATCTCCAGAATATTAGGTAAAATCCGAAGAAATCTCTCTGCCGCTGCGCTGCGTTTCGTTGAGGTTAGAAATGGTTGTGTAATATTGCAAAATGCGTACGCGCTGCACTGCGACGAGATTCGGTGGAGCAGGGGCGAATGATGGACAGGCCCGTGCCCGAAGTATTTAGCATCAATCAGGCCCATACATATATACATACATATATATGCTAGCATGCATAGTGCGTGCTCCACCGCTGATTTGTTTTATGGCCAAGGTCGCATACACGCTTTCATATATCGCATGATGCGTGATAGTGGCTTCAGCTGATTTCTGTTTCGGTTTCGCCTGATAAGCTGGAAAATTTTCGATTTTAAGCGAATTGCCAAATTGGTCATTTGTTTACATCCTGTGCGTGTACATGCATATGTATGTGATTGAACACTAATCGGTGCAGCTGTGTGTGTGTGGGTAAACAACAACAAACGATCAGCTGACGTTGGCGGCCATAAATTAACCCAACGAAGTTGCTTAACCAATTTATGTTCAAATGTTTTAATTATAGAAACTATTTGAATAATAATGGCTTTATTCAATAAGTATATTGGTATTATTTTAGCCAAAAATGTAGTATTAATAATAGTTGATACAATTCTTAAGTAAACCTAGTTCTCAAACTACTTCAAAAGCTAATACAAAATAATTCAATTGGCAGATATGTTCCTATTTTAGTGGTCTAAAAGAATGTACTAACAATAGCTCTTGGTAATAGAGTACTATTAACTTACTTTCATATTATAATTTCCAATACAAATAATATTTTCTACGGTCAAAGCTACCTAGGTAGGTAGTCCCCTTTTCATGACATTAAATGTCTTAAATAATTAAATAAATCTTAATTAGCTCCTAAAATATATTAATAATTCAAAGTTTATCTAAGACTCCTTTCATCTTTTATTCACAGATCCAAATTAGCCAACAGGCAGCCGCAAGCCTTGACCGGATGGAGCTGCAACTTCGCCCGCGCCTATGCCAGCCTGCCCGAGCACATGAGGGTGCCGCTGCCCGCCCTCTCGCCCACCATGGAGCGCGGCTCAATTGTCAGCTGGGAGAAAAAGGAGGGAGACAAACTCAACGAAGGTGGGTAGGCCAACAAACCCTTCTGCACACTCCAAATCACTAACTTATTGCAATAACCCAATATTTCAGGTGATCTGCTGTGCGAGATTGAGACGGACAAGGCGACCATGGGCTTCGAGACGCCCGAGGAGGGTTATCTGGCCAAGATTCTCATTCAGGGCGGCACCAAGGATGTGCCCGTCGGTCAGCTGCTGTGCATCATTGTGCCAGATCAAGGGAGCGTAGCTGCCTTTAAGGACTTCAAGGATGATGGCCCAGCGCCAGCTGCAGCCGCCGCTCCTCCAGCCCCAGCCGCAGCCGCACCAGCACCACCACCGCCGGCTGCTCCGGTTGCAGCGCCAGCTGCCGTTGCGCCGCCAGCCGCTGCTGCTCCAGCTGCAGCAGGTACGCAGGGCCGCGTCTATGCCAGTCCAATGGCCAAGCGACTAGCCGAGGCCCAACAGCTGCGACTACAAGGTTGTTCAATCCTAACTAATGCCAAGTCTCCCTGCATTCCAGCCCATTCCATTCCTTCCATTTCGTTGTGCGTGCAATTAGCTTGACTAAAAAAATGCAGTCCAAAATTCCATTTTCCCTTTTACTGAAAAGCATCAATCATTCCATTTATAGCCCTACCACCCACCTTGTCCAATTGTTCTGTTACTAATACGCGGCTTTTGTGTGCGCAGGCAAGGGCAGTGGAGTCCATGGCTCAATTAAATCTGGTGATCTTGCAGGCCAGCAAGCGGCAGCCAAGCCATCAGCCGCTGCGCCCGCCAAGGCACCAAGGGCAGCCGGCGCCCGTTTCGAGGACATCCCGGTGACCAATATGCGAGCGGTGATCGCCAAGCGTCTGCTGGAGTCCAAGACCCAACTGCCTCACTACTATGTCACTGTGCAATGTCAAGTGGATAAGGTGAGTGATCATGGATCTTTTTAGGTGTTTACCTATAATAGGACTTCCTTCCTAAGGACTTAAAGATTATAATTTAAAGAATATAAAATATAGATGAAGGGGTTTTATGGTGATTAAAGCAGATTAATTTTTAATCATAGATTTTTTAACTATGTCGGACTTTTTAGAAAGAGACAAAATGTAACGATTTTATTTAAAGGAAGTTTTTTAATTTATCTGATATTCTTCTTATATTTATTTGCCTCTTAGATAGTTTTAACGAACTTAAGGCTCTTCTGATATGTCAAACATAATATCGATTTATCTCCGAGATATCGCTACATTAAAATATCGATTTATATGTAGGCCTGCGCTTCAGTATCAAATTATCGATATTTTCTGCAATACCTAGCTCAACTCTTTTGGTTTTTATGAATGTTATCACAAAAATTTAATTAAAGATGTGTCAAAACTGGAGTCTGATATACTCTGAATAATCCTCCTATTAATAGCTTAGCTAAATTAATTCGAATCCTCCCAATCTATCCCTGCAGCTCCTTAAGTTCCGTGCCGCGGTGAACAAGAAGCACGAGAAAGAGGGCGCCCGCGTTTCCGTCAATGACTTCATTATTAAGGCTGTTGCCATTGCTAGTCTCAAGGTTCCAGAGGCGAACTCTGCCTGGATGGACACGGTTATTCGGCAGTACGATGATGTCGATGTATCGGTGGCTGTTTCCACGGACAAGGGCCTGATTACGCCAATTATTTTCAATGCCGACCGCAAGGGTGTCCTGGAGATATCCAAGGATGTAAAGTCGCTGGCGGCAAAGGCGCGCGACAATAAGCTGCAGCCCCACGAGTTCCAGGGTGGCACCATCTCGGTGTCCAACCTGGGCATGTTCGGTAGGGAAATTATAGTTATTCCATATACATAAAATGGATTTTACTTTTATATTATATTTCGGTAGGAGTAACTCAGTTTGCTGCCGTTATCAATCCCCCGCAATCGTGCATCCTGGCCATTGGCACCACAACGAAACAGTTGGTAGCGGATCCTGACAGCCTCAAGGGGTAAGATTTGTATAAAAGAACGTTAACTATATTATAAACCATAGATATTTTTAAACCATTTTAGAAGTCATAATTATTTAAATTACATTTTGATTTGGAATTTAAATTGAAATCATATATTAAATTTAACCCCAGAACATGCCTTTAAAACAGTGACGAGCCACAGACAGACTCGCGAGTCAGCAAATTTCTCTGCCGGCCCGCTACTCTTCCCGATAGTGTAAGCGCTCGGATTTGTGTGGCCACCACTGCTTTAACATAATATTATAATCTATTACAAAACCTTAATCTTCTCCCTTAATTTTATTATTTCATTCCTAAAATCTGAATTCTTCATTAACACACTTAATTCTTTGTTTCCCTTGCAGTTTCAAGGAAGTTAACGTGCTGACCGTCACCCTGAGCGCCGATCATCGTGTGGTGGATGGTGCCGTCGCTGCCAGGTGGCTGCAGCACTTCCGCAACTACATGGAGGACCCTGCCAATATGATATTGTAAATCCACCCAGGCACTAAACCTTCACTTTTAGAGACAGACTCCAACGAAATGAAAAAGAGACAAAAGGAAATCACAACTTAGCGGCTTTCTCAAAGCGAGCCGCTTGCGGTCGGACATAAAATTAATTGGATGTGTGTGTGAATTCTAATCGGTGTTATCTTTATATTCGTTATATATGTACAATTTTAAACATTGGCACTCATCCCATGTAAGCACTTACATATATAATATAGCATAAATTAAATTGTGTAATATTTGATGTAGTTTAATGATGGTGTAAAAAGAAGTCACCAAGCACACTTGAATGATATTCGAAATAACTCACACACAAAGAGCTGTAAATTTCCGATTGATATGCTGCTACATCAACCGATAATACATCAAGATAATATTATAGTGTATGCTTTGTTCGCATCTGTTGATCATGATCGAGTACGAGAAAATGGAAATAAGTAGTTGAAAGTCCAAAGACGCGTTGAATAAACCTAAAAAACACTCACATGAAACTAGCCAATTCATAAAAAAACATCCACTGCATTTTTATTTGTAAGTTTAAAGGGAGGGAATTATTTTTGAATTGCATAAAGTTCCTATAATTATTATTTCTTAAGTATAAACAATTGTTGGTTGGAATACCTGTATCGGAGTGTATATGTAGTTCTACTTAAATACTATTTACTTGGGGAGTGCATATTTTTTTAATAGAAGAAAAGAAGAAAAGGTAAAATATATATTTTTAAGAATACGTTTTTGGCAGAATAGAGGTCAAGCCGATATGTTCTAAAAAACTTAACTTAGAAACGACTTTATGAATAAGAAAGTCCAGAACTCGTAAGAGAGCCCCGCGGCCCTTCACAAAATCAAAATTAAATGAACCGCTTATTTGGCATTTTTACCAATTCGCTCTCACTTTACGTGTCATCGCTCTCCTATGACCGTTTCCCTTCTCTCTGTCATCCGCGCTTTGCCCGCAATGTACAAGCAATAGCGAACGAGAGAGTTTCTTTTAAACTGCATTCCGAGAGAGCATGTATACATTTTTAAAGTAAACAAAAAAACTGTCTTAACCCAAGAAAAAAAAGTTTCAAATTTCTTATGAAAAGTGAAGATGTTATTTAAAATTCCTTGGCTAAATATCCAAAATCAAGCATTTTTTCTTTTTGGTTTATAGAATTATGAAACTAGTTTATTACCAAAACGTTACAAACTAAGCAAACACACAAGTTGCAAGTATTTACAAGCATAAAGTTAAGCTAATGTCAGTTGAATGTGGATGGTCTATGTTATTACCACTGGGCAGGGCCCAGTTGGCTCCACTCAGCCACGTAGTCGGACTGCTTCTCCAGGGCGCCGATCCACTCGGTGCCGCCATAATCGATGGCGGGCAAGGTGCCCTTGTAGTTGGCGGGCAGGATGGAGGGGTCGAGGAACTTCTGCAGCGACTTCATATCGCTACCATGGAAGTGCATCTGTAGAAGGAAAATAATGATTTGCAATTGGAATTATATTTTAAAAAATGTCTCTTCTGTGAATTACTCACCCTCTTGTTCAGCTTCTCCTTGACGAAGGGCTTGAAGAGCGACCAGACCATGTTGAAGATGAAAGGTTGCTTCACAAAGTGCACCTCCTTCATGCGCAGCGGCATGGCCTCCTGGATGAAGGTGAGCAGGCGCTTGGAGAAGCTTGGCGACAGGGCCTTAACCTGCTTCATGGCCAAACCGTCAAAGTCCATAATGCAGACGACACCGCGGATCTGGGTCTCCTCCTCTCGCTGGGCGGCAATGTGGACCATGTACAGCATGCGGAACATGTCATCGCTGGTGATCTCACTGGGATCCCAGATCTTGCCACAGTTAACAATGAGGACACGGCGCCCCTTCTGATCGCAATTCTTCAGGACATTGATAACACTGCCCTTGATGAATTTCTCCTTGACCTGCTCAACCAGTAGTCCTCGGACCAGGGCGCCATACTCCTTGCGGAAGGTGGCGGTGGTTTTCATCTAAAAATAATTTATTTTAAGTTAATTTGTGAACTTTTATATACAATACGAATAATAATACTAACGGATTTTATTTATTTTCTACTTCAAATGGTTATTAAATATGATTATAAAATTGCATAAGAACTCTTCTCACAAGTGACGCATATTTCCTGCGGAGTTTCACATCTTTCAGTAGGTGTGTGGACATTATTAGATTACAATCTAGAAACGATAAGGTATTTGACCATTGACCACATTCATAAAATATAGCCATATAAGTTATGCGGTTTCCTATGATGATATATACAAAATGGCGAGCGAATTCGTTCGATTTATGGCCTGATTTAGTTCAGTCATTCGACAGAGAATTGTACATTGTACATGCATACAGAGGAATCCGATCGGGTCGAATAGGGACTGGGCTTATCGGGGGCTTCTCTGCCTGGTCAGCGAGTTCAAACGCAAAAGTTATCAGCAGACAGTCTTCTGTTGTTGCTTTTCTTTTCAGAATGCCTCATAGAGCTGATCGTATGTTCATTTTTTTCTTCGTTTATATATCCCCTATATATCATCTTACCGTGACTATAAATGAGGTGGCAATATATGGAGTGTTATAAACCAAAGATTATTATTTTATTACATTAAAATTTGGAAGGTCAAACTTGGGGCAATAGTTACCGATATTCCAACAAAACAAACTCATCAAATTCCGATCTTCATTAAGGATAATTATGTACTCTATATATGTATCTTTGTCTCCATTACTTTAACCAATTCCTGAAGAATCTAAACAAATTCTTTTTCAGTATCTATTTTTGAAGAAGTTTTCAAAAATTGCATCGTTTTTAAACATAATTATCCTTTTTTGTATAATGTCTTACATCTTTTCTGTACCTTATTCGAATTTTATTTTTCATATGCACTTGTTTTAACTTAGGTTATAGACCCCATTTCAATACTCTTCGAATGGCCTATGTTTGTGGGCTGATAAGAGAATGCGAGACGTTTTAAACATTTAATAATCTCGTTCAAGAAAAAAACAAGTCGTGTCGGCTGCCGGTGTTGATAAGCCAAAGTCAATGGATCTTGTTTCTAAGGCAGACGTTCAATATATATATTGCTTGGAAGATTTTGATTAGGGTGCGAGATGAACTCTTATGAATCGAAAGTAAAACAAGGATTTTTATTGGGAATTTACAGTGAACGGCTTGAATATTTTGAATGAAACTTCATTTAAACTACAATGCTGACTAATATATTAAACCTAAGCAATGGCATTATATATTTCTAGGGCTTTTGAATAAATAGTAAACATGAACTCTGAATATTAAATGAATAACTCAATCAATTATTATTATTTTTTTTTAATTGTATGATTTCATTGCTTATATGAACGAGTTATTAATTTTTATTGAAGAGAAACCACAATTACTGTATCACTTTTTTATATAATTTATTACTTAGTTTGAAATATTCCTATTATCATATATTTATAGTATTTGGATTGCATAAACTGTTATAAATAAACATTTTCTAAGTCCCCTTAATGTTAATGGCCAAAGTATCCTTCAGAAAATATTTCAAAGGACTATTATCCATTTTGGAACAATATTCAAGCAGTTAGATAATATTAATGTTAGCTAGACAATTTTCTTCAACTGATAAAAAGAAGATTAAAAGCTCTAAATGTTAATTGCTTAATGGCTTAAAATAAGTATATAAATTAGATAACCTATATGTAATGCGTTACTCTGTTTATCCAATTTATCTTCAATAAATGAATGAATAATTTTAAAATCCTAATATTGTGTGAAACTATTGGAGAGCAATAATATTTTCGGCATAGAAACGCAATACCTCAAAACAGATCTATCTTATAAAATAAACTTTATATTTACTGTATTTTGGTAACTCGTTTGAAAGTATTAAGAAAACCTTATATACTGTCTTTAATATCACTTGTTCACTAATAAATGATAAACTATATTTTCAAGGACACTGAGAACTTGGTAGATACGCACCTTCTCCAGGGCTCCATCAGGATAAAAGTGGCAGGCACGCAGGAAGACTGTGAGGAAGGCATCGTCGTCCTTATAGTTGAGCTCGGGCGAGGCCTTCAGAAGCTCCCTTAGCTTCTGAATGGCCTCTGCCTTGACCTCCTCGGTTTCCCGCAGCTCCACGCGGGCAATTTCCACGGTCTCGGGCTTCAGATAGCCCAGACGGAGGTTGAAGGCCTCCTCGCTGATATCGACGGTTGCCATTTGGATGTATTTTTTTTATTGTCGGGGCCTGCGTGTTTTGGGATGGCGAGAAATGCGTTTTTTTGTTAGTTTTTTCCTGATCACACTTGATTGCTATCCGAAGATTGCAGGCACTTTCGAGTTGATTCGTTCGGATCAATCTTCCATGATTAGAGTTATGGGTGAGATAGCACTCGGTACTATTTGTTTTCTTAATTTACCTACGGCGAGTGTCTAACGATTTTCACTGTCTCGAAGGTTTTCGTTAGCTGCTTCTTCGGGTTTTGCTTCCTCGCGACTCGTGCGATTCGAGTCAACTGAATTTTGGTTTGCATTTGGAAACCCTTGTGAGTTAACTTCTATATTATATATCGACAACGACGACGACGTCGGCGTCGGCGATAAAAGCAGCGGCGCTGGCAGAGCCGATCGCAGCCGTCTTGACTCGACTTCCACTTCCATTCCCATTCCTCCTTATCTCTTAGACTTATGGCGCTGAGCTTCACAACACACAGAACAACACCAGAGCAACTAAAAACAAAAACAAATAAGTAAAAAAAAAATATTACAAATATGAGCCGAAAAATACTCGTCAAAAAAAGGTCACAATTGCGGCTGTCAATCACCTTACGCCTTTAACCCTCGGGCATCTCCATTGAACCCTGTACTAGGCCGACTTTCGGCTCAGTTCCGAGTTTTTTGGGGTTATTTCGTCATTGATCGTGATGCTTACACGGGGCCGGGGGAATCTTGAACCCCAGCTCAACTCAGCCTTACCCTTAGCCTTAGCTTTAGCTGTAGCTAAATCCCCATCTCAGGCACGTAATAAAAAAGACAAAATATAAATATCAATTAACGCGAAATAAAAGGTTAAAGCCAGCCTATTGACAGCGGAAACAGTGTACTGTTTATGAAGCCACTCATAATGCCAATAAAGCATTAAGATAACGCCAGAAGGGACGATCTTAAAGTACCCTGTAAATGTTTGCGTATTTAATTCAAGGTATGCCATTAATAAGGAAATAAATAAGCTGAAATAAACAGCACTAGAGTTTTGAAATCTCCTTAAGGGGTATCCCAAGTTACATTAAATAGTTTATTGCATACTTTTGGGCACATTTATAGGCGGTTTCCAAATAATTGTGAAATCCTTAATTACCCCGTGCATAAGTTTCTTAGTTTTAAAATCCTTAATAATAGCAATTTATTTTAACTAAATTGAAGATGATGTATATATGTATACAATCTGTATAATGAAATAATAATATTTATTATTAATAAGATCAGCTTTAGGTTTAAATTGATGTAAAAAAAAATATAAAAAATATTAAAATTGTTGGGTATTATTTCCAGAACTAGAAATGTTTAAATTTATTTCATTTAAAAATCTATAACATATGTAATGAAGATCATTTTATATTTTTTTTTCCATAATCACCCCCTATGTAATCATGTACATATGTCAGCAATACTCTTGGCTTATTTACTGATAATTTGTTATTATGTGTATATATTAAATGTATATAAGTACTAATAATTATTTATATACCGTATTTCTTTTATTCATAATCCATAATAGATTCTCTATATACTTTCCTAACTACAACTTCTTACAGGGTATTGCAACTACTCTCGAGTAAAGTCCAACATGGCATTCTTCAGCGATAACAGCCTATTATCGAATGTTTCATGTTGTGTTGGAATTCTAATCGCAGCTCATAATCCTTATCAGTGTCGGGCAGCAGCGCAGTCGGCATTTTTATTTTCTTCTATTATCACTTTTTTTTTGTTCCTCCACCGATCAGTGGCAGAGACGCTAACTGCGAACTGTTTTGTTATTGTTTTTTGACCGATCAAGTAATAAGGTGGGGGTGAAAAGGGGGCGGTGGATCCTCGGGTTTTTTTTCACACCTTTCGGGGCATTGATTCCGATCGTGGATCCGTAGCCCGTTATCATTGTTACCCGCTTTTGTTGCTGCATTTCATATTGTTATTATTGGGACGTGATCGGTTCTTTGTTTTGAAATTCATGTCCCAACAAACACAGAAAAATCACTTTGTTACCCCCTTTGCTAATATCGACTTAAACGTGTATATATTCGATTACAGTGGGTACTCTAAAGGGGGCACAAATGACTTAACAAATTGTTAAGAAAGAAGCTCTCAAGATTTCTTTTATATATTGATTGAATACCAATAATAATTATATACATTTTTTCAAATTTCTAAGAAGTTAAGAATAAAACCAGAGAGTGTAAGAATATTATAAGATGTCTCGATTTTGTTTAGAGAAAGGCCTCATATTATTAACTTACATTTAAGAGATTTGAATAAGTGCTTTTTAGTTATTCAAAAATTGTTTGAAAGAAAAAATTTTTTATAATGGCTATAAATATTTGAATTTAAGAATTCGTAAGTCAAAAATAAAAATGAAATTATTTACTAGGCCTTAAAACCATTATTTAATATAAATAAAATACTTAAATACAAACTAGAAAGAAAAATTGATTTATTGGTTTTTATTGATTTATTTGGCATGTCTTTTATTTACAAGTCTTACACGATAATTTATGAGGAATAAAATATATATTTATAAATATAAAAATACTACATAAATCACTCATCATCATCAGCTATTCGTCATCTGTAGTTTTGGAAAACGCCGCCTTTTTTAATAGGAAAATCCAGTAATAAATCCGTAAAAACTATTTTGTAGTGATTTGTTCATCCTTTCGACATAGTTCTGTACTTCGAGCAGAGAATTACTGTTTTGCACAACTGCTATATGGTGTAGTCATAGGGCAAAGTCTTTATTTTTGATACGATTCGTATTTGTTGTCTCGGCGTCGTCAACCACCTACTTTTGTTGCTTTTTCTGTTTCCTTTATTTCGATTTTGCTCAAGTACTTAACTTGTTCTTTGTTGTTATTGTTATTGTTTTCACTTTTTTAGTTGCTCAGTTGCCGGGCGTATTAATTCATTCTTTGGCCTGCTGTTGTTGATTCTTGCCATCGGTGCTGCATCAGCTGGTTTATCGAGCTTCTGTTTTTAAAATGTTGAGGAGATAGCACTCTCTCACATAGATAATTTGTTTACCGATAACTGGGGGGAGTGTACAGGTTACTTTTGCATTATATTTGCCAATGAAAAATATGTTAAAGGTGCGATGAACAAATTGAGGAAATCTTAAGCTGCATAGGTGTGGAGGAAACTTTACATAAGCTAATTAGATAATCATGGTAATAATAATAGTACAAATAATTATATTCAAAAAGAGCTATTCCCTATAAATTTCCTCTTAAATATATTCATTTACAGAATTACAACCATCGTTTTTATAGTATAACTTATAATTCAATCATAAATTGTGTTTAATGTCCCCTTTTATAAAGAGTTGTAAATTTCTTAGTACAATTTATTAAATTAATATAGCAATCATTTTGTGGGGAAAATCAAAGATTTATTCGAACTATAAATGCCATTAAAAGGCATTAAAATCAACTTGAATTATCATGACCAAAAGTCATGATTTAAATCCGTTAGAATCAGTGTAAGACCAGCAATATCTTGGGTATATATAACATTGCTTTAGCTTATCGCAAGAAAACCGTATTTTAACATGTGCGATAGACATTCTAACCGGCTTATGCCAATGCCAATGGTCTAAATATACTTATATATAGCCTCCTAAAAGCTAATCGCAAGATTGGCCAGGTATACATATTATTGAGTTCTCATGGCTTCCGTTGATAAGTCGAAAATCCCCAGCGGAGAAGTCATTCTTTTTTTTTTATTACTGTGGCGTTTTCCATTGCTCTCAGCGATAAGAATCATATCGAAATGTTTGACTGAAATTTAGATAAAGAAACCAACTAGTCATCACAATTTACAGCGATCTTTGGACATCCATCTGCGGCAACTGAAGAAACTTTGTCAGGTGAGTAACTGTAGCCCGATATATTTAATTGATTTGGAGCAACACCTGTACAAAGTGCACAATATATATAAATCGATTGATCGATGTCTTACAGAAATCCACTCACTCAACCGGCCGAAGTTTACCCACATTCAAGGCATAAGTCGAGCTGATTTCCACGGTTCGACTTTGATTCTCCCAGTAATCGCTGACGTCGTAAGTGCTTGGGGCAACAATGTGCAGCTAAGTGTCAATAAGTATGTGTCATCTGTGAGAAAATATTGGCTTTGAGAAAATATTAACTTGGGAAATCCAAGCATGAATAATCTTTAAATTGGTTTTTAAAAACAAAAAAAATGTTAAAGGTTTGGGCAATTCTTAAAAAAAATAAATAAAATTATGTTAAGTTGTCATAAGCCCTCAAAAATTGTGGATCGGGCTATAGACTAGGCTGAGTTGAAAAATCATAGTGATGAAATAGTCTAATAGTTTAATAGTCTAATAGTTTAATGGCCTCTCAGGTGAGGTCAGTTACATTCCAGGTATATTTTTTCACAAGGTATATAATTAGAGGTAATTATATCGGTTAAAGTATGCCTAAAAGCATCTATTATTTGTTTTTAAATGGTTCCTGGAAAAAATGAAAGTACTAATATTTTCGTTAGAAACAAAGTAAGATAAATTATTTTAGGCTATTAAAAAACTTTATTCTTGATGATGGTTTAAAGATATTGTTTATGTTATGTATAGTGTTTGAAAAAAATAAAAGAAAACACCAAACAAGAAGCATTTTCTATGTATTTTATATAAATTATTAATAACAAACACAATTTTATGACACAGAATTTCTTAATGTTTAAATGTAGAAGTAAAAAATAATGTAAATAGAACTTTAAAAGGTCCAAGTCCAGCTTACATCTAGTAAATGAAGAACTAAAAACATGTTTAATATGTGCTTAAATATTTAAACTTTAAATAAATAATAATAACAATAAAAATGTTGTAAACCTATTGAATTTGGTTATTAAAACATAATTAATATAATTTGCATATACGTACATGTTATATTCCATATTTCCTTTATTACTTAATTAACATGTTTAATATATTGTACATTTTAAATAAAAATATACAATTGTTAAAATAAAACTTCTGCTATTTTTTTATTAAAACATAGTCGATTTAGATATCATATCGGCCACTGCGTATACGTAATATTCGCTCTTTCATTTTCTTGGCCAATTTCCTTTGGTCCCCCTGGCTTATATAATAATGTTGAGTAATTAATCAACAAGCTATTTGGCTCTCAATACGTGGTCATTATCTTTATAGCAGACCGCGCGTACCGATTCCCTCCGCTTACTTAGAAATGTATACGACTGCCATAATTTAGATAACTTAAATGGTGAAAAATGTTAAATTTATCAGCCACCGGTGATAACGGAAAAAGGTGTTTGAGTAGAAAATATAAAAAAGAACGAAAACTGCAGCCATGGCAAAGTGAAACCAACGAATTGGCCAAGAACGAATGCGATGAACTTCACCCGGCGGTGGTGGCCTTCAAAAATGGCCAAAGAAAGTTGAGAATTTCGGTTTCAAGTGGTGCGCTGCTGCACTCAGCAAAATGTGAAAAAGCGCCAAAAAGAGGCAAAAATAATTGGAAATTACTCGAGCGTGGTTAAAGTTTGGACCCCATGGTGTTCCGTCAAAACGGCTAATTGATAGATTAACACGCGCTGATATCTGTAAGCTGATTAAACCAGTTTATTGTTTTTTTTTTTCGAGCAGGCTATAAAATTAATAATAAACAAGCCAACAAGCAGCTTTTTAAAGTTCGTCGAAGGGTTTGATTCTTGGATTGTACAGTTAAGCTTTGAGCGATCAGCCAGTGTTAAAAAGAGTTCCATTTTTTATTCCGACTATTTTTGATTGATTTTTTCTGTAGGATTATTCTGATTATTATTTTAAAATTTTATATATGTATAATAACTATATTTAAGCTGTGGTAACACATTAAAGGCGCAGCATTAATTTAATGTAAAAATGTTTCTTTTATGGACGATATAATGAGTGTTAGGGAGACTTTATTGATTTAAATTAATCGCACAATTATTTGATATTTGGTTTATGATATTTGGTGCTTATCTTAAAAATATCTGTAAAAAATAATATTATCATTGACATTCATTGATAAATAAAACATAATATGTATAATAATACTTATACTCAAAGAAATCATGACATAAATAAATTGGGAATAAAAACACACATAAAGCAATCTGTGATATATTAATAAAACTGATGATATTATGTATAATTTTTAATATTTTTCCACTGCTGTAAATAAGAAATCAAGTAAGTCAATTAGGAATTATTTCTATTATTTTATTGATAAATTTAAATCTTGCAAAATTTGAAATACTTAATTTGATTTTTGTTATATATATATTACTTGTAAATAATACTGAATCCTTTTACATATTTAAGAATTTATTAAAAAACTCTCTCTAGTTTTTAAAAATTAAAAAAAAACTTATTATATATTCCTCCTTTTTTTCCTTTTAAATCCATCGAAACTGTATTTGTAAAATGCTCCAAATGTTAATCCAAAAGCTTCAGCCGCTTAATATATTTTAAGTTTTTGCGCTTTTCACAGTGCTGTGTAAGGCCTTCGGAGAGAGCTTTTTGTGCGCAGCCAGTACGTCGCTCTCTTTATTTTTGTTTCCCGTCCGTTGCTGTTTTGTCAAGCTTGAGTTGGCCAGTTAATTATTAACAAGAGCTCCGGAGCGATTTTCGATCTCAGAGTTGTTTTAGCCGCGTTGCCATTTGGACGTCGCCGCATTTGCTCGCTTACCTTGCCGCCACGATTTGCACCTGCATTTTCGCGTCCTGCCCACAAACGATAAAAGCCGCACAATAACGTAAACACCCCTCCTGCTTTATACTCCTCCTCCGCTCACCCCTACCTCGCTTCGTTTTTGGCCAATTGCAAAAAGTTGGTCTACAGTGAAACGTGAAATCTCTTATTTTAACTTTGACGAACACAAAAAAAAAGGAAAACAACAAAATAAAATAAATATCTCTGTGCTCCGATCGAGGCGTATATTTCTTTCAATTTTTTTGCGGTAAGTTGCGTTTACATTATGCTTCATAGAAAGCAGATTTTGGGCATTGTATTTGAAGATATACGGTTATTTCTTTCCTATTTCTTATTTTTTTACCTTTTGGTTAGTGCGCATGCGCAGCTACGTTGACACACTTTCTGACTCCACCTGGCCGAAGTGCTTACCTGCCACAAGGCAACTTACGGCGCTCTAGCTTTTGGCCATAAAAACAATTACCACTTGCTTTGCCTGCTGACGTTTGCTGCATTTCGTCAGCGCGTGCGCTTTGGCGGTGGCTCCGTAATAACTGAAAGAAAACCCCTCCCCAAAATGAGGTACCAAATGCAATAAAGCCGCCGTTCATAATATCCATAACTCACTGATCTTCGGTAGCTGTGATTATATCTTTCGGGGTTAACTTAAGTGGAAATCGCTTCAGGCAGATGCGGGCGGCTGGGAAAATTACACCACCGTTCGAGTGTGTGAAAATGTGTGCCCGAGACAGGTGTTATGTGATGTTAAATGAGTCATTTTCATCAGCTAAAATAATAGCTCTAAACTGTATTGCATTTTTTGACAGAAAAGTGAGCTTTAAATTGTTGAGAGATCGTTTAGGTTGATTGTTATTACTTGGAGGTGTCATCTTTAATAACAATGGTGGCATTTAATGAAATAAAGCAATTTTTTGTCATTTGAAACAATTATTATACATTTAAAGTAATGCCTCATTTAAATATATTTTTGGGGTAAAGTGTGGTGGTTATTTGCGAGAAAATGACACAGAATTAAATGGTAGGAACTTTTGAAATTAAAGTAATTTTTTTTGGGAAATAATAATAAACTAATAATGAAGGATTGCTGAATATTTAATAAAGATTTATTTTAAATACAATTTTATTAAGCGGAACATTATTCAATTCTGAAGAGAAACATCTAAGGAGAATTAAAAGTTAACGTTTTGCTGCAGTAATAAATAATTAAGCAGGTTTCTCCCTGCTAGAAATATTTCAACGTAATATTTATTCTATTCTATTTACTCTATTCATTTCAATAATGACAACATTTTTAAAAATATTATTATTGATACATTACTGGTTGTAGCTAAATATATGTTATTTCAGCGATCTTTATAAATATTATTCTTAGTAAATAATTTAATCGATGGATCTGATATTTTGGGGAGCTCTGGAAAGGGGCTTGTCCTTGCAGTTTCGTTTATCTGGCTTCGGCTGTCACCTCTACCCTTAATGCAAATGTAACACACAATTGAAATGCAAATTGACGCATCATATAGACATCTCCTTCGCACCCTGCAGTGCCTATGTATGTCTGGTTTTAATTTCGACCGATTCATGGGATCGACGGTCGTCGCAGTTCATAAATATTTCAGACACCAATCAGCCGAGTCACTGGGCACAAAGCATTGGGTGTTTTTTCTAATTATTTCCCGCAGTTCAATTATCTACTAAATATTCACTGTTTGGTTAACTTATTTGGGTCTATTTAGGTATTGCAAACAAGCCGAGAATTCTATTTCCACATATGTTGCGAGGCATGGTGGTAGTAAGTGACCTTGCCGATCGCAACGAAGAGTCACCGAGAAATAAGTGAACTCAAAACCAGTTAGACTTCTTTTTCGGGGACTAGCGACTGTGTGTGTGGGCACGAGATTTACCCAAATTGTTAACATTTTGTCAAGTGAAGGATATAGCAGAGACAGACTTGCGAAAAATACAAAAAGCCGTTATTGAATCTGGAAATTTACATATTTTTCTGAATACAACAGCGGCAGCAACAGAAGTCGGCTTGGATTGTACTTGGAACTGAAGGCGATTTTTTATAGCCGCCGATCGCTATATGCGATCGAGTCGCTTGATTTTGGCATTGTGAAAGAAACTGAAACCGGCTATTCCTGCTTCTCTAGAATGATACGAGTGCGAGTGTTATTTATTTATATTTCTTTTTTTTTTTTTGCTCTGATGAGCCGGTTCAAGTGGGTGAGCCAAAGAATTTCGGGGTGCTTGCAATGATTTAGGTGTAAGTTTACAGACAGTTTTGGCAGTGCGATTAAGTAATTGCTAATGTTGTCCTAGATCAAGTTTTCAAAAGGAATTTACTTGGAAGTGGGAGGAAATATTTAGCTGAATAAATACTAGATTACATTCTACATTTAATCTTAGACTCAGTTTTGTTTTTATCTTATTTTTTTTTGTATTATATATATTGCTAAACCTATACATATTATAGCCTCTGCTTGTCATTGCTTTAAACCAGTTTTGGCACATTTTAATTCTAATAACCAACTATTTTAATTGCTTATAAAATTAGCATGCGAATAAATAAATTACATTTTAATTACACTTTGTTTTCATTAACTTTTTTGTTCAATAACAACATTTTTGATATTGCTGCTTCGACATTAAGTAAACCATTCTATAATTATTTAATGATAATTGGTCTATAAACCATTGAAATACATTTTCACCTAATAAGAAATACTAGATTTGATTAAATAACATCACAAAATAATAGTAATTAGAAAATGTACATGGCTTTCAATGGCTGCAATTTCGACATGTCCAACGACTGTAATTCCATAAATAATTCCCATAAATGCAACATTATTTAAATAGATTTTTCATACAAGCGGATCAGTTTGAATTACTCGATCGAATTTAATGGTTAACAACGATATTGATTGCTGTTTTCATTTTGCTAAATTAAATAAAACTCCACGATGTTTAGTAAAAAAAAAGTACATTGTTACTTGAAATTTAAAAGGTTATTTACTTAACTGGAAATTCTGGATTTTCCCTTGCCTTTAGGTAAATTGTTTCCAATTTGCATTTTAATGTTTTAATCACTTTCGTTGGTTGTCGGGTAATTGATATGGCATCGCAAAAATCACAGTAGACTTTGAGAAAATAAAGTTGATATTCTAGGCACGTAATATGTATATATGTACATTAGACTTTTGATCCGAGCTGGCATTGTAAAAGTATTCATTATAAATAAGCGGGTTTG
Organism: Drosophila kanapiae; assembly: GCA_008042475.1. Classification (NCBI taxonomy): domain Eukaryota; kingdom Metazoa; phylum Arthropoda; class Insecta; order Diptera; family Drosophilidae; genus Drosophila; species Drosophila kanapiae. Next base: position 525,770 of record VNJM01001466.1, read on the forward strand.
ACCCATTTAGGAGTCAGGGGCGAAGCTGAGCTGTAAATATATATTTGCCCGATCATCTACTTAGTCCGTTGTTTTAATGTTCCAGTTTCAATTAGCTATTCAAAGAGTTTACTTCATTAATTTTCCTAACAAGTTTTGTTTACATTAGTTGCTATACTTGTATGGGGTATATTTATTTTCTAAGCGGGTTTGTTATGTGCGTTATGATGCATAAATTAATAATAAATAAAATCATTTTTATTTTTTTATCACATGAACATGAACTATTTATTTTTTATTGTCAGTGCGGCGACCATTATTAAGGGACTTACGAGGGTATTTAGTGCTGCGGATATCATTTTATTATTTTCCTTTCCCAGACCGCCAATACTTGCATTGTCATCTGTTGTAAAAACAAAAAAAAAAGCATAAAAAGGGGGGAAAAAAATGCAATTTGCATTTAATAGCAGGAGCTCGTTGATGGTATTGATCATTTTTCATATGACTAGTTTATTAATGCATATCATGCTGGCTTTATTTCTAAGTGCATTTCAAATTTAATGGCCGCTTTGTTTCGCTAGGTTTTGTTTTTTTTTTTTTTTGCAGCCGTTAACTTGAAATTGATTAGACAGCCGCAGTTTGTTTTCGGGATTATATCTGTGCTGTGTGCGGTAATCTATATACAATAATCGCCTGTTTATATGGGTGGACATAACCCGATTAGACTTTCAAAGACTGAATTTGAATCCAAATCGTCGTCGTTCCTTTGTTCTCTACTCTTTTGTTTGCCGATACCAGTTATCAGCCTCTTGCTACTGCCATTATACACGCCCTCAGATTGATAGCTAAATATATATATATAGCGGCGACTAATTGCACTGCGGCTTACGAGTACACAATTTCCGGATACAAAAAGAAAAGCAGCTCCATTTCAATTCAGTTGCTGCAAGCGAAAGGCCACAAAAGTTCAGCGGAATTCAGTGAAAAACGAGTACAATAAAATTATTGAGGTAGGTGATGTTGCGCCACTTAATGCCAGGCTATTAATGGCGTATATCTGGATACGAGTAGGTAATTATCTTTTGTCAGACTTTGATCGGCGGCTGGGAACTTCTGAATCTGCCTGAAACCACATCCGCCAGATTGGCATCTCATACTTTGTTGGGGTCATAACAAGTAAACAGGGTCTACAATCGAGCTTTCTAAATACCGGCTTATTGGTTGTATACTTGTTAGGGTGTTTTAAGTCTTTACTGATTTTAATTAATATTGTGAAACTACAAATTTTCCGTTTAAATGCAAATATAAACAGTCCTCGGCGGACTTTGACTGAGTAAACGAATTGGGGATTAAAGTTTGCTAGTTAATATTGCAATAAATGTTTGTATAGTTGTTAAATAGTTAAATAGTTGTTAAATGATTTTAAGACTGCTATTTTTTAGTGAAAATATATGACTGTCCTGATCGAATAAGTGAAAAACAAAATTTCATCATTAGGGCTAATAGTAAGTGATTTCAAACACAGAAATAAAGATAAATAATATATATTCAATACATTTTAATTAAAGTTTTAAATTAAAATCAAAATGAATTGGACTCATCCAATTTATTATGAATTACAGAAAATATTTATATATTAAGACTTGATTGATATTGCACTTGAAGGTCGATATAAAAATCTATATTTTAACGTTGCGATATATTTGCTATAAATCGATATCCTTTATGATATATTTTCATATATAAACTCGGTAGTATTCTGCATTGTAGCAAATAATTATAAAGAGGTTACAAAAATATATTTAAAATTATCATTAAGGCAAAATATGAAATAATAATTCTAGTTTTAAAACCGGACTTGCGTACCAATTGTAAAGTTCTGATTTTACAATAATAATCATATATTTAGGTTTAAAGGCTTTGAAACATTAAAAAACTTGATGCTTTTAAAGTAATTTTCCTTTCATAAATAGCAATAATATTTCCATATCCCCTTTCGCTTTCAGTGGAATATTTCAACCATTAAACCCGTTTAAAAAAGTTCAAGTTCATTTTAAAGGAATCGCAACTGCAATTAAAGTCCACTCCATGTTCAGCCTACATAAAAACTCTTTTTAAGAATGCTGAATCATCATGAGTTCGTTTCGTTCCCAGAGTGACTAAAATTAAATACCACATTCCCTAAGTGGAAAAACGCTAAGAGAATAATTTAAGCATACTGATCAAAGATCAGTTCCTGGTAATTAGCACCTATTATATACTCGGCGATAAAAAACCTAAACAGAAAACAATGCTTTGCCAAGCCAACTCTATTTTTGAGAGTGCCTGTGATAAACAAATTAACTCGAACGACGGGAAAGCCTCCACTAAATTGCCCAAGTTGATGATCTTTTTACTTAAGTAATTTTAGCGAATTACAACTTGATATTAACCCTTTTTTTCTAGAGCAATTTACTTGACATTTTGCATGCGGGTAATTGGCCATTACGTGACTCACGAAACCTGCCTGTGTCAAGAGAAAAACTGTCTCAAAACTAAGATTTCGCCGAGTTGTTTTACTTTATTTTTTTTGGCATGTCACACCCAATTCTCCTGTCACTACTTTTGTGTATTATTTAATTGGATTTTACAACACCCGAAAAGAAGATTGACCAAGAAATTAGTATGCGCATAACTTTATGGGCTGTTGAACTCCACGGCGTGAACGCACAAAAGCCCAAAGTAAATAAAAGGCATAAATTACCCAAGATTCATTGACGAAATTTCTGGAAGTCAACGAAATTCATAAAGTCACATAAAGCCACTGCCGCCAGAATGACAAAACCGAAAAGTCCAACGTTTCTTTTGGCTCCAATTTAATGTATCCACCAATCTCTGCACTTGGCCTTGACTTTTACCTTCATTCGCGGCGGCGTTGACTGCTCGAAAAAGTCACTATAAAAAAACTTACTAATTGCTTTGGATCACAAGAGCAGCCGTAAATCAGATTTAATGGTCAGCATTTTGCACTCAACACACGCTCAACCAGATTCTGTAACTTCTCGATCTCGCGTCCAAGTGCTTTTATTGCCATTGTCAAGTCCTTCATGACAGGGCATAGATCACCGCCGGCTCACAGTTGCTACGTCATCGATCGGATTTTTTTATAGCCAATTTTGTTTCTTTTTTATTATGATTTCTCGATTTTGTTTTGCTAGCCAAGGTGTTGCCAAGTCGTCTGCGAGCCAAAGGGGCGGCGGCGCACGTTTTGGCTTAGGTAGACAAAAAAACTTAAAAACTGAAATAAAATAGACAGGAAGTGTGTGCGTTAACATACTGAACAATGTAGACCCTACAAAAATATATAAAAATAATTGATAATTAGTAAATAGAATTAACTTACGGCAATTAATTAAATATAATGATTAACAAGGGAGTTACAGTTGAGACAAAATATATAAAAAAAATATACAAAAATATATTCTGGATGTAAAACACAAATAAAATAACTTTACATTTATTTTGATTATGTTGCATATTTTATATCAGTACCAATAAGTTCTTAAAAATTTCATGGCTTAAGTTGTATTTGATTTATGAATTTATAATTTAGTACATCAGTATTTAAAATTACTTCGCATTCAATTTTTAAGCTGAAGTATTTATAAATACTTTAAAATGTCATTCAAAGATACATATTTATAACTTATTTAAAATGTCTTCGCTTTCATGACTCTTAATTTGCATTAAATTATTAAATTTAAAAATAAAATACTACCGTGACCCCATCACATTCGTTCTGATGGTTTTGACAAATGACCTGTGAAGTGTCCAAGCACCCTGACCGAATTGCGGTAACCTTTGCGGTGAGGGTATCCACATTCACATCTACAGCCATCGAGACTTTAGCCATCGAACGCACGTTGTGCGACCAGTTTTGGGCACTATTGTCTATGCTATCTATCTGTCTATCTGCGAGTATAGTATCTATAAATATAAGTATCTATATACATTTACCTGTTTGTACGGCGGCTTCTTCTTCCGTTGTGGCGATTTTGCGGCGACTTTTGCTAATGAAGATCAGCATTGAGTCATACATAAAGTCTACACACGACAAGAAATTTGAATAAATCAATTTAATTGCTTTTTTTTTATAAATTATAAAATACAAACTACTTATTAAAATATATTTTAAATAGTTTGATATTAGAAAATATAATTTTTTACCATTTTCATTTTATCTATAAGAAAGTTAATTTAAAATCCAGTTTTACTCAATATAAAATAGTAAAATATCTAAATAATAATCCAAAAAACATGAAGTTTATAAATATATATACTTTTCGATTTTATATAGATAGGAAATAAGAAAAATTTGACCCTCATTCTATGTCACTATTTTTGTCGGGTGTAGCGTCTATACATTGGACAGTTTCCATTGGAGCAAGGCATTGAACTGTTGCCGCTTTTGCTTTGGCTCTTGCTTTCGGCCAAGCTGCGGAAGTAACCCAGTTGTGCCAATCGCTTTGAGGAAACGCTTGCCAAACCACTCAAAATGTTCGAGTCGAGAGCTAAACAATTTTATTCTCGTTTGCAGCTTGAGCCGGTGAACACCTAGCGACGATCACGGATAACAAAAGGCAGTTTGATCTTAGAGAGAACTATATTCAGCATGGGCAAGGCGGAGTGTATTAGCTACGATGAGCAGAAGGTGCCCTACATTGATCTGGGCTCGGCGCAGATCCGCATGGACAAGGATCAGGCACCGGAGTGGGCTCTGAAGAAGGCACAGGACGAGCTGCGAGAGTTGCCCGGCGTCAAGGAGCAGGCGATTAAGGAGCTCAGGGAACTCATTCAAAGTAAGTTGAGGAATTCAATATATGTTTGCTTAAATTAATACGAGTATATACATTTTCATAGACGAAAAGTACCTGAACCTGCCGCTGGATGATGAGTACATGATGATGTTCCTGCGTCCTTGCCATTACTATCCAGAGAGTGCCTTGAAAAGGGTAAGTTTATAAAGTATAATAACTAAAGTAGGTGTGCTTTAAGTTTAAAAATAAATATAATCACCATTTATATTTATCAGTATTTTTAAAATATAATTCATGTTGTGTTACCCTTTGTAAAAATGGATTTTAATATGTAACGCTTACATACTATTATTATGTTTAAAATTTCAAAGTTTTATGTACAAAATCTCGAAATATCCCATATAAGAATAATTTATTTATTTAACCCCTTTTACCTTTTACTTTCTAGCTCAAGAACTTCTATCACATGAAGCTTAAGTATGGCATTGCTTGTGAGAACATAATCCCCGGCAAATTGCGTAATGTTTTCGAGGCAAATATTCTGAATTTGCTGCCCCAAAGAGATCAGCACGGTCGCCGACTTTTGGTCCTGGAAGCCGGCAGTAAGTTTAGTTCAAGTTAAAAATTATATATCTATATACAAATAAATCCTAATGGAATTTATGTATACCAGAAAAATGGAAGCCATCCCAGGTGCCCCTGGTTGATCTGTTCCGTGGCATTCAGCTGACCGTCTTGGGTTCCATGGTGGAGCCGTATTCACAAATTTGCGGAGCCGTGGTTATCATCGATATGGAGGGTAATGGTGTTTAAAAATTATACGACGTTCGTAAATGTTTATGGAGCTGCGGCTTAATATTATCTTGCAGGTCTGCCACTTAGCCACATTACGCAATTTACACCGTCTTTTGCCGCCATGCTGCTGGATTATATTCAGGAATGCATATGCATGCGCCTGAAGGCGGTTCACATTGTGAATAACTCGTACATATTCAATATGCTCTTCGCCATATTCAAGCCATTCATTCGTGAAAAGCTGCGCAAGAGGGTGAGTTTATTATATACATAGGGAAATCTATATTTTAAAAATAATCATTTTCAATTTGTTAGATCTTCTTCCATGGAAAGGACTACAAGTCCTTGATCTCTCACATTGAGGCCAGTTCCTTGCCGCCCAAATATGGTGGCTCCGCCACCTGGGAATTGCCCCCTGGCAAACTACTTGGTGACTTCTTTGAATGCTATTCCAAGGACTACGAAAGTACGATATTTTACTGATTTTCCAAACTTAATTACTTTACATATTGATTTATTTTCTTTCTTTTTCAGTGGCTGACAGCTATGGCTACACTGAGGGCTATAAAATGAAGAAGTAAAAGTACAAGAAATAATCGATACTGTCCCTAATCCAAGCCCAAGTCCTTTCCCTTTTCGATTCGTATTTTAGTCACTTAAGTTGGGTCATTTGTGATATTGCAAATATTGTCGTACTTTAAGTCGTAGTCTCTCTTTGCCTCTAAATTTAAGTTTCAGAAAAGTATACAAACACAAAGATTGAAAAATCATGATCAAAGCTAAGGTTTTGATTAGGGGTTTCTAATCGTCTAATTTGATACTATATTTTTACTATATATTTTCTATAATTGTTATTGAGATAATAAAGAGATGTAAACATTTGTTGATAAAAACTTCAGTATGTTTTTCTTTAAATAATAAAAGAAGCCTCTACAGCATGAGTGGGCACGGTATATACCAGAAAGAGCCACGCAGTCAGGCAAGGAAACAAAGGGAAAGGTATATCTAGTATCTATTTTGAAATTGAAATTTTTTAATGAAGCTTACAAGGAGATATTTGTTATTTTTCATAGAAAATCCACCAATTAAAATCCGTTCTTTTTATATAAAATATTTAATTTGACACACTGCATGGGTCAAGAAAACACTTTAAATACAAAACATTTGTAACAACTAGGGAATGTAAAAAGAGTATTCGTTAGCTAAACGAAGATGATCTTCGGGGCTATCTAATCTTTGGCATAGGCACGGGGAATGGTTGCAATTTCGTTGGATGTTTTTGGAGTGTCACTAAACTAGGTACTAAGACTAAAGCACTAGGACGGCTTAACTAGCTACATAGATGGCTGGAACAATTCCAGAGATGATCCATCGTTTAATCCTGCTTATTATCGCTGATGGCCGTGGACGCGGTGGCCACACTCTCGCCCGTCTGCGATTTAATGATGGCCGGCTTCCGTACTTTCTCGAGGAGCGGAGAGCTGTCCGGTGATCCCTTGGCACTCTTCTCGCCAGCCAAGGAGGCGGAGGCCTTGGCCTTGAGCTCCTCGGCACTGGAGAACTGGGAACGGCTCTTGAACTGGCCATTGCTCTTGCCCTGGGTCTTCAGCTCGTATCTGTGACTCCTGCACCAGGACATCAGGTGCATCACCGGTGCCCAGCAGAGCAGGATCAGTCCGGCGGCCAAACAGACGCCGGCGAAAATTTGCCCGGACATCAGCACAATCGGGAGCACCTTCAGCTGATCGGCCATTTCCGGGGTGATCCTAACCTTCTGCTCGAACCAGATGAGCGGGAAGAATATCTTGGGAATGTCCGAGTATAGACTGATTCCATCGATGGGCTCCACCAGCATGTTCACCTGGAATCGGGCTGCTACCTCCAAGGGTATGCCCGTGCTGGGCTCCACCACCATGTAGAACTCGTGATCCTCCTGCCGAGGATCCATACCCTCTACCTGGTCCACATAGTAAGGATCTCCGTTGAAGAAGTGCGGATAGGACATGAAAACGGGCGATCCGAAGCGGCAGGAGCTGATGTTCATTACGCCCGAGGGGACGCATTCTCCGCCACAAAAGCAAAGGTTCTCCGGATATTGAGTGCCTGGAAAAAGGAAGGATAATGAATGATAAGGAAAATAAATGGAAATCTATTAACTTTATATGTTTGTTTGGTGCATAAGTAACTACGATTTGTACTATTATTTGGTAGGAAAAGCAGAGAAGAAATCAGTAAGATAAAAAACTTGAAATGGCTTAAATAAATATGTTCTTATTTAAGCCTATATTTAATACTTGTAAGAATTTACTTGAAGGTTAAATGAACCCATTTTAGACTATTATATTTTATAGACGTTATTAAGATATAATATTTTATTCGTTTATAGATTTTGTGAAAAGTTAAGAATTTGTATGATTAACAAATAGATAGTACGAATTTGTCTTTCTAAAATCCATTGAGCCATTTTTCCATTGTTGTTTGCTAAGAATAAATTAACTAAAACAATAGGATTTTATAAGCATTAGGTAAGCGAATTAAACAAAAGAATTAAAGCTGCTAAGTCTATTGCAAATATTTATCATTTAACAACAAGTACGTAGGTATTACCATAATCAGGTTAATTTAAAAGTTGAAACTTGTTTACTCTTTTTAACAACCGAACTTCGGTCCCGATATATCCTGATTAAATTTATTCTGTTAGGCATCCATCTAATTCTTTAATTGTTTGATAAAATACCAATTAAATCTGTTTACCTAATGTAATGACGCAGATACACTTCGTCAACAATAAATTAACGATTCAGTCTCAGATTTAATTAGAACAGCTTAAGGGTCTTACATTCCGACCTACGTCAACCAACTTTCAGTTAGTCAGAAGTTTCAGTGACTAATACTAGGAATTTGAAATCAATTCGACAGGTGCTTAGAAGCAACGCTTTCTAAACAGATTTGTAAATTTAAAAACAACAAGCTTCTATGAATATAATGAACAATACCGTCACAACTCACCATTATCCACAGAACGTGGTCCCCCTGAGAATTTAAGCCCCTGCAGCCCCTCGATATCAACTGTTTCCACATAATCCAACGGAATAGTGCGACACATGTCCGGCGTAAATAATCCGACACTGTCGCCTGGCCTCAGATGCTGTGGCTGGAACTCTCCGGCAGATCCGTTGGTCATGCCACAGTACGAGGAAAAGAAGCCGGTGTTGTTCACATAATTCCACGAGCTCATCTGTCCCAACTTGGCCAGTTGATCGGCGCCGGTGAAGACATTGAAAACGCCCGTGAGATCTGCACTACCATTTCGCGTGTAAAACCAACCGAACTTGTCGAAGGGCACCTTAACATCGTCTCCGAAAATGGGCATGGCCATGGCCACGTCGATCATGGCATCGCTGTAACCGGTGAACAGCAGTTCGTCGACCGTCTTCTGGACGGACATCTCGGCGCTGTACATCCTGAGGCCCACATCGACCATGGTCCGCTTCACTCCCGGCCAGTGCTTGGCCGTGGCAGCTGCAGACTGAAATTAAAAATAATTCCATTTTGTTATTGGAATCAAGTCCGAATCAATTGATTGTATTTACTCACCAAAGCCACCGCATTGAGGGTAATTATTTCATCATCCAAACTTCCATTGCTGCCCTCCGCATCGAAGTGGAAAAAGCTGAGCCGGCGATAGCTTACAGATGCATTTTCCGGATGCCAGGCGATGTCCACCTTGTCGGGTCGCTCGGTGAATCGATATGGACCCACTTGCTGCATGATGGGCTTAGTGGAGAAGTTGCCATAATCCTCGGGATTCGTCCAGTTGTAGAGGTAGATGTCCAGACTCAGATCTATTGGTGGACTTTTCCAATTGTCGTACACACGTGTGCCGGGTGCCAGTGCCATTTCCTGTCAAGTGGAAAGAGATCCCAATTGGTATTAATTGAAAATCTCAACGAGTTTCCCTCGATCTCTGACTCGCGTAAATTGTGGCTGCCGCTTTTCCTTTGACTTCCCGCTAATCAAATGCAGCTGTTCAATCATCCAAGTGGACTAACACATGGCTGAACCTGAAGCTGATCTTGAACCTGGACTAGATCGTATTATATCTGGATTTTAACTTAAGGAAGTGGGGGGAATTATATTGAAGACATACTGGTAGGACCCTAATTTTTGGCTATAATAATGGCCTTTAAACTTTAGCTAATAGATGCTATGAAGAGACACGTTAGTTAATCAAAATATCGTGATTTTCTGGACAGCTTATTAACGTAGCATTTTTGAAGTGATATATTTCTTATTTATTAATTATATTTAACTCCTAATGTAAGTCTTTTTATAATTCCAGTATATACAACCAATATCTCTGGGTTATCTCGACGTTATTTACCTTTTGCATGATCCAATTGAAGAGGTCCACCCAGAACATTCCACACAATATGCCAAAAAGTCCCAGGCAGAAGCCAAAAATGCCGGTAATTAACTTGCGATTGCTCTTCTGGCCCCACATGGCGCTGTTTTGCGTTGGCATGGCTCTCGGCACGCGGCTCACGCTGTGTGTAATGGTCTCTGTAATGATATGCAAGTTAATAATAATACAACATGGGAACCAACACAGGCACAAGGTCAATGACTAATATAGAATTGCCAAAAAAAAGGAATACGAAAATACACGATATGGATATTGTTTAGAGTATGGCAAAAATACAGTTCAGTGACAGGCAAATAAATAAACAAACAGCAGCAGGCTGCATAATAATATTTTATCTTTGATAGAGTCAATGAGCTAAAGCATTTAATAACATGTTTGATTTCTTTATTATTATCTATGTAACTTATATTTTGTTTATTTTGTACAATTTAATGTTCATAAGTAGTTAAAAACTTGTTAAATATAAAAGTACAACTAAAAGTTAGCCTACTTTTAGGGCTTGCAAATAAAGATGAAATAAAAACAAGTTAATAATGTAAAATCTTCCCGCTGATATTTATTTACATATATGTCTTGAATGTATTGAAAATTATATTGACACATCTAACGAGAACAAAGAAAGTGTCCAGCAAAGAGTCAAAGATAATAAGAAATATAGAATGCACAAAGTGCAGTCACGTTATTTAGTGACCAATTCCCTTAACCGTCTATTATTATCAATATAATTGAATCAATTTAAGCAAAGCGTGACTCTAAATTGTTGTTTACACCGATGCAGAATGCGAGAATAATGCGCTAGCAAGCGCGTCATATATATATACCTATATTAAACTATAATCGGATCCCATTTTAGTAGTGATAATTACAACGATTCCCATGACACTATCTGAGTTGGTGTTTTAATTAGTTATGTTAGTTGTGAGTCGGTCTGGACATCAATGTGAATTGAATTGAATTGCTTTCACATTGTGTACACAGAAGCTATATAATTACCATAGATAAGGATAGTTAGTATCTTGGGCGATTTATTATGAGATCAACAACAATTTAATAATGAGCACGTGATTTTATAATTATTACAGCTCGGTGGCTGATCACGATTTCATTTTCTGACGTAGCATTTTTTAAGTTAAAATACTTGTAAATACAGCTACTTCTTTATTGCAATTAAATCATTAACTTCTTGTATTTATTCTAATTTCTTTAAATTTGTAAAGCCTTAAATAATTATTTTGAAGTATAAGTATATTTTGAAGGGCACAAAGTAAATGCAATGACTTATTTAAGATAGGTTAACCATCTTTAGCATTTTATTTCTTATGTTAGGATGTATTTCCTAACTATAGTTTTTGTTTAGTATTTTTAAGTAATTAAGGTAGCTCATATATTTCATTTATTTAATAAATTTCTTCGTTGCGGATTACGACTGTAGACCGATAAGCCTAGTCTGAGCCCCTAGGTGAACAGACCCATGAGGAAGACATCGTAGATAATTGAGGAAATTGAACTGCACTGCACTTATCGCTTATCAAAAAATCTATCGCCCGACAATTATGCATATCGTTCCCATCACAGCCAGCATAAAAAGATACAAGTTTCAGATATATGTGGGGGTACATATGTCCGAAGAAGCGCTCGCATCTCTGCGATATATCGTCATAATTGAGTCTATCAATTGACCCCGCTGTGAGCTACGGTTGGGTCTTTGACACTTTCCGTTATTGCACATGAATACGAATACGATTCTATATATAACACCATATATAATGCTGATTTGGGAGCGTGTCAGCTCAGTTCTTGTGTCGGGTAAATTGATATGATTATGTCTTTTGAATGATGAATGACTGTCGTCGGGCCAGTTGTCGGCGCCTTTTTATTGTCTTGACAATTGTGGTCACAGTGAGTTTTAATTGGAGTGGACATTGGACAGGTGCATCTCTCAGAGTTCATCCCACCACATTTCTAAGCTGATTTAATTAGATCAAGAGCAGGCAAAAGCCAAAAGCCCACCAGAGAGATTCATTCACTGCCATCCCTGAATAATAATTGCCTTCAATTAACTTTTAAAAATTTCCGGCAGACCGAGATATTTCATTCATTATTAAATTTAGCGGGCGTACGGGTCTTCCACTCAAGTCTGTTGATCTTTCTTCTTAACATTCTGCCAGAAAGCACTGAACGCTTTATGAATATTCTATGCAAATGCAAAAAAGAACACTGAACTCGCTAATAAAACCAAAGTGAAAGTGAGCAATAAAAACCAGTTAGCAACAAAGTTGCATCTGGCAGGAGAATCCATAAGCGATTTAGCTAAAAAGTGCAAGTAAGGTGGAAATTAAGTGAGGTATAGGAAGCAGGCACTTATTAATTAGTGCCAGAGCACTTACTAAAGTGATTAACTGAAAGATCCGCCTTAGCCAGATCTAGATGGGTTCGAAATTCGATACTTAGAGATCTCATCCGACTCATCTCATAACACCTTCTCGGATTTTCCATCTATTTCCCAATCCCGCCACAAACTTTGGCATTGAGACGCCACCACAAATCGTCGATTCGACGCAGTTTGTAAAAAGAGAACCTCAGTGCATTTGTATTTTGCTCGGTCGAGTTCTTTGATAATGAGCTATCGCCATGCAATTGAATTCTCGCAACCTTCAACTGCGGAAATACTCGCGACGAACAAAAAAACTATAAATAAATTATTGGTTTTGGTCCATTTGTGAACACAGTGTTTGTCCCAATGGGCGTGCGAATTCGAAAATAAATTTGGTTTTTAGCAGGCACACGCAACGGCAATTATAAGGTTAGTTCAAATGGAGTGGAACTATTGGATAAATACGGCCTGTAATTCCTCAATCAGTCATCCCTCGCATAACGCTTTGAGTCAGCGTTGTTAAGAAGTTAAAGTGTATAGAAATATAATTAACTGACGACAGCTTAATTGATCATCAGAGTTCCGAGCCCTACTGGAGGTATCAAACTTTAAATATGCATGCAATTGCAATTAAATCGATAAGCTCGAACCGCATTCTAACGGATCGTAAGAGTAATTTGTTGTTTTTCAGCTGTTTTCATTGAGGACTTGATGAATTACTAGTATGCCTAATTAGCATGGCACATTTATTATTTAAAAGGGCTTGTAAACAAACAATAAATCGGCGGGTAGACTCAAAACTTGTACTGCTGAGTAACTTCTTTGGTTCTGGGGGCGCTTTGTTTTGCAATGCCACAAAGGAAATGTATATATTTACATTGTTTCATTGAAATAAAGCCTGAGAACTCTAGCGGACAGTTCTTGGTTGCTTTTATTGAACAACAACTTCAACTCTAGCCGACCGACGGGTCATATTCTGAATTTATGTTGGGGGAAATATATTAAAAATACAAAAGCAGCAGGTGGTCTAAAGCTAGAGCTAAAACCTTTATAAAACAAACATCATTAAATATTTATGTTTGTAAATAAATTCAATTTTTGCTATTGGCACGATTTTTCATTCAATAAATTTCAACCTTTTACACGCAATTGCAATTAATAAGCAAAAATCTCGTGTTGGTTCGTGGATTTTTAAATAAAGAACAATCGCGACTCCCTTAATAATATTTTTTCTGTTCTAAGAAGAGCACACGCATCTACAATTAGGAGACACGAATTAACATTCAATTGACTTGAACTTATGTTGGTCATCAGGTCGTATGCGTAACCCGATTTTGAGCGGCTACATGCCGCGAGCGTTCCAAAGTATCTTTTTAGATACGATGTCTAATCAGGAAATCGGATTCTGAGTTTTATTTCTTATTGCGTATTCCTACGCCCTTCAAGCAAGCAGAATGTATTACTAATTAAAGGGATTATTAACAAATGCAATTGAGAACTGCAATCAATAAGCTTGATCTTGACCTGGCTCCCGGGTCGTATGCGCACTTCGTTCCTGAGCCGTTGCTGAGTGTGGAATATATTTCGAACATTTATCACATTATCAACAGGTTGTCTGGTAGCCCTTTGTCTTGCATTCCTTGCCATTTATTTTCTCCCAAACAAGGAAAATATAAAAATAAACACAGTGAGAGTGGTGGTGAGGTATATACTCGCATATAGACTTATGTCTGGCGAGTGTTTCCCTTTCTTGTCGAGTTGATTTCATTTAATGGCCTGTAATCTTAATAAGTCTGCCGGAGATTAAGCCAAATCAAGCCAATGTTTAATTCGTTAAAAGGAAAATAACTACGCGATATGGGATAAGGAAGCACTTGGCTTCCTGCAGCGCCTTCCCTTTATTTTCTGGGCACTCACTTGACTTTTATTTGCTAAATAGAAACAAATCACAGTTTTCTATTTCCAATATTTTTGTCGCCGTCGTTGTCGGTTATCCCTTATCCTGGCAAGGAAATTGAAATTCGATAGGGATTTATGTGGACACACCGCTTGAGCACGTGGAGGATTATATTATTTTGGAGAGACCGGAAAACTGGACGCAACTGGTGGGGAAAATGCGTGCAAGTCCGTATAAATTGCGTACAATGGCACCGTTAAGCCCGGCGACGCGACATCGACTGTGCGGCGGACTCTCGGCGTACGGACCCTATCCGCTTGACAGCCGCGGAGCAGCACAGTCGGCGGCAACGTCAGCGGCACTGACAGTGGCAGCGGCGTATGGAGAGAGAATGAGGAGCGCTGGGCGGCGGCGCAGAGTGGAGCGGATCGGTAACCGTTTGTTCCTCTACTTGGCGGCGGCTCATGAATGACAGTCAAGTGCGACACATGGAAATGCACTTGAAAAATAATTTGTGTAGTCTAGAATTCCAAATAAATGGACAATATTATTTAATATTTAGAGATTAGTTTTACAAATTTGTATCTAAACGAAATTATGTGAAAAATTACAAATAATAACACTATAAGAAATTATATCTTAAAATCATATTTCTTCAATAAATTTGATCAACCTATAGAAAAAGGTTCAATAAGGAGAGAGTCCTTTATAAGCAGTCCTTTTTTAAAACTATTACAAAATATTTGTTTTCGATTTACTTTATAAAAAACTTTCCATCTAATATGATTAATATATATTTGATTATTAATATTTTTGTATTTTGTATAAGTTATTCTTAAAGACTTTAGTATCACAGTGCTATTTTTATTATATAGACGGCCGGATTGGGAGTTGCCCTAACAACGCCCCCTTATTAAATCATGACTGCACTTAATAATATGGCTCTTTTTTATATCTTATAATTGGAACTCACCATAAATAAACCTAGTACTTAAAAATAATAAAGTTTATTAGAGATTAATATTAAAAGTTAAGGTAAACAAACCAACACATATTCGATTTATATACATTACAATTGTTTTAATTTTGTTGTCGGAAAATTCCTTTACCTTAAGTACTTCCACATGAATACTACTTTTTCCTAAGTGTACAAATGAAAATGGGCTTGAGAATAGCGCGAAAGTCGTGTGTGTGCATGTGTGAGAGGGTGTTTGGGTTAATTTGCGCTTGGACTTGCATAGTTTTGCCATTGAATTTTAAATTAAACTATATGAAATCTGAAGCGCAAGCATGACTATCAAACTGCATTCAAATGCAGGAATTGCGAGATAAAAACAGTGCTGAAAACTCTATAAATATTCAAATCCTAAGTCCTAACCTTAAAACTGCATGGTAAGCATGACTTTCGAATTTGTTTTGCAATGCAGGAATTACAATAAGACAGAATTATGAAATCCTGAATCCAGAAAACTGAAACGCAAGCATGACTTTCAAACTGCATCTAAATGAAGGAATATTGTTAATTATTAGCTATTCTTTAAGATTTAAAGCTTCAATAAAAAATAATTGATTTGAAATAATAATTTGATTTAAAATATAAAAATCATAAAATATAAATCATTTGTAATCACAATATAGGGTTTTAGCTTTTGCCCCTATTATTATTTATTTAATTTTGTATCTTGAAAGTTATGGCATCAGCTTAAAACATGAAGATCTTAGGAACTAGGTCATACTTTACAGATGCACTTAGATTTCTGTAGAATTGAACGGATTTTCGCACAATTCAACGGATGGCGAGTGGAAAAGTAAACAAATCATAAAGTAAAAACCGAAATTGATAACAAATTGTCGAAGCCTTATCAAGGCGGCTAATCGTGATGATTAGCGCTGAGTGAACACCAGGCTACACACGAATACCCAATGTAGCCCCGAACACATGTAAGCTGATCGAAGTTTTCGACACTGGACCTCCTCCTCTATTTCGCATATTACTGGGCCGCAACTCTCCCGGCCAGGGAAATGGCTCGAAAAAAAACCAATGAGGCAATAAAGCAATCAGATGTCGTCGCTTCAGCCCGCTTTCCTTATTGGATTATTCGTTTTCCTCACTTCCCATGTCTCGTGCGTATGCGGATTAGTGTTTAGTTGGGGTCATAAGTCACTTACCGCCGCCTGGCGATTATGTTGCAATGTTGGCAAAAGTAGAGCATACTCGCTCGCATATGGGGGGTGGGTTTGGAATTGGGTCTCGGCCAATGATTTCCATTTCAAACTGTTTAGCGTTCGAAGGAAACGATTTCACTTGATTCAAAGAGAGTTTGTCAGGTAGCATCTGAGTGCCGTGGCAGTCAGCTTTTAGACGTTTGATTTTACGTAACGTAAACGTAGCGTAATGTACACGTAACTGTAACCTAAAAGTAACGCAAACGTAACCTAAAGTAACGTAACGTAGACGGAACGTAAACGTAACGTAAACGTAACTTTTACGTAACGTAAGGCAAACTGATTTTTATAAAATTTTTATCTTTTTCGATATTTGCAGTGTTAATTGGTTGTTTTTTTTTAATTTGAAATATAAAAAATATATATATATATATAAAAAATATATATATATATTTTTTTACGTTCTAGTAATTTTAATTTTAAAAATAAAAGATTTCTAGTGTTCAATTATCACGATTTTTCCGTGTCTTTCACATTTATTGAATTTTATAAATGTCTCCTCCCCACACTACAAATTTGTAATAATTTGTATGCTGAAAAGTACCCATTATAATAAACTAAATAAAATCAAAAATATTTAAAACACCAACATGGTCAACATTTAATTCGAATTTTCTTTGTACTTTCTGTCTGCATGCTTACCGTTGCTTAGTTTATATTACATATAACATAAATAATAAATAATAAAATTGTTTTCTTATTCCCCAACGTGCATGGGATGCGAGTGATTTGTGGAATTGGCAGCGGTTTCTTCCAGGTGATGTGTAAATCGAAATTGAATAAGGATAATGAGGTAGCAAGTGGCAGCGCCAGTAATCTGCAAATAAAACCAATTTAAATTAAAGTGCATTTCCCAAGTGTATTATAATAACTCACGGTAAAGATCAGAGTACGATCTAGGCGAAAGAGACCAGCGGCTGTGAAAAGTACCTTCCGGTGGGATAATTGCAAGGAAAGCCGAAACAGACGATCCCTCAGCTCCGGATCATCGGTAATGTTCAGGATCTTGTGCACGATGGCGGCAGTATTGTTGCTATGCATTATCGTCCGACCGCTGCCCTCCACGATCAGTACTATAATAACTATATACCATAACAGTTGCATGAGGAAAAAGGCGAAGAATTCGTCTGTCTCGAAGACATCCAATCTTTTGGGATTCAAAATAGCTTCCAGGAGGTAAAAGTCATCAAAGAGAATGAATAGAAAAGATATGGCAATGATGCCTAGTAGCGGGTATGTGAAGTACTCCTCGATCGTTTGGCAGATATCGCAGAGAAGATTGTGTATGTTGGAGACCTGCTTGATGGCATATTCCGGATTAAGGCGTATTATCGAAGTAACACTGTACCGCTTCATTGGAGTGCTTATTAAATTCCGAAGGCGGTGGGAGTATCGCCTGTGATTGACCACCGAGTGCATGGGAGACAGTTCCAAGGCGCTGTGCTGCTCAATATGTGCATCCAAAATGTCCTGCAGGATCTAATGGGAAAAGGATAAGAATTATTTATTTATTTTTTTAATATTAAATGTTATATTTGATATCCGGATCCATTTATAATATTTTTATATATGTTTTTGAAGGAAATATAAATACAAATTTAGTAATCTCCGACTTTAGAAAAATATATTTCTTTAGCCTTTTTATTGCCAATTAATAGTCATTGAATATTGTTATTAATAATAGTAAATAATTTTGACCCTATTGCACCTTTTACTTTAATATTTACTTCATACATTTAAAAATATTATTTATTTAAAGGGGTTTTATATACTTATTTATTTAAGATTTGAAACAATTTAAAAAAAAACAGAATTTATTGCAAGTAGGTTATATTAAATATACCACCATGTATTTTATAGACTACAAATGGATTTTGTATCAAATTAAGGCCCAACTCACTTCGTTTAGCATGCTGAACCGACTTCTGGCCAAGTCCGTGGTGCACAGAAATTTGAAGACCATCAGACTGATATTGATGTGAGGCAGGGCGAAGGTCGTAAAGGTCACAAACGAAGGCGAGATGGTGGCACTGACCAGCAGGCCATAGCTCACGCACAGATAGATGACGTTGAACAAGAGCATTCCCAGGGAAATTAGAAAGCTGGACAAAAGGATCCTCCGGTAGTCCAGTTTCATGCCCAGCCTCACGAATATCTCATCTACCACGATGTTGTTCTGGATAATGCTAACCAGGCGCTGTCTTTTAAACATGGCGAATCCAAAGATGGTGGACATTGCCAGAATACCCGTCAGCCGGAGAGTGCCATCGCCCAACCGTGTGATATTCGTTTGAAAGAAATATCCTATTATGGAGTCGCCTTCCTTAACGGAGATGCCAAAACAAAGTACAAAGAACAGGAAGTGCACTATTCCGGCAATAAAGGAATACGTCGATGTTTGCACCTCCTTTCGCGGATTTAGGTTCAAACGAAACGGAGCCAGTCCCAAAAGGGAAATAAATGTCAAAGGTCGAAGGGCCTGGAACACATTATCCGCCTGCGAAATTCGCTCCCACAACTTTAAAGCCATCGCTCGATAATAATTATTCTACAAATGGATTAATATTTATAGGAAATTATAAAAATGTAATATATGGTTGGTGGGTCCGAGTAATTAATATGAGATTTCGGAATGAAGAATATAAATGAAGGTTGTTTCGAATTTTACATTTAAGTTTAGATATGAACAGTATGTATCACAAGACCACAATTTATATATTTTATTTATATTTGATTAAAAACAAACACAGTTTCAGAAGTCGCAAGTTTATTAATGATTTTTAACGAATTTTTGTAAAAAAATATTCTTTTTCCACTCGAATTAATTATTTGGTTCCAGGGCCACTAACAGATTTGATGCTCCTTAGAAATGTCTGTTCTTCGGTGTCGTAAATATTATAGATCCACTTGAGATATTATATATAAATATGCAGAGGTATTAAAAATTCCAAGAATGAAACGTCCGCTCGATTCGCGTATTTTGCGCCAACTGACAGCGGAAGTCCTCGACGGACTGGTGATGATGATGATGATTGCGTTTGTGCCAACTGGAGACACGGCTGATATATCATATATCAAAATCGTTAAAGGGCTGTCACACACCTTCGCACACGTAATAAGCTAATACCGATAGCGGCAAATATTTAATTAACCATAAGCGAGGAGGCGGGCTGGACAAGGTCGTTTAACAAACAAGTTCAACGAATTCAAAGGAATTCGTGACATTGCCATTTTTGTTGGTGAACTTTAGTAGGTCCTCAGTACTGTCTATTAATTACCATTGGCAAACAATTTATGGCAGGCATTTAGTGGTCAAATTTCGCCAATTTGCTGAAGCTTCTTTTCGGGTAGTTAATATTAAGTAATTTGTGGATGGATATTAAACTCAAAGGTTTGCAAAACAGTAATATATTCGAGGGTGCTACAGAAACCACTTGGGATTTTAAGCTATTAAAAGCGATTCAAAAATTAAGGTAAGTAAAAAATATCATTACATACTTTTAGCCACATTTTGAAGGGTTTAAAAACCCGTAGTGATTTCATTACTACCCTAAAAGTCCTTAATGTTTATATATAAATATATATATATATTATTATATTTTAAATGTGTTCAAGAATTGTGTTTTGACACCTTTTTCCTTCAAGTATCCCTTTTTAAACTAAAACGGAAGCACCTTTAACGATTATTGCCATTTATTTCCAATCGTTGGCTCACAAGGAGAAATATTATATACTTTTTGAAAGCAACAACAATAATAACATTTACAAAAAATACACATTCAGCTGGACGTATTCTATATCATTTCACCGGCTCCATCCAATTCACATCGCTACCATTTGACGATTTACCGACTAGAACACACATCTAAAGCGTATGAGTCGTCATATTATTGTAGGTTTCGCAGCAGGAGCCGCCATTCCCATAGCCATTGCTTGGGGAATTGGATGTGAACTGCAGCAAGATGATGAGATAGGTGGTCAAGGCCCCGCTGATCTGTGGTTAAAGATAATGGCATTAGGGCACTGACAAAACAAGTATTGTGAAGATATTAGTTTCACTCTTGTGACCGTGTAATTCAGCAGTTTATTTCGATTTAAAATATATATTTGTATTTATATATAAATACCAACTCACCGTAAAATACAAAGTTCGATCAATGTTGAAAAGTCCGGCTGCTGTAAAGTTAATTTTCAGGTGCATCAACTGCATGGAAAATTGTTGTAGCTTTTCCTTGACCTCTGCACTTTTGGTTTTATTCAAAAGGGAGTGGACTATTCCGCCGGTTTTCTCGCTTTTCTTTATAGCCCGATTACTGCCCTCCACAATCGAAACTATGGCAAACAGGTACAATATCATTTGGCACGAGAAAAACGTCACAAACTCCACGGTCTTGAATTTACTTTCTCGCTTCGATTTGCCCAGCAAAGTTTCCAGGACATAGTAGGCATCGAAAACGATGATGAGAAAAGCTATGGATATAATGGTCAACAGTTGGTAGGTGAAGTATTTGTTGGCCGTGGCCGCTGCCTCGCAGATCAAATGATGTATCTCCATGGACTCCTGTATAATCTCGGCTGGATCCTTGGTCACAATGGTGTACATCGAAAAGGAGTCGAGGCATTGAAGGGAGCGCTGCTTTTGGGTAACGGCTTTTATAGTTCGCGAGTCCCATTGATGCGCAAGATTTTTCAGGACCTGTAAAATGATTAAATCATGAAATATATTATTATTGAAGTCTGCGAAGTTGTATCCTATTATAACCTTATTCAGGGCACTTAGATATATGCGCAGTTTAAGTAGTTAATTTCCCGCTAGGAAGCAAACAGCACAGACCATAAAATGTGGTGAAAAATAACTAATCTCTCAAGGTGATCATGGGAAAACGGCTTGTTGTATAGGCCGTGGTAGTGCCCACCAAAAACACGAGCAATCGATTAATTTTCCACGCCCACCCGCGAAAAGCATCACGCTCGAGATCATTGGAAATAAACAGTACTTCTAGAAGTTTCTGCAGGGCTGAGTAATTTAAGAAGTCGCCCAAGTTTAAGAAACACTCGTCAATAAAGGATATTCGACCCCAACCGAACTCGAATGCTGCTGCAGAGAAACAAGATGGACATTTCCGTCATTCCGATGAATTTTTGCAGAGAGTCTCCCACCTGGCAGAATTTTGCTTTAAAGAAGTAGCCCACAATTATTAATTAGGGCCGATAGACAGCAGTAGCTGAAGAAACTCAGCTGAATAAGGGCATTGAGATAGCAAAATTAACTCGTTGAAACTGCCTTTAACCTGCCTGACCTCTCAATCGGAATGGGAGATAAGATGGGATGGGAGGCCTAAGAGATAAGTACAAAATAGTAAGATTTGCTCAGTGGATTAAATAATTTGCATCACGTGGATTAAATAATTCTTTATACAAATTAAACATTTTCTTTAAATATTTGTGTTCACTTTTTAACTCTTAATGGCACTAATCATTTTGATTCTCTTGTATTTCCTTTTATAGCTTAAACCCCTGACTTCCTTCACTGATTACTTTTTAAAGTATTTATGACCCACACCTTAATGGTCGTCGTCATAGCTGGTTAAATATTATCCACTTTGCACCGACGCTGACAGCTCGGTAATGGAAACCCGTCCATCATACACCGACAAAGTTCCCATTTAATGACAGTTTATGAAATAATATGAATGTCAGTTGAGTTCGGGAGTTGTTTGTGTCTCAGTTAGCGGGTTGGACATGGTCGGGCTAATTAATTTAATTGAATCAACTTTGTTAAATTGAAAACACTTTAAAGCCCCGTCCAAGCGGCGCTGGGTTAGAAGTCGTTATTGTTAGAGTCTTTTGGGAGCTGTTTAGCAATATTCTCAAGTATCTATGGCGAGAATTCTTTGGGAAATTTAAGGAAAATTATATACGAATTGGGAGGGACATGTCCCTGGTGATTTCCTGAAATTTCTCCCCTTACCTTATTCACCATCACCAGCCGCATCTCCACCAGGTAGGTGAAGCAACTAAACACCGCAATGGACATGGCAATAACCGTATGCTGGATGAGAAAGGTGAAGTGCAGGGCCAGGGTGGGCCTGACCAGTGAGGAGTACAGCACAGAGAAGGTTCCACAAGTAAACAAGGCGTTAACCAGAAACATTGAGATCAGGATCATGTAGCTGAAGCGGAGCACCTTGCTGTACATGATCTTGATGCCCACCGTCTGCAGCTGGACGTCCATGGTGTGAAACTTCTGCAGGCAGCGCTCTAGCCGATGATTTGGTATTATGGCCGTCAGGTATATGACGGTGACTCCGATGAATCCACTCACGATCTGCATCATATCCCCGAAATAGGTAATTCGCGAACGAAAGAAGTAACTGGCCACAGACTCGCAATTATTGTATATAGTCAGGCTATAGCCGACAGTATAGAGTCCAATATGCATCAGTCCATTCAGATATCCAAAGACGGTTCTCTTGATGCTCCTGCGTCCCGTCTTGCTGTCACAGCTCAGGTAGAACGAGGTGAGTCCGTGAACGTAGGTTATGTGGAAGAGCGGACGGAGGCACTCATAGAGCTGCTTGGCGCTCAGAAATCGCCAGAATCTACTACGCAAGGGCTGACATAGACCGGTAGACACCTCTATCTCCACCGTATCCACAGGATCCGATGATGTCGTCGTCTTATCCTTGCCTCTTTCTATATCCATGTCCGCTCCTTTTGAGCTCCAGCCGGCGACTGACGCCGGGGACCGCAAATGATTCGCATTTTACCGCAACAACTCCCTGAAAAGTCCCCCGCGAGGTGGGGCCAACAAAAGTAAATAATTTTCCCATTTTAATACGCGTACTCCGGGTCTAGACAAGCCGCTGTCCGCTTTTCGCTGTCATGTTGCGACCATTAACCTATTAGCTTAAGCTGTTGCATTTTAATTAATGGCTCTGCCCGCCAGGGGAAATAATTCCCCAGAGAAACCCACGATTTCCCCATACATATACAGGGAAGTTTTTTTTTCGGATCAATGAATGAATGGCTTCTTTTTTTTACCACTTTTATTGAGGAGGTCTCATAAGCCTAATTAATTTCATGCTTTCCATTAAATGCGCAAAATGAATTTATGTCAATTGTTTAGCACGACATTATAGTTATTATTATGTATGTCCTTTTGCTAGATGAGATTTGGTTAATTAAACATGAGTTACAGCCGCCATAAATGGCATCAAAAATGAGTAATTTGTTTTATTAGTTAAGAGGTGTTTTCAGTTGATTTAAATAAGGCGGAGGAAGGGCGAAATATATTTTTGGAATTTATGCGATTGAAAATCTTAAATAGCTAAGTAATTTGAATATATTTTGTATTATAAACCAGCATATGATAAAGGGAAGTTTGAGGGAGACTAAAAAAGTAAAAAACGTAAGAAGTGAAAAAGTTTCTCCCGACTGGGAATAAATTATCAAAGTAAAAAATTAAAGTATTAAATGATTTATTTACAGCTTTTAACATAATGTTTACTCCATCACTTAGTTGAAGCCACTGGTAATTAATTTACCTAGATAAACAAATTCATTTTCTATCAACAAAACCATATTTGTTGACCAATTGTTGACTATATAGTCTAGGCCCTTTTACTTGCTTTTCTACCATACAAAAAAGGACAGATTAATTACTAAATGGGTCACAGCGAATCATAACAAAGGATCTATGTGTTGCCATGGCTTTACATAAATTAATTTGCACACTTAATTTAAACACAATTGAAATGAAACGATTCCCGACACGCTGTCTGGCGCAGGCAAAGGTAAACATTTACCTGTACTCACCTGATTGGTGATACTGAGGCGACGCTCGGAACTAAAAGCAATCACACAGAACAAACAAATCGCAATGGAGACAACCGTATGCTGCAGGAAGAATGTCATGCTCACGCAAAACGAGGGCCTGACATCCAGGGAGACCAGCAGCCGGAACACACCCGCGAAATACACTCCAAAAATGAGGGGCTTGAAGACCAGCACTAATATGGAGTACCGCGGAAAATCCTCGAGTACTTGACCCTTATGCCGATATTCAAAAAATTCATATCCAGGCTGGTCAGCGTTCCCAGCAGATTGCAGCGCTTCAATATGGCCGAGATGTAAATCACAGCTCCGGCAATGATGCCACTATAGATCTGCAGGCGATCACCGATAGTGGAGATCTCGGTGCGAAGGAAATAGCCCACAATGAACTCTTCCTGTTGCAGGGACGAGATATAACAAAAGCCACACAGGCATATGTAAATGAAGATGTTGAATACACCGAAACAGGACATCTTGAGATAGGATTCGCCCATCTTCTTCCTGGCCACATGAAAGGGCGTTAGGCCGTAAAGGAAAGCGGACGCAGAGCCTCGAAGACCTGCGAGGATATAAAATACTTGCGCACTTGTCGCAGCGCGGACAAGTGCCGGAATCGAAGCTATATATACCGGAAACCGGAAATGAAAACAAAGCGCAGCGCAGAACACGACCGTTCGGATGAAGAAGTCAACGCAAACTGTCTGGCAAATGGTAAAAAAAAGGGAAAAAAGCGAGGGATGCAAAGAAGCGAGGAGCCCATACACGAAATAGAGAAGGCATTCTTGTGAACTGGTATAAAGAGGATATAAAAAAAACAAGTTGTATCCGGCAAAACGCTTATAATTAAGTTGCCGAGGATGCTTAACAACAAGTGTCATTCGTTAGCAGCAAGTGTTTTCGCTTTCTCACTCCATGTCAGTGACAGTGCTGCAGATAATGAATTAAATAATAAATAATAATAAATATTATTTTATATTATTATTTTTTTAATATTAGATTTAGTTGACTTTACAATAAAGGAAATAATAAGTTTTTGAAACTTAATTATATTTCACTAGAAAAAAGTTTAAATTTTAGGGTAGATTGACTTCTCGCAGGAAATTGTAAATATTTTAAATTCCGCTAAAAAGTTTTAGCAACTTAAACGAAAAACTTAAATATAGGAATATTTACTAATTAAAAACGCTCTCATAATTTTTATTGAGAATTTGCATTGACTTAGTAGTATTTCAAATTGAGTAACATTTTTAATTATTTTATTTAAATTTTCATTATTAAATATCCAAATAAAATATATTATTCTCAGAGTTAGGGCTCAAAATACAAAAAAAAAAAAAAAACAAGATGTCTGTTTTGAATATATTTATCTTAAAAAAGCATCACTGTTCGTGTGTCCTTGTTAAAGATACCTCGATTTAATTCAGTCGTCAACCCATAATGATAGCTTAATTTGACGACGCCACGTAATTTTGTTGTATAAAATATACATAGCTGTAAGATGAAGAATTAAATGTTGTAAACATATGTATGCATATTTTTTAAAGGTTTTCGCCAATTTTTTTTTTTTTTTTTGCCGTTTTATCTAGATTTAACATTCAGGCTAATGACGGAACGTTTACCGCCATTAGAATTTACTGAGCTGTTTGGACTCGGTTTGTTTATGTGTAGTGCCATAGTTTCCCATAATTTCTCTTATATTTTTTTGTTTTGGGCTACTCGCCCGTTTTTGTCAGAACCATTATTTAAGTGCCATTTATGAAGACCCACTCGATATGATGTGTTCAAAACGACTTCTTCCAACCGAATATGTGCACTCAATCCTCAATTTCGCGTACCTGGCGAACAGAAACCAGGAGAACGACGATTCGCTGATTACTGCGATTATGTCATTGATGCAGCTAAATATGAGAAAAAAAAAACTCTTCTTAATCCGCCTTCTATTGCCTCCTGAGCGCAAGCTTTGAAAATAAGTTCTTAATTTTGAACAGCTAGATTTAAGAAATGGCGCCTTTTAAATGCCAAGAATCAATTATATTTTTACAACGAAATCGACCAGCGAATGAGAGATATACCAGAGAGCGTTATTAACTGTTATATCTTAACAGCAAGTTAATTCGGCCTCACTCTGCTGTCTGCGCGTGTGGTGTATGAAACCATGTAGTTCATAAATTTGAAATGCTAAAAGACCTTTTGATTGGGACTATGTTGTTGCCTACAACAACAAATTTTACAACAACTTTTTACTTGACAATTTATTAAAAAAATTATCCCCTCTCCCATTTCGGATAACAGCCGAACAGAAAGCAGGTGAACAGCGGAGCGCAAGCGGTTATAGGCTTTTAGAATTGTGCAACGGTTCTTATGTTATCCATTTAATTTTGTGGACCCGAAACATTTTAATTTGATTGACTTTAATAGTTTTATGTATTTCATGAAATTGTACAGCGAAGAGTCGAAATTGGGAAATTGTTTTTTTCTGTTTCCGACAACCATACTTTGAACAACCAGTTCACAAAATTATAAAAATTAAAAAAATTTGTTTAGATGTTTTCTTCACCTATTACCAATATTTTATTATTAATTAATTTGGATTTTAATGACAATCATTCACTGTTTGGCCAGCACACAACCCAAAACATACTCAAAAAATTCACATTTTATAAACCGAATGTTTTCGATTGTTTACATCATCAATTATTGGAAACTAAACGTCTAAAAAGCGTGTAACCACCAACCATACAGCATACAGACTAGTCATTTCATATAACGAAAATGGACACAACAATTTTTTAGTGACAGGCCCCATAGAGACGAAGCGGCAGGCCAAGCAGCTTCGCCATGCTAGAACTCTATATATATATACATATTTATGTATATACATAGTTGTATCATGGGTTCGGCTATGCTCGGAAATTTTGCTCCCTCTCTTTACGCTCTCTTTCTCGCCGTTCAGGCAAACGTATGGTGCCAGCGTACCCTACCGGTATTTGATTTTTAGGGGAGCGGGCAGAAACGAAAACAGCTGATTAAAACATACTTCATGTTTGGCTAGTGTTTTGCTTACATTTTTGCTTACACTTTTACATATTTAATATATGTATGTAAATATGTACATGCATACATATGTATGTATATGTATATTTTAATAAACATTTTATGGAATTCTTCTTGATTTTGTGTCTCACAGTCGGTGTGGTTGATAATTGATATTGAGGGCTCAGCCTCTTGAGATTCATATTCATGTACATATGTACATACATATTTATGTACATATGTATGTACATACATGCATATGCATGTCTAACATTATCGAGTGATTTGTTTTTTTTTTATTTGTACTTTGGGTATTTTTTAGTTTCCCGATGATTTTTGTATTATTTATTCTTATTTGTTGTCCATGCCTGTAGTAGCAGCCACTTGACTTTCGGCGAAAATATATTCTTGTTCTTCCTTCGCGAAAACTCAGGCGTGAAGCAAAACACTGAGGTGTAACGTAGAATTTTCGAACGCTAGTAAAAAGTAAGAGCGGTAGCGGGAGCAAAACATTGAGGTGTAACGTAGAATTTTCGATCGCTAGTAAAAAGTAAGAGCGGTAGCGGGAGCAAAACATTGAGGTGTAGCGTAGAATTTCCAAACGAATGTTTTGCTCCCGCTACCGCTCTTACTTTTTACCATTTTTACATACATATGTACATAAGTGATTATGTAGAGATCATAACATTTCGTATGAAATGAATTGAAATCTCTTTTTATATTGTTTTGCGCCAATAAACGTTTGGTAGGTCAAATTTCTTTGATTTTAGTTGAATTAGTTTAGTTTTAATTGTTAAAAATACTTTTCATTTATGTATGTACGTACATTTCTGCACAAAAATATATTTATATCACATGGCATAAAATATTTTATTGACCGAAACATTTAATAATTTTTGGCCGAAATTTGCTTGAATAATTTATAAATATTTTGTAATTGAATATATTCTCAATATATAAATTTTATATTTATTCATTAAATTTTTATTTAGTTATTTATTTAATATTTTTAATATTTTATATACATGTATAATAATTTGTTTATAATTAATAACGGAAAAATTTTATTATATAATATTAATATATATATAAAATATTATACTATTCTAATTAACTTAATCCTATTAAATTTCGATATTTTTTTTCAGATCATAAAGCATCAAACTTGTCAGATTTTTCCAACTGGCAAATAAAAAATACTATACGCAAAAAACAATATAAGGAGGGACCTTCTGTAAGTAAAATTTGCTCAAATAAAAATGAGAGAAAAAAACGATAAGACTAGTGGCCCTCTGCCTTCTAAGGAAGCAGGGAAAATCCCACAAAGTACAAGAATTTATTGAACCCCAACGACAAGTTGTGGCCTTCTGCCTTCTGATGAAACAGGGAAAATCTTCAATTTACAAAAATGGATGGAACCCCAAGTTCTAGTGGTCGAACGTTCATATTCAGTCGTAGTCGGACTGCAATAAAAGAACTACAAGCCACTAATGAGGCATTAGGGAATCAAAACAATTCTTTATTAAAAAAAAAAAGGTATCGAGCAAAAGGTAAAGATTTTATCAAGTTTAAAAATAAAAAATTCTTCAAAGAACTCAAATAACTCTATTACAAAAAGTTAAGTCATTGAGTGAAATAATTAGTTCTCTGAAAATATTTCATTAAAAAAAAAGAACCTAGATTTAGAATTGGAATAATTTCTTGGAATAATGGGAAAAAAGAAAACGTCGATAAGCTTACCGAAAAATGTTCGAAGAATAATGAGAGATTGCTTGTCGACATATGTTCTCTAAAATCCAAATTAATGCAGTCAAAAGCCGATATGCAAAAAACTCCCTATAATATTGCAGAACTGCCATTTAAAGTCTTTTTGCAATATAATTTCTAAGCCAGGATCGCAGCATCTCAATGCACATGAAAAAAAGGTTGGTCAGGAATATAATTATGACAAGCCCAAAATCTTATAAAAATTAAAAAAAAAAAATGCGGGCTTTAATTTACCCTTTAAAAATTGGTTGCCGCTCAAAAACTTCTATCCGGGATTTCACGGCGATCACATAGAACACCTAAAAATTTTTTTTTTTAAGATGGGCCTACTTGCAAGAAATTGTACCTTCATAAATCTAGCATAGTTTATGTTCCAAGTGCTTATCGAGCCATAGGCTTTATAGATCTAGGAGATGACCGGTCTGATAAAGATAAATATTCTTTTCCAGAAATATTTATTGGGAGTTGCGATGATAAATAATAAAATTGTTTCACATAATTACGGCGATATTATTGAAAGAGCAGTAAAAGCTTGTAGTTATGTCGGCGTAACTGTAAAAGTAATAATTTCCGACCAAAGTCGAATAAATATGGCTGCTTTTGGAATTTTACATACAAGAGAGTTCTTCAGAAATAATCTTGAATATGTTTGCGACTAGGTGCATTTGCTTAAAAGAATTAGAAACAATTTGCTAAGTCGCAAATTGAAAAAACTATTTGAGGATGATTCACATCGAGCAGTTCGATTGGCTCCAAAATTAACGTCCAAGTACATTTATCCGACAAACACAGTTAGCCAAGCCATATATAGTACAATAACTTATTTTCCTAATGTGAAAATAGCGGTTTCTACAGCAGACTTTTTGGGGAAAATTAATTAATTGTTTGACTTGTTAATAATTAGTTTTACATTAGAAAACAATTCGAGTGAAAGATTAATAGAATTTTCAAAGTATTTCAAGAGAGTTAAAATGCTTCAAGTCACAAAAACCGGAAGTGAGTCAAAATAGTTCCAAAATATGTACAACCATTAACAAAATATGCACCAAAATAATGGAAACCCGAAATGGCGAACATATTTTTATGAGTCGATTCAATCAAGATGCTCTTGAAAACTTATTTGACTTAATTAGAAGCAGATTTGGAACAGTAACAAATCCAAGTTCAGCTCAATTGCGAGATGCCTTAAGGAATCTGTGGTCGATGAAAATTGTAATTCAAAATACAGTTAGGAATACTAATTGTCTCCCAGATTCAGATTATTATCTTGGTTTTTCAGTTGATCCTAAAATGTGTACTGTTGATGCCAAAGGTGAGAATCTCATTGAGGTTACTGAAGGGGAAACGTCGGATTAGATGAAAGTGCAGACCCATTTAAAAGTTCCCTTAAAGTGTGCCCCATTTGGTATAGCAAAGCTGAGATAAATTATTGCAATATCGAAGATTTACCAATACATATGGCCAATCGATATACGTTAGGATACTTTGTTTTCAAACTTTTCCCGGTGGAAAATTGTTTAATATGTGAGAAAGGTTTAAAAAGTGCCGATGAATTGAAAGATAACACTGAACAATTTATCAAATTGAAAAACTTCAGCTCTGATAAATTATTTTTAAACAATTCATCACATGCAATGTTTGCAGTGACAGTGCTGCATGTTGGAGTATTTATCTCAGAATTTCAAGCATTGCCTAATCAACCTTCTATATCAAATACCATACTTAAAAGATGCGTTGAAAAGACAAATATTAGGTATCCTTATTGACTTGCAGGATCTGATCCATGTGCTTCTCATAGAAAAAATATTCTTCAACGATTAATAAAGGTATTATTGTATCGGCACTGGAAGTGGCTGCACGAGAAATTCACTGAAGAAAGATATGCAAATCTAAAAATAAATTTAAAAATAAGAAATAAAAGCACACTTAAGAAACTAGAGGAAAAAAGAAAGCACTAATTATGACGTCATGATGATAAACACTCCCAAAAATTTGAAAAACTAAAACTTGTAAAAAATTAATAGTTTAGATTTTTGAATAGAACATAGCTCGATGACAGCTTCATATTTGGGTGCAGCCTTCTTAGTCTAATGCCTTCTAGTCCATGGCGTTGACTGCCGTGGCGGCCGCGCCGGACGCTACGACCACTCTGCACTGATACTACCATTGAGGGGACGGCCTTACTATTGATATGTCAGTCCCCATCCATAGTATTGAAAAAACTTTTACACAAGCATATTTTTTTTCATAAGGACAGATATAATATAGTGTTAAATATTTGTATTTTAAAAAGTGTTCTTGGTCCATTCCTTTACTCCATGTACACAAGCGACATGCCAGTTCCATCGCCCACCACTTGCGCCCGTATGCTTCTGGCTACTTATGCTGACGACACGGCCTTGCTTGCGTCCCACACGTGTCAGCTGACAGCTTCGGCTGCAGTCCAGGACTGGCTATGTGCGATGGAGCGCTGCACCAAGCAATGGAACATAGCCATTAACTGCAGCAAGTCGGCATGCGTAACCTTTTCGCTTAGACTTGTGATCAACATCGTCCACTCATTTAATGGTGATACCATCAATAACGCCACCTCTCACTGCTACTTGGGTGTACACTTGGATCGCCGTCTCATTTGGAACACCCACATCACGGCAAAGGTAAATGCGTTCGCAAGCTCCAAAAGCTCGACTGGCTCCTGAGCTCCAAAAGGCTACAGTTATCAACGAAAGTATTGCTTCTCAAAGCAATTCTCACGCCAACCTGGACGTATGCGATCGAAGTATGGGGCACGGCGTCCAAGCACCAGCTAAACAGACTGAGGGTAGTGCAGGCACGCGCTGCTCGACGGGCATCCGGACTTCCCTGGTACGTGACCAATCAGGCCATCCTAAATGATCTACGCCTAGTTCCTGTGGGCGACCTCCTCAATCAACTCAGCAGACGCTACTTGGACAGGCTAAGGAGTCACCCTAATCCACTGGCTAGTAGGCTGGCTGACCCGCAAACTTTTAGAAGACTTAAGAGAATGCACCCCAGCGATCTGTCTTCCCGCTTTGTGCAATAATTAGAAACAATTTAAACACATCTACATTACTGTAATATTGTAAATAATCGTTTTTAGGCCCATATGTTCCATACTCACCCCTCCTTCAAAACGCCCGGTCATGTTCTAATGGCTTTGAACGATTCCGGCGACAATAAAGAAATAATAATACAAAAAAAAAAAAAAAAGAAAAATTATCTTCATGCTTTTTGTATTTGTTTCAACAAACAATGAGTTAACGGATGAAAAGTATTAAGCATAATAATATCGTTGTTGTTTCCGTTATTCTTAGCTCGTATTCAATTAATTTGCAATAATAATATACAATTAATTTAAAAAATCTAATCAGTTCTGTTATAAGAGAAATCATTTTTACTTACTTTTACTAACGGGCAAAAAACCCTATTGCCGATGCTTCACACTTTTCAACATAAGATCCCATCTGCTGCTTATTTCCAACACAGCCTGCGTGATCGTCTATGGACCTCTATATAGTTACTTGGTAGCATTTTCAAAGGAGTGGTAAAAAGTGAGAGCGGTAGCCGGACCACAAAAAAACCTAGACCTATTGACTTTAATTTTAAGGTGAAGCTTAGAATATGCAAACGAGTGGTATAAGTGAGAGTGGTAGCGGGAGCATTTTCGAAGGAGTGGTATAAGTGGGAGTGGTAGCGGGAGCATTTTCGAATGAGTGGTATAAGTGCGAGCGATAGCAGGAGCAAAACACTGGGGTGTAGCGTAGGTAAAAGTGGTATAAGTAAGAGTGGTAGCCGGACCATAACAAAAAGCTAGTCCTATTCACTTATATGTTTTTTTTTATTTATGTCGCTAAGTTCATCTAAGCGGAACTAGCTCTGTTGAATACCTGAATGGTATTTGTACTTGTTCGATACTATTGTTAACAAATGTTTCTTGGATTTTAAAGGCAACCTCATCTATGATGTGTCGTATAGTTTTATATTTCGTATGTAGTAGTTTGTGTTGGGGTTTTTGCAAAGTTTCCTATTGCCTCTTAAATAGTTTTATTTCCCTCATTACTCTCGAGCTTATGCTAATCTATGCTGCATGCCCATAGGTGAGTATAGGTTGTATTTTGCGATAGGCAAGATTTCTTAGTGTAACTAGTTTTCTAGAGCAATTAGAAGTTTTAAATATATATTGATATTACTCTTTTTGCGTTGTTTAGTGTGTATCTTATATGTGGCTCGAGCTGAGCTTCTCATCATAGATAATGACCAAGTATTTAGTTTGTTTATCTTGCTTTATCGGTGTATTATTCTTTACGTATATCTTCGGATTGTGGCGTCTGGAGTTTTATATAGGCTAGGACCCTTGAACATGCAGCTGGTTATTTATTTGTGTTTAGTTTGAGGTGCCATTTATTAAAATATTTGCAGAGGGTATCTAGATAGAGATTAAGCTCCGTCTCAACACTTGCCATAGACCCTCCTGATCCAAGTATAATAATATCATCTGCATATATTAGCTGAGTTATTTCAACAGTCGTTCTTGGGTTCGGTATATACTCTGGAATATCGTATAAGTATATTTTATATAAAATAGGTCCCAGTAGCGAGCTCTGTGGTTCTCCGGCAGTTATGTTCCTTATCATCGAGTTTTCCTTATTTGGGCCAACTACATGGAATGTTCTATTATTCAAATAGCTGTTGGTCATTTTTGTCGAAGTTCATTTTATATATAAGTCCGTGTATCCATAAAGTGTCAAAAACCTTGTCAAAGTCCAGTACGCACGCTATGGTGCAACGTTTTCTATGGATGTTATTAAACATAAACTTGTTTGCTGTGATTAACTCATGGCTTGTGTGCCTGACATGAAGCACATTGTTGCATGCTAGATGTTCTTTTATGCGTAGCAGTATGATTTTTTCCAATAGCATTCCGATGGCCGACAAGATGGCAATCGGCCTATAACTTTTAAGAGAGTGTGGGTCTGTTTTGCCTTGTGTTTAGGAATAATCTTGCTATGCTTCCATTCCTTAGGGTACTAACTCGATGCAGCTTGGGGAGCCTCTGCTACCGTATGGAAACCTGGTGGGGCCACCAGTGGCAAGCGGATTGACATCCGCGCTCAAAACCAAATTGGCCAGTTCTCGTCCTCTCTGGTTGCACCTCGCCGCTCCCCAGAGCCAGTGGGATGCGTTCCAGTCGCCAGCCACGATGTACTTCGGGTTCTGCTGATCCAAAATGTCCGCATACTCTTCCGTGGTGCAGAGAAAGCTTGGCGGGCAGTATATCGCTCCAATGTTGATTGTTCCCAGTTCCGTTTGTATGGCTGCTGGGGCCAGTTGCACCTTGCTGTTTTGGATCACCGGTAGCGGGAGGTGGACAATGCTGGACTTTATAAGTATTACTGCTCCTGCCTTAGCGTGGCCATCGCTGGGTTCGTTGGCGGTATAAGCCTCAAAGCCATACACTTTTGGGGCACCTTCTCCTTTGCAGTGTGTCTCGTTCAGCAACAGGACGTCGATGCTGTGTCGCCGCACGAAGCATTCAAGCTCCTGCCCCTCCATAGGTGAGTATAGGTTGTAATTGCGATAGGCAAGATTTCTTAGTTTAGTTTTGTTTTTTTTTTTTTTATTACTATTATTTTTAAAGGTATACGGGGACATCTGAAGTCCCCTTTATCACCTTAGTAACTAGTTTTCTAGAGCAATTAGAAGTTTTAAATATATATTGATATTACTCATTTTGCGTTGTTTAGTGTGTATCTTATATGTGGCTCGAGCTGAGCTTCTCATCATAGATAATGACCAAGTATTTAGTTTGTTTATCTTGCTTTATCGGTGTATTATTCTTTACGTATATCTTCGGATTGT